>JAGFMF010011645.1:2653732-2707170 GCA_019455555.1 Galemys pyrenaicus | reverse complement strand
GTTGATCTGCCTGTTCTGCTCCCGCTCTCTGTGGTGAATCCTCTCACCTCCCCCACACCTCTGGCCTGTACCCCAGTGCTTGTATGCATAAATAAATAAATCTTTAGAATGGTACAAGTACAAGGATATTCACTGTGGCATGTTTGCCACTCCTGCAAAGGAGTGGCAACAATTTAAATATCCATCAGTAGAGTAGTTCAATGAATTATATGTCTATCTAATAGAGTACTATGTAACTGTGAAAAAGACTAAAGAAGCTGGTATGTACTGCTAGGGAAAAAATATCCAAGATGTGTTGTTTAAAAATAAAGTAAGTTGCAGAAGCATATGGATTTGCTTCTATGTGTGTAGAGATTCAGAAAACGACATATAGCAAACTGCTGATGGTCATACTTTGGTTACCTATTGGATGCTGAAGAACAAGATGGATACCTGATGGGTGAGAGGGTGACACTGAGAGCTTGTCATGGAACTTTTGGTACTTTCTAATATTTGAAATTAGATGCATTATTTTTTAAAATTAAAGAATCAAATTCAATATTTAGGCAAGAACATAGGTGTGGAGCTTAAGCAAAGTGCCCCAGTCAGCAGGTGACACATCCAACTTTTGGACACAGGTCACTCTGACTGTAAAGTTAGGAACCTGGGAAAGCCAAGGCTTCTCTAAACTTCAGACCTACCATTGGAAAACGGGACCATGGTAGCACCCCCCTGCCTTCCTACAGGTCTGTTGAGGAGCTGACTCTGATGAGTTCATGTCTGAGAGAGTGCTTTGCAAGCCACAGGGGGCTATCACTATAGAAGCTCAATCAAGTCCACATACCAAACCATCTGAGAGTTTTGGGAAAACATAAGACTCTATAGGGAGTTGAACCCATACAATATGGACTCTTTAACCCGCTAAGCCACAGAGCACTTTATTCCCATTTTGGAGATAAGGAGGTGGCGCTCCAAAGGTTTAGTTATTTGGTGGTTGTGTGACATGGTGGTATTTGACTCCAACCATGCATGGCATGGAATTTGGGGCCCCTCAGTTATTGCCAGATGGTAGGGGTCATCCTACTCTGTCTTCAGGATTGCGCCCCTCCCTGTCTGCTGCCCATTGTTGGGATTTGCTCCCGTTTTCATGTTGGCTCAGGCAATCCTCTGTGTGGGGGACCGCCCTTTCTTCTCGCTCCCTGCCCATATACTGCCCATCTCTCAAGGCCCAGCTTTTGAATATTTTCATGATTACACCCCATGAGTGGCCACCACTGCTTTGTGTGAATTCTCATTGCTTTTCCTGTCTCCAGTTTCAGTTACTATATTCCTGAAATTGTTACTTCTATGTGTGGCTGATTCCATGAGGATTTGTGAGCCTCCACTCCACAAACCCACAGGTTCTCCTCTCCCTGAAATAGGCGTTCCATCCAGGGTCTACTGGATATGCAGCTGTGGTCTCAGAAACAGTCTAACAACTCTGGAGAATACTCATGGGCTTTTGAATAGATTATTATTGTTTTGAAGCAAAAAATCAAATCCACTAATAAAGATATTTGAAATGGAATGTAATTCTGTAAAGTTCCATCCTACCCAAAATTTCTTCTGGAGATGGAACATTATAGCAGAGGCCCTAGACAAAGATTAGAAGTGTTTGTGAGCCTCGGTCTCTGCTGGAAACTGCAGGTCAGGTATGACCCAGTTGAATTCCCATAATTATGAATAAGAGAGTCCCATGGCCCACACTCAGGAATTTGTGGTCAAGTGGGCCCCTACTGAGAAAAACTAAGCCCATACAAGAGGGACGCTCTAACCACAGTTAAATGTCATGACTTTTGGCATAAACAATGACCATTTATTGTTAGAGTTTTGGAGTTTCCTTCTCTTATTTCCTTCACCTGCTTCTATGTCTCTTGAAACCTGAGATCCAACTTTGTGTGATTTTCCATGTGGGCCTGTTGTGTCTTTCAGGCCTAATTTCCAACAGAGTCACTTCCCATCAAGTCTGGCTCCAGGAGGCCTCCGGCTCTCGGCAGCCAGTCCTCATCTCGGTGTCGGGTCTGGTCAGATGTCCCCCACATTCCAAGCTAATGTCTGAGCTTGTCCTAAAACCTGGTAGATTCATTTATAGAGCGAGGAGGAGGGAAAATTGTTTTAGAAGCAAATCGGGAAGTTGCTTTTCAGGTTGATTACGGTAGGCAAACAGAAATTGGTTAACTGGCACGAAAACAAAAAGCCAAGTTGGAATCTCAAGCTGAAACCGTGGTTTCAAGTGACTATTCGTCACACTGAAATCACAACTTTAGAGCATTTTCTTTTTTCTAGCAGAGCCAAGGCTAATGACCTCTGTCAGGGCCTGGGAATCATTCTGTAACCCCAACAGTAAGGCCCAGGGCCGAGTTCTCGGCTTACCATTCGGGAGCTGCGGGAAAATAGACTGCAAGCAGACTCAACTGCTATCGTTCTCTGCAGCAGCTGGAGTTAGGTGACAGCTGCCGCTTGACCCAGCAGCTGGGCTGGACAGTGGCTCCTGCTGCTACTAATTAAAGAAGGGGGTAAACAGCTGTACTGTACGGAGCCCTGGCCAAAGATTTGGGAGGTCATTTGGGATCATGGGGCTATGCATTTGCTCTTGAGTGTCATCCATGTCATCCATGGTTCTGATCTGTGCTGTGACTTTACGGAAACCTGTTCATCTTCCGTGCTCAGTCTCTTCATCTGTGACCTACCCTAGCGGTGATCTTTGGGTCTGTGTATCTTATTCTAAGCTTTTAAAATCAGGGACTTCAAAATCAGCCAACCCTGTTGATGTCTCTCCAGAAAGGTGTGATCTTCTCTGAGTATATCACCCTCTATTTCCTAATTCCAATGGGCAGTTTTATAGTTTGGATGATTGGATTTACTGGCTCATTACAGTTTTAAAAATAGACTGCGTCACATAGAACTCCTACAAATGACCTCTTTGGGGCTGAGGCATTGGTACGCAGAGGTAGCGCTTTCCTCACTGGAAAGAACATGTCGTGTGGCCTCTGAGGGATTCATGGGTAATCAGGACTCCAGCCTTTAAGCATGAGAGGAGAGAGGGACCCAGCGCTCAGTTCCTATACCTGAGCCCTTGACCTACTACCTCTACTCTTTCCTGCTTTGCTCAGCAAAACCTTACCCTTCTTTTTTTCTGAAGATTTATTTATTTATGCACACAAGAGCTGGGGTACAGGCTAGAGACATGGGGTGTGAGAGGATTCACCAGAGACAGAGTGGGAAACAGAATAGGCCGATTGACTGATATCCACTGCTAAGGGGAGCAGCGGGCAAGGCAGGAGAGGTCTGCTGTGCCATATGGGTCAGCTCCCCGGCCAGGGATTGAACTCGTGCTGCAGTGGCTGCAGATAGCTTCATAGTGCTGTGACTTAACCCCTTGTGCCACCGGATAGGCCCCCTATGTGTCTTTTAAGACTCCAAAAGCCTCCACAATGTTGCCTTCCTCAGTCCTTTTCCCACCCCCGACTGGAAGGGGCACTCCTCTGTTCTCCCCATGTGAGTCTACCATACCACAGCTCTTGGTACCACAGTGCTTGTGTTTAAGTTTCATTCTCTCTCTTTCCTGCAGGGGTCATGTTGTCTGGCAAGGAGCTTGCCCACAGCAGGCAGTGGAGGACATGGTTATTTACTCCCTCTTTTGCGTGTCATGAACCCACCCCTAGGTAGGATTCTGGATTTCATCTTGCATCAGATGGGAAGTTATGAATAGAGAATTTGTGTGTGCTGAACTTAATGAATTATTCTGGATGCTTTAAAAAGAATAAGCAGGCAGGAGGTGGGATGTGCAAAAATAGAAGAGAAAACCAGTTTGAAGACTCTTGTGGCAGTCCAGGAGAGAACTGATGGTGGGCTGGACATTTACATTAATGGCGATGGTAAGAGGGTGTTAACTGTGTGATGATGAGTTGGTGTTGACTGGAGATGGGATGGAGGAAGATGAGTGTAGCTGACATTACTATCACTGTTCTATTTTCTTTATGGGGTGATAAATTCAAACATAATTTATTATATTATTTAAAACAATAAGTAAATAATACTTTAAAAAGAAGAGCAAACATTGACCAAAAATGAGTGTGTCATCAACCACAAGCTTTGGTAAATTCATTTCTATTCGCCTGAAATTTTAAGGTAGAAAAAGAGATCCCTGTTCATAATTTAAGAGGAGAGGCTAGATATATGAGTCTTGAATTCAAGGCCTGAACATAAATCTGAGTCATCCATATGAGATAGGGTGTGAAGTGTGGGAGTGAGGGTGTAGAAAAGAGATGGTTGAAGGCAGGAACTGGAACATCCAGATGTTAAGAGGTCGGAGAGCCAAGTAGGAACCAGCAAGTGTGACTAGGAACACCAGTGAGGAAAAGGGGAGAATGATGATTTTCTGGGTCAGTGACTGCTTGAAATGCCAAGTAAGATGAGCTCTAAGATTTGGATTTGAGAAATGGAGGTCACTGAGGACCTCAGAGTTTGGGGTGGTAGAGATGAAAGCACAATTAAGAGAGAGCAAAAGAGACCAGGAGACAGTTAACAGAAGGGGGGAGGAGGGTGAGTGATTTGGGAAAGGGGTGGATGAAGGACTGGATTTGAGTTGTTGAACTTGATTTGAGTGCAAATGTTTCTGCTGCTGCTGCTTACATGGCAGTGCATATAATGTCATAATGCAGTGTGACCTCATAACACATTAATCAAGAAAACGAATGAAAAAAGTGAAATAAGTCAGAAGGGAAAAGAAAAATGCTGGATCGTTTCACTTATACGTGGAATATAGAGGAACTGAACAAAAGGTCAAGAAAAAGAAAAAACTTGCCAACTGACCATAGATCTGAGGTCTCCAACAGGGGAGGGCGGAAGGGGTCACAATAGGGCAGGGAAGAGCACAAGGGATTATGGCGATGGGTCACGGGGCTCTGTGGTGATGGAAGAACTTCAGGAAAATCATATACCCAAGTCAAGAAATCAAATTTCCAAAAATGAACAGAGATGTAGAGAATAAATAAATAAATTTGTCCAGGGGCGTGGGGTGTGGAACAAGAGACTGAGAGGATAGGAAGTGAAAACAACAAGCTCATTAACAATGCTGTGGGCAGGTGATCTGGGCACCTGGAGAACTGTGCGGCAGTTCTACGTCAGAACCAAGTGCCGCTCAGGCGGCCATTTTGCTTCCCTGCTCCGGGCACCTCCCTAGACCCAGCTGTAAGCAGGTGTCAGTTATCCAAGTGAGCGGAAGGTCTGATGATGCAAGAGAGAGAAGAATTAACTGCCGGAGAAGTCCTGAGTAGGCAGAGGGGGTGGGATGTAGTGCACAATTGGGACACACAGCCTTAAATAGGAACTGGGACAAGTTGTCCTTTGTAATAAGTGAGAAGGAACAAATACGGCTAAGGTTGCTAGGGGCGGGGGAAGGGGATGTTGACTTTGTTGTGGACACATGTGGATATTCTCCTCGGATTAGCTGTTTTTTCTCAGCGATCTAAGAACTGGGTGTGAATTGTATGATGGGGCCAAAGATCTGAAGAAAGAGAACAAAGTAAGATCCTTGCCTATAATATTTATTGCCTATGTCTTGGGCCAGGTATTACTTGGGGCTTTGGGGATGGAGCAGTGAACAGAATAGAGATCGCTGTCAATGTGGAGCTCACACTTCATTGACTTTCCTGGAGAAATTCAGGTTGCCCTTTGAGATTGGGGATCACTGTTACCAACGGAAATGGTCACATGACAGTATTGTTGGCTGCTGACGGGATTGTTGAATGGTCAGTGTAGAGGGGAAGAGCTTTTCCTCTATTCTGTTAGGTGCAGCACCAGGAAATTGTGAATTAAATGGACAAGAGACAGATTAACAGGAGAAATATTTCTCTTGCAAGCACATTTTTGACGTTCACTGACACCCCTGTTTGGGCTTCTGGGGGCAGTAAACCGTGGGAAGGCAACTAGGAGATGTATGGCTTATGGGTACTCAGTGGAGCTTATTATGCTTACTCAACTCACTGCTGTCTCTACAGGTAAGAGTCATCTCCAGTGATTCTTTTTTTAAGATTTATTTATGTATGCACACAAGAGCTGGGGTACAGGCCAGAGGTGCAGGGGGTGAGAGGAGTCAGCAGAGACAGAGCGGGCAGCAGAACAGGTGGATCTACTGTTGAGGGGAGTAGCGGGGAGACAAGAGAGGTCTGCTGCACCATATGGGTCAGCTCCCTGGCCAGGGATCAAACTCTGCTGCAGTGGCTGAGGATGGCATCATAGTGCTGCGACTTAACACCTGTGACATCAGGGAAGACCCGGTGATAAAAACTTTTAAGCCTATGGCTTCTCCTCTAAGTATGGCTTTGTTCACATTCCATAGTTCTTTCTTTATTTTTTAAAAGATATTATTTATTTGTGGAAGAATTGGGGTGTAGGCTAGAAGGGGTGGGGGGAAGAAGATTCACCAGAGACAGAGTTGGGAGCAGAACAAATGGACTGAGTTTAATACACTAAGGGGAGCAGCAGGCAAGACAGGAAAGGTCTGCTGCGCCATGTGGGCCCCTCCCTGGCTGGGGATCGAACTCGCGCTGCAGTGGCTGTGGATGGCTACATAGTGCTGAGACTTAACCCCTTGCATCACCAGGGAGGCCCTATCTCCAGTGATTAAAAGTGTTCCCTTTCTGTGCTGGAAAGGGAGATACCTTTATAAATAGAAATGTATCTTATTTTTACAAAGGGAAATTGATGCCCTGCTTTTAGGCAGTAAGGAGGAAGCAGAGTGTTCTTCTGTGTCTAATATTTCTTAATTGCCTTCAACACAAAATAACCTTTATGCCGATGTGGGGTGTTTTGGGTCTCTTCTTCTGATCCTCTTCAGCATCTAAAGCGATCCTGATTTTTAACAGAGCCGTGTTTAAAAAATAGGAAGTAAGTTAAACATAGAAACCAACTCTCTTTAAAGTCTATCTCAAACTTTATTTGTGAACCCACCCTCTACTCCCACCTTCTTTGTCTCCCCATAATTCCTGCTCCAGACACATCTCTCAGTTTTTGGTTGAACTACTTCAGTAGTCTCTTTCTCTTTTTCATTATTTTCTCCCTTAAGCCAATCTGTAAAACCTCGCTAGATGACTTTTCCATAAATATAACTGTCAATGTGTCACTCTCTTGCTCAGAAGCCCAAGCAGCTTCTCACGTCCTACAGAATAAAGTCTCAACTTGTTTTTATTTTCAATACTCTTTTCGATCTGATTTACCCAGGCCGTTCTTCATGCCCCCATCCCCTTACCAGGATCCTGCTCCATTTAGATTAATTTATTCAGTAGTCCTTACCCACATGCCATGGACTACTCCAGGAGCAAATTTCCCCACTGCCATCCCCACAGCCCCCACCCCAGCCTCACCTAGTACTTTCAAGTGTTTATGTTGCTTCTTTAGCTCTTATAAGTTACCTACATTGGTAATTACCTTCGATGTACCAATTGCTCACCTCCCCAGCTAGATTATAAGCTCTTAGCAAGGAGAAGCCCTGCCTTATAATTCTCTGTCTCCCCTGAGCACTTTTGCACTTGGAAAGTCAACTCTTTTTCAGCATTTAATAGTGTCTGCTGACTCAGAGGCAAAAAGCATTCCATCAGGGAGCCCTTGTGCGACACCACTGATTGGTGGTTCCAATTACAGGAAACTCTCCAGAAGCCACCTCCCATTTGTTTTCACTCCATTAGGAAATTCTTTGTGTTAATTCTACATTTTGTCCTATGACCCATTAAGTAAAGCTACTTTGAAAGCAATTTAATTAAAACCCTTGTGATTTTGCAAGATTGCCAAAAATTGTAGGCTCTCGAGGCAGATCTATAGCTTGGAAAATGCTGCATTTTCAGATGTCAACTTAGCAGTCGGACAAGCCCAGCAACTCAAGCTTGTTGGAAGATGAGATTCTGAGCAGTTCCTTCTACATTGGCTGAAGTCACTGGGCTGGTGACAGAGTTTATGCATGTAGTGTACTGTCAAGAAGTTGCAGCATCTAAAATACAGCCTCCCTCTCTCCACACATGTACATACATATGTGCCTAAATAAATGTAACAGCAGCCTCAGTGCCAGCCTAGCCCCAGCAGTTATGATTAGAACCAGCAATTACTACTTTATGATGTCTAAATTCTTGGTTCCCCAAATGAAAAGTTCCCCTGCTATCCTGCACCAGAACAGTCATTTTCCCAGCCGACTTGCTGAGAGATTTTAATTCACACACACACACACACACACACACACACACACACACGTATTGCAGTTGCAATTGAAAATACGAAGAAAAATAAGGCCTGGCCTGGTTTCTGCCCTGAAGGAGATAAAAATCTGCTAGCATGCTAACATGAAGCAGATAATATAAGGTTATTAAGCTCAAGTTCAGGTGCAGGAGATGTGTACATGGGAAACAGGTAATACATAAAATGAAGGTTAACTTGGATAGAAAGGAAAAGGACAGGTGGAGAAAAACTTCAGAGAGATTGTCTCAAAACGTGCTCCATTGATTGACTATTCCTCAATAATTTGTTCAATAATTTAAATGTTCAATAATTTAAACATGAAGTTACCATAAAACTCAGTAATTCCACTCCTGTGTGTACACCCATCCCCTCAAACTACAAACAGGAACAAGGACTTGTATGCAGGTATTCACAGCAGCCTACAGGTGGAAATGACCCATATGTCCATCAACAGGTGGACAGGGAAACAAATACAGTAGATCCATATGATGGAATATTGTTTGTCTATAAAATGAAACGTTAAGCTGATACATCCTAGAACAGGAGAGGAAAAGAAACCTGAACTCCTATGTTTATTGCATCACTATCTAAAATAGTGAAGATATGGACACAGTCTGAGTGCCCCAAAACAAAACATCAATGTAATCAGGATCTGGTTCTTTGAAAAGATAAAATAGACACATCTCTAGTTAGGTTTACTAAGGAAAAAAGTGAGAAAATTCTAATAAGTAGAAGAAGAGGTGGTATATATACACACGGGAATACTACGAAGCAATAAAAAATGTGGATTCCTTCTAGGCCCATTTTTTGGCTTTTTATCATAAATGAATGTTGGTTCTTGTGGGGTATTCTCCCTGTGGTTGTGTAGCTATTTTTAGTTTTGTTAATCTTTTTTTCATTTCTTTTTTTGTGCGTAAGAGATTTACTTATGGTTCATTTAAAAGAATTCTGTTTTCTTTCTTTTAGTATTTGCAAATGCTTTTTACTACCCATCTTATAGTTCACTAATTGGATCTTTAATCGCATTGAGTCTACTGATGAATTCCACTTTTTTCAATTCATTTATTTCACTCCTTATTACTGTGATTTTTGTTTGGAGATTTCATACTTTATCCTTGTTTATTTTCTCATTTCATGTAACCATCATTCTCCTAATTTCAGTAAGCATCATTAATATTATTACTCTGAAGTCTTTTTAGTCAATTCTGTTGTATTAGGGATTTTCTCCAGGATTTTGTCTTGATCTGTCAATTTGGAGTGAATTACTTTGCCTCCTCATTCTTTAAGATGGTCTGTGAATATTTATATGGACTATACTAGAATGTTTTCCTTCTCAGTCCTGCTGTGATGATCTTGAGTGAGAACTGCAGCCCCCGAGCACTGGCCCAGCGCTGGTCTTGGACGCCAGGCCTTCTGTTGTTAGTGTTTAAAGCCTTGTCACCAATCAGGGTGACGAGAACTCAAGTGTCAACCTGGGGTGGTAGTCCAAGAATCCAGTCTACATGGCGTGCTGAGATTTGGGGTGCACGGAGGTTGCTACAGCTGATTTCCAGAGACATAAGCCTCCATCAGTGCTGCAGCTACTTGAGCCAGAGGTTGGATCTGCAGTCACTGTTCAGGGCAGTCCAAGACGGGCTCTACTGTGGTGCCTTCTCAAAAGCCCCAAACTGAAACTGTCCCTTCATTTGCAACCTAGTTCTGGCCTCAGTACGTTTAGCTGGTAGTACCTTTCCTCTGAGTCTCCAGCCTCTGTACACTCTGAGCACAATGTACAGGGGGCTGCGGGCTGGAGATGCAGGCATGCGCCATGAGGAGTTCAGATTGTGCAGTAGTGAGGCCGCCCTTCCAGAAATCTGCCAAGCCCCCTTTTTTAGACCACCAAGCAACCCCACATATGTCAGCTCTGTGACCACCTAGCAATCAGTGTTATTCCTGAAAGGTGCTGCTTGTATGGCTGAGGGCAGTTAAGGGGTAGTTGCCCTTTGGGGTACCAAATTAGCAGCCTGAAACCACTGGTGTGTCAGCTGAACTTCTACCCAGAAGTCAGTTTTCTTCATGATGTGAGCCACTCACCCAGTGGACTAGTAGCAGAGAGAAGTCCAGGAGTTTGTGTATCCTCAGATCTTCTTATGGCCAACTCTTCTCATCCTTCCACTAAATTGGCATTTTTTGAGAGACTTTCATTATGATTCAACTTAAACGTTCTTCCCCCACTTCCCTCCCACACCCCGTCACTCCTCCATACCCCCCATCATTCTCAAACTCTTATTCTGCTTTCATGTTTCCATGGAGCTGTCTAAGACCATTTGTCAGTTGCTGTGTGTATTCTTTCACACTGGGATGTAGGCTCGGAGAAGGCATAGGCTTTGACTGGCCCCACAATATGGAGACGCACATGCATATGGTAGGAACTTCAGGGAGCAGATTCTTTCCCTTGGTCTCCGAGAAGCCATCGTCAACCACCCCTGTCCTTCCTACCAGCTCTTGTTTATCTGTGTCCATGCAGTGTTTCTCAAAGTGAGATTGGTGGTGCACCTCTGCATTCACACCACCTAGGTTTCTGTTTGCAAATAGAGATTCTTCAGCCCAATCCTAAATCTTCTTGAACTTTCATTTCTACAGTGTGAAGCCTGAAACCTTCATTTAAATAGGCTTCCCAGATATGCTTTTGCTTGCTAAGTTTGAGAACCATTATTCTATAAAATCAATAATTACCTTTACTGATTTTCGAATCTGTTTCCTCTTATTATTTCTGAAAGATCCCCAAAGCTTGTTGGTATTGCTTCCTTGGTATCTCTTGAATCTGTGCCCTGTTCACACCACTCTCATATAGTTGAAGCATCTCCAATTAATTTCAGTCACCACAGTTGTTGAGTTAGTATCCATCTGCTTTCTCCACCACTCAGCTAACCCATGCCACTTCCACTTTCTAAAGTCATCAATGCTTTTCCATTCTCTTCCCATGCAGGCCCCTTTCCTTGGCATTTAGGCACTGATTATCTAATAAGGACCAAGTTTATGCATCAATTTCTTCAGGAGGCTTTCCCGATTTCTCTCCCCCTCCTTTGTTGCCCAAAAAACTGTCATCTCTTGTGGTATTTATTCATTTTACCCTTCATAGAGTTATTTATCTGTTTTATTTCCTGTAACTCATAAATTCCATGAGTGCAGGTAATGTGATTTATTCATCTTTGAATATGCCAACAGACTTAGTCCAATAGTTGGTACTTGATAAATGTTTGTTGAATGAATGATTGAGCTCATATTTGGTTCACAGTACACTTTATCATTCTGTTTATTTTTTTCTCTTTCAGTAGTTAAAAAAGAAACCCACAAGATATTAATTAAAATTTTTCCCATCATTTATTTCTGCTAAAAGAAAACCACTGACAGTCAAGTATTGAAACCCATTTGTGATAATGATCAATTTAGATATTATAATGAATTTCAAAAACAAATTTATCATAATCATGGTACATAAAACCATTTACTAATTATAACAAAAAGAAAAAACCCTTGAGTCCTTAATCATAGTCACAAAACAGGAATCTAAATTAATGCAAAAACAAGCAGTTTGTTGTATTTGATTTATAGAATAATTTAAACATAAGAATGAGGAAAATTAACATTCAGAACCCTGTCTTTCAAGGTAACCTTTCCTCATTCTCCAGTTCAGACAAGTTTAGGCAGGCATAAGCTTACGTGGGCAGCTGGGGTCACATTCTGTCAGCACCCCACCATGCCAGATCTCCCGCTACTGCCGGTTCAAGGAGATATGTCCATGACATCACAGCTAGGAAGATCATGCTATAAATGAAGCTAATGATATCAAAATAAAGTTGTGTTCTATTTTGGGTTAAATGGCTCATGGGTTCTAGCCTAATAACTAACAATATCACCCAAATGGTTTGGGAAAATGCATTTTGAATTCCCACCAGCACACCAACTTTTAAAACACACTCTTTTTTGCACATTTTTAACAGTTGGGAAATGTCCTTTCCTCCCCTCACTTAGACCTACTGACCTTACAAAATGGCGCCAGGTCCTGGGACTCTGCCCACTGGAGGATGCAGTATATCACAAAATGACCTTCCACTTGCTGAATCACACTTGAGATCCCATGGCAAGTGACATTTCTAAGAAAGTAAGAAAAATAACAGAAAAAAAGGAACTGTATATATAATGAGAAATGGAAGATAATTTTTGAAATATTCTGAGATTTATTATCATTCTATTCTATTCATTTCTGCAAAGAACAATTTATTTCTCACACAATGCACCTAAAACCCATGCCGTGGTTCTCTTCAGTCCAGAAATCATAAACTCAAAAGGTTGAAGAAACCCTTGGAGATCATGTGGTCCAAAGCTCTCATTTTGCCTACAAACACAATGAAATTGCTTCAGTTTTAGCTTTATCATAAATTCTACACAGCTCAAATATTCTGAATGCTTCCTGTGGGTTCCAAGTGTATCCTCTTGGGCTCTATATTGAACCAGCTTTGTTTATAAAACTGCAGGGAGAATTAGTACACGGTGAGTCTTTGGATAATACAAGGTAGAAAACAATATCAGAATCAATTCTATAAAGTGGAATTCTGTAAATAATGAACTACAGACTCAAAATTTTAAATTACAATTTTGTAAGCAGGAAGAATGGGTGAGAATTACCTGACGTGAATGGTTTAACTCCCAGATACCTTGGCATATGGAGATACACTTGTTCTTTCCTTTAACTGTTTATAAATTAGTGACTTGAGCAAATAGCCAGGGGCCTCTTTTTGTCCAAAAACCTCTTCCCACTCCCAAACACCCCAAGAGTGGAGATTTCTTATGACACAGGAAATCTATGATCAGAGGCACTGGTAACACAGAGGACTTGTCTTTGGGGGCCTCTTGGGATAGAGCAGGGGTATGGATAAGTCAGTCCTTCAAATAATTGCTAGGTTCTTGAAATCTGCGACTTTCAGCTAAACGAGACTTAACAAAAGCAGCTCCTCGAATAACATCATTTTGTTTAATGCCAACTGAGCTTTTTTTCTCATAATGTTATAATGAAATAGCATTTACCAAAAGAAAACTTTTCAAGGATCTGCTAGAGGGGTGAGTGGCATCTTCACTGGGTGGTGGGGATGAGAAAATAGATGGAAGTAGTAATTCTCTTATACATGGACACAGAGGAAAGCAAACCATCGAAAACCATTATGATAAAATAGCCTCTGGCTCAAACTAATTAATTTACTCTTCAGCCAGGTCAGTTCTATTTTGATCTAAACTATATATTGAGATTCCTTGTAACATACTGTTTGTAAAAAGAGTGCATTCAGGGGTGTTCAAAAAGACCGAAAAACCATTGATCTATTTTGGTTCCCTCAATTTAAATCAATGAGGAGACATTAATTAATTACCTGCTACATTTTGTGAACTATGCTGGTTTCTGGATTTATAAAGACGAATAAGACGGACTTCTTGTTCTCCAGAAGTTTATCATTTTGTGCGAAAGACAGACTCATCCATCACCACAGCTGAGATGGTGAGAGCTATAGAGATACAAATGAAGGAGCAATTAATTCAGCTTCAGATCCAAATAAAGCTATAAAAGGTAATATTTGAGCTGGGCTTTCAATACGTTACAAATATGTCAGGTGGGCAGATGGGATAAGAGCACTCAAGGGGGAATGTAGCTGGTGCGGGTAGAGTGCCTGCAGTCGTGGGGCTGCTAGACATTCTCCAGGGAAGGATGAGATGGGCTGGAGCACAGGGAGTGGCCAGCTGGAAGGTCACAGCTAGTATTGCTGTAAATAGACATTATTTTAGGAATGGGGATGGAAGAATCTGATCGCTGCTTTCAAGAAGCAACTTAGGAAGCAATATGGAGGGTAGACATTTGTACTTTGTTAGTCCAGTGTTTTAGAATTTAAACTCAGTTTAAAATTCCTATTACTTGACAGTAAGACAGCACAAAAAAATTCATAAATAGACTTGAATACATACGTAATCACTCTTGTTCCTCTATAAATTCAGAAAGAGAGAACTTTCTAACTGATATAAAATCAGAAGGCATCAAGTCAAAGGTTCAACCTCGTTTGGGTCTTGTCCTCGTGATTTAGGCCTTGGGGCCCCAGGGTCTTGTTTTCTACAGATGGGTGCTGGCTCTGTTCATCCTTTCTGCCCACCCCCTTGTGTGAGAGGACTGCTCACCTTGTACTGTCTCCCCTATTCTTTCCTCCCTCAGCACTGCTGCGAGAGGTTGAAACTGCCATAGATGTTGAGTCTGGGTGGCGGCCAACATAAAGGACCCTGACTTAGACCTAATTTTTCTGTTTTTAATATCTCCCCATCTCATACTCCCCATCCAGGAGTTTTGACCCAATTTCGGGTATCAGCTCCATTCCCAGGTACTGCTTCTCATGGTTGTTCTTGACCTCTCAGTGTTCAAGGTCACGTAGTTCAGGCCTTCAGGTTCACATTCTTTAAGTCAGTCCATGTCCTTACTCCTCTGAGGGTTGTCTTGGGGAGATCTTCTGCTTATGGCTGGGGACTGCAAAATGCACTTACAGCTTTTGAAAGAATCCAGTGTGCCAGGGGGACTATTCAGACTGTAATCAGGATGATTCCCAACGCTTGGAATATGCTTCAGAGCCAGGGTCTCAGGGCCCCAAGCCTATTAAAGAAAGACCTCTTCAAAGTCATCTCCTTTTAGGCCAAATGACTTACTCTGTGTTCTCATGTAACTGAGCTTACACTCTTCCAGAAGTGTTAATCCAGACACAGCACAGGGTGTACTTTATATCACAGACACCTCTTGCTTAGCTAAACAGCAGTCAGGGTCTCTAACAACTTTGACCAAAGTCCAAGGATTTTTTGTTGGGCAGCTTTTCCAGCAGAGTCTGCAATATTTTTAAGAGTTAGGGAATGGATGCAGGCACGGGAGCCTGGGGAACCAACTTGCCACCGGTCCCGCTCAGTCCTTGTCTGGCTTCTTCAATTCTACACAAATTTTGAAGGAGCCACACTGGTTTCACACAAGGAGGCACATCTATTGGGGATCACATCACAGGAGAGGGGTGACGATTGCTATGACCTACACCCTAGAGTCGAGACTTTGGGGGGTTCCTGGTTTTATGGGGCAGATCACCAGGCAGGGGCATCCAGGAAGCAGGATATTGGCTGGCTGGGGTTTTACCATGTTAATTCAATAAACAAACAAGGACCAAGCTAACAGGATAAATAACAAACAAGGACGAGGAAACAAACAAGGTCCAGATTCCACGGGTCTTGTAACCTGAGGGTCCATCACACAAGACTGTGTTCTCTTTGCCCTCGTCATGTCCTTCTGTTTGTACAAAACCAGGATGCAGATTTCCCTGGGTTTGGGGTTACTAAACGGACACAGGGAAATGGACCCTCAGGGTTAAAAAGCAGGCCCAAGGAGTTCTTCCTGTTGGCCTCCACCCAGACTTTATACCTATTGCAGGTTCAACGGCTCCCCCCAAGTGTAATTCCAAACTAATCAATCTCAAGTTGCCAGTCATCTTGTCCCACCCTCTCTCTGTCTACAAATAACCCCCATTTTGTGTAACCCCTTGCAGTATCTAGATGGGAATCTCCCTGACTCGTGTTTAGTGAATTTGATCTCTAAATTGTGGATTTTTATTTTTTAACACCTGTCACTTATTTGCATAGAGTCTCTGGAAGAAACCACAGGAACCATTAACTTGGTTACGGTTAAGAAAGGTGAAGGGAACACTCAGAGGGTGGGGTGGGAAATAGGCATTTGTGTGTGTGTGTGTGTGTGTGTGTATTTAATTTTGAACCACATAGATGTAGTCTCTTCTAAAAAAATTAAATGATTTATTACAATTTCTACCTCATGTCTTAAATTGAACCAAGATATTTTCTTCTAAGATTTGATGCAAGGAAAACATCATTTTCAGATTTCACTTTGGCAAATGAGCAAATTTCCTTTGGTTTTGGCCTTAGGGTTAAGTCCCTAGTAGGAAAACATGTGGGCCGCATCCTCACACATGCTCACACACGCCTTGGGATAACAGTATGCAGACATGTGCAGACACCTGCCAAGTGCAGAGGGCACTAGAGAACGAAGTGCAGTGAGTGGGCGCCTCTGTAAAAGAAGGCGTGGTCTGAAGAAGTACAATTTGGGGGGTAACTGGAGGAGAAAAAAAGAATAAGGGGGTAGGGACTCGAGGGTAGGTCAACCAAAGTAGATTCAATCCCTTTGTGTGTCATGTCTTACTGCACTTTTTAGGTGCCTGCAACGAGCAATATTCTCTGACTCGGCAGATCTCAAAGCCTAGTCACGGCCTGCAGCATCTCAGGGGCTGATCCAGAGGCCCCAGTGGCCCGGTCCCTATGCATTCTCTCCCTGTACCTAATTCAAGGCAACCTTAAGCGTTCTGAAGACAACCATGAGCCCCTGGGCACCTCCACGATGTATTGTGACCTCCCCACCCTTTATTCTTGATAAGCAGAGACAATCTCCAGCCCCACCCCTTCCAGCAGGGAGCTGGGGAGACCCCAGTGTCCCTGTGCTCCCTCCAAAGGGATCTCTTTGTCCAGCCTCCTGAGCCCTGAAAGCCCCTGGGGTTAGAACTTTGTTCCTGGCGCAGGTACAGGGTGTGTCTGCACCGAAGCCTCCAACTCATTTTCTGAAACACCCCACATCACATCACTGCTGGACAATGTTCTCAGCCAGGATACCTGTTTGCCTTGAGCTTGATCTCAGCCTGGCTCTGGAATGCTTCCAACTAGCATGAAAAACTCCAGTGCACAGAGCTGGCTGTGAGTCTTTGGTCCCTTTGAGCTGTGAAAAAGAGAAATGGGATGAAAAATACTTGCTAACCCTCTTGAGCACTTGTATGTTCCAGCCATGTATATGGAGTGTTCAGTGTTCACAATTGCCATGTGTAGCTTGCTGCCATCACCATCACCGCTTACAGACGAAGAAATTGAGGGTTAGCAGTTAATGAATAAATACATTGAGGCTCGGCGGTCCTCTGCCTGTGTTTGCAAAGCTGGTGAGGAGGGAACCAGTGTTCAGACTCAGACCTGTGTGAGCCCAGGGATTTGTGACAGAATCATCTACAAAGGGGAGGGCCCCTGGCCCCTGGCACCTACTGAAGGGTGGAGCTGAGCACAGAGGGGACGCTGTAAGAACTCAGAAGACTTAGGAAAGACCTGGAGGAGCTATGTGGAACAGAGATGTGAAGAAGCCTAGCTTGCTTCTCGGCCTTGAACTTGCACCACAGCCTTGGGGGACATGGAGGGAGACACTTGGAGGAGACGTGGGTGAGATGCACACGGGGAGGCTGACAACGGCAGCCTTTATCTCCACTTGTACTTCGGTTTTGTTCCTTTCCTTCCAGACTTGTCTGGCCTCTTCTGCCCCTTTCCCAGGGTTCTCTGCCAGAAATGGCCTTAGACTTGTGGCAAGCTTTTGGGCCTCCGTGGCCCTGCTTTGGGCCAATCTTACTTGACTGGGCCTTTACCCATGAGCGAATGGGTAACTTTGGGTGTTTCATTAGGAAACTCTACCCACTCTCTTCTCTCCAGGAACATGAATTCTATCAAAGTTCTTTTCTACTGAAGCCTTATGCACTGACTGTGCTTTGTCTTTATGTGGTGGATGCCAGAACCCATTTAGAGTGTGCAAGATTGGGGTCTCAGACTGCTCCTTAGGCTGCCTGCTGGCAGGGTAACTTGGAGGAAGTGCTTCACCCCACAATATACATGCAAGGTTCTCACACCTTCTTGCTTATGGCGGGACGTGATGACAGCGAACGGTACTGAGTACTCAGGACGTGCCATGTGTTTATGCACAGTGCTTCATTTCATCTCAGTAATGCCCACCGAATGTTTTACTGTCCACATAAGTTTTTCTTGCATAGGTCACGAGGCAAGGCTGACGAGTTTTGAACACCAGCTGTCTAACACTAAGCCCCGGAAACAGTGTGATCTTCCCAAAGACTTACACCAAACACTTAAAGCGATGTTAACATTTCTGATTGGAAACAACCTAAAAATTGTGATATTCCTGGTATGTGGTAGCTCAGAACCTCAGCGCTTGTGCTGATCCACCTTGTGAAAGATAAAAGTGGGAGTAGTTTAAGTTTTGCTCTTTCGAACTCTGCCAGTTTTTTAAAAATATCTTTTTAAAGCATTTATTATTTATTTATGCACACAAGAGCTGGGGTACAGGCAGAGGTGCGGGAGGTGAGAGGACTCCCCAGAGACAGAGCGGGGAGCAGAACAGGCAGATCCACTGAAATCCACTGCTGGGGGAGCAGCGGGAGGCAGGAGAGGTCTGCTGCGCCCTGTGGGTCCCTCCCTGGCCGGGGATCGAACTCGTGCTTCTGTGCTGCAGATGCTTCACAGTGCGGTGCTCAACCTGCTGCGCCACCAGGGAGGCCCCCTCGCTGCCCTTTAAGGCCATTCAGGATCAAGTGGCCAGTGCAGTTGTTGGTTTCAGTCCTCCTGTCCTTGCCCCCTCACCGGGTAGACCATTTGTCTCACCCAACAGGTTGACACATCTTCCTGTGAGATTTTCTTTCTTCCCATGGAAAAGTGCTCATCTGCAAACCTTCCTCCACTCAGCTGTGCACAGCCAGCACCCTCTCTCAGCCAGATTCACATTCGCTGGCCCTAGGGAAGTGGTTCTGTTTGTCCCCCATATACTGCAACGACCCAGGCTAGGCACGTACATGGATGTGATGTGCCCACAAAATTACTCCTGAGTCATCGTTGAGACTTAAAAAAAGTTACTTTTTTTGGACTTCAACTTTACAAAATTCTGCCTTTGCTAAAGTTATGAAGCCGACACAGTGTGTGTATCTGCAGGATGCCACTATCAGCTTCTGAAAGAGTGGGCCCCCCACAGTGCTTTGCACATAGCGTGTGCTTAGTATCTGTTTGCTGAATGAGCGGTTTGTTTTTTGGGGGGGGGGATGTAGAAAACTCTATCTCAACCAAGGATCATTTATTATTTTTCTTAGAACTTCCCCTGCACCATCAAGACTTCTTCTGAACTGATGGTGCTGATAGCCCGTCCTTGGAAAGCTCCTACTATGTGCAAGGCACTGCCGGATGCTGAGGGACACCAACGGCAGGAAACGGCTCCAGGACGCACTGTCCGTGCTCTAGCGCGTTCCCTGAGCTTGGAGTCCTGTCAGTCCCTTAAGGAGCAGAGATGCTTCTGGAGTACAGAACACTTTCCTACATCTCCAGGTCCCCAGATGTAAGCAGAAGCAGCAAAACCGGGCAGCTTGGAATGGAAAAGTCGGCCAGTCACGCATCTGCTCTCCAGGCAGTTGTTATTGTTCTGGGTGGAAGGCAGAAGACCGGGGAGGCAGAGAAATGGCAGCTGAAGCCTTTTAATTTGCTGGCAATTAATTCTTTCACTTACTTTAAATTAAAACGTTCAGCCTTTCCCAGTCACTCATCAACAACTGTTAACATCAGTGTCTTTTCAGCATTTGGAAGGCTCTGAGTATAAACAGCCCATTACCTTGCAGTGAAAGATAAATTGTAGAACCTTGATTAAGCAGAATGCCTTGGGAATGAGCTTTCCTGGTTCATTGATTTCCTACTTATCAGAGGCTTAGCCAGAAAACTCTCTTTTAATTTTAGCATTCATTCATTCACTCATTCCATCAATTAATCAACATAACGTCATGTGGTGGTTAAGAGCAGTCTCTGAACAAGGTTGCTTGGATTCAATCCCAGCTCCATCACTCGGTTACCTGGGGTAGCTTGCTCATCCTTCCTGGCTGTGCTTCTGTGTCCTCCTATGGACACAGAAAAATGGAGCTGATGATGGAGCTTATCTCGAGAGCAGGCGATGAAAATTAGATAACACCTACCCCAGGTGAAAAACCCAAAGAGCAGCACCTAGCTCACGGAAGGTGCCAGGTAATTGTTGCTGTTGTAACTAATTGTTGATGAATCCTTTGTTCTATCTTGAAAGAGCAAAGTGCCCCATAAGTATCAGCTCTACCTCACAGCAAATTCTTCTTGTCATTAGAAAAACATTCAAACAAGAGAATAAAATACAAAAATCTATTCCATCATCCCTAGTTCTGCTCCTCACAAGTAGCCAGTAGGAATGAGCTCATGTGTATTCTTCCAGTCCATTTCTTTTAGGCATGTGAAAATATGTATTTAACTATCAGTTGCCCTTTTTAAGTTAAAAAAAATGGAATCATCTTGCTAATACCGTGTCACCTATGGTTCTGCAGGTCAGAGCATGGAAACCTGTCTCCTTTGAAGTGCTGCCTCTGTCTTCTATTGTATGGTAAATCACACTTTCTAATGTGATTTTCTATTGATGCTTGTAACGTTGGCTCCATTTACTGATGATATGAACAACTCCAAAATGGACGTCTTTTGGATGTCGCTTTACCCATTTGTAGACTATTGATTAGCACAATATCTTTCAATTGGATATTGTAGTCTATTTTCCCCACCAAATGAGTGTGTCCCCATAACAAAGTAGGGATAAAGCAGGCAGGAGGACAAGCTCAAAGCACTTTGACAAACACCATCCCATGAATCATGCCATTGTGCCACTGTAGGAGGAGAGCCAGCTGGGTTGAAACTTTAGTGAGGGCTTCAGGAGTTGATTTTCTGAATGCATCTCTAATAACAGCTTATTTCATTGTAATTTTCTTTTTTTATATATAAAGATGTGAGAGAAGCATTATCATTGATAAAAAGCTCTTATTAACCAAGTGCAAGGTAATTAACACTTCCCACTTCATTTCAGATTCTCATTCACATTCATTTTCCTCCTAGTCCACTTTCCCCTAGGCATTATGACTTGGCAAAAAATAAATCCATGACTCCATGACTTCTGCTTTTTTCCAAATATTTAGAGCACTTGAGTAACCAAAGAAGGAGCAAGTGAGCTAGAAAAGGGGGGAAGATGGGCCTCCCTGGTGGCGCAGTGGGTTAAGCAACGCACTATGAAGCAAATCGCAGTCACTGCAGCACGAGTTCAATCCCTGCTGCCGCCCAGGGAGGGGACCCACATGGCACAGCAGACCTCTCCTGCTGTGCCCGCTGCTCCCCTCAGCAGTGTACTTCTGTTGATCTGCCTGTTCTGCTCCCGGCTCTGTCTCTGGTGAATCCTCTCACCCCCCACACCTCTGGCCTGTACCCCAGTGCTTGTATGCATAAATAAATAAATCTTTAAAAAAAAAAAAAAGAAAAGGGGGGAAGAAGAGTTAGGAGAAATACTACCAACTGGGGACTGTGACATGTTTAAGCTGGACAGTATTGTTCACATGGCTTCTGCTGGTATTTAGGAATTTAGTCATATGTCCCTCCCAGCTACAAGGAGGCTTGGGAAATATAGTTGCTCTATGGGTGATAATTCTCCCAGGTAAAGCTTAGAGTTTCCAAAGTAGTAGTAGGGGGAGAGGGAGGAATGAGTAGCAGAGGCAGAGGGATGGGTAGATATTGGGGGTTCTGTAGGATTTGGAACTGTGGACCTGGCAGCATGGCGCCAAGGAGGTGCCTAGCCAAGGAAGAGATGGTGACAAGTGTCTTGGAGGTTAAAATTCTTTGGAGCCTTCAAGGAGTCCCCAGACTAGGACAGGCCCTGCGCTTTATTCTGTGACACCACCCTGGGCTTTTCCTTTCAAAATTCTGATCATACTTGTCATTGATTAATTATCTATCTTCCCACTTTGAGTAGAAACTCGCAGGGGCAGAAGCCATGTCTGTCTGGTTTAATGTTGATCTTCAGTGCTTTCATGTGGTCCAAAAAAAGTTGTTGACTGAAGGGGAAACAAAGTCAAGAGAGACCTAGACTCTGCTCCCGAGACACTCACAGTCTAGCCGGAGAGATCAGGGTAGACACACAGGCAGTGCCAACGTAGACAAGTCCTGTAGGAGTGGAAGTCAGAGTGATGAGAACCCAAAGGGAATGTCCTCTAGCTGAGGGGGCGGCAGTGTTGTCTAGGGCTCAGCTGGGGTCCCGGTTCTACCACTCAGCCCAGAAATGGAGGAACCAGGGTTTCCCCAGTGGGATTGCCAAGCTTTAGATTTGACTAGTGATTTTGCTTCAGATAAATGGTGCAATGTGGGGCAAGACAGAAGCGCTGTCTTACTGCCTCTCACTCCCAGCCACCAGCTGAGCACCCATTCTTTCAAAACCCAACTTTGAACATCTATGTTCTCTCACAATTTCTCTGAGTCACCCTAGCCACTCTACCCAGTTTAGATAGATCCCTGCCTCTGTCTGTTGCCATTACATCCTACATTCCAGAGTACTTACAGCTGAGATACCTGAGACTTACACTAGTGAAAACTCCCAGTGGGAAGTTTATCTGCGTTTCTCAGCCATCACACAGGGCCTGGAGTTTAGAAGGAATTTAACAAACACTGAATTATGGACACCAGTCTGTATCTCGGTATTATATACTTCCAGAATGAGGGCACTATCCACATTAAAATATTGACTTTATTGTCATTTCTTTACAGATGGATAGATCTTGGCAAGTAGTTGTTGGACATGGCCTTTTTGCTAGAGTCAAGCGGATTCTTAATTGGGGCCAGTGGGACTGTCTTGTCATTTCCAGAGTCTCAGCATCATTGACTGAAGGACAACGAGATGGTATAACACAAGTACAAATGGCTCATGAGCTGCTGTGCTGCATGATGCAGGCACCAGCTGAAGCTCAAGCAGCAGCAATGGCTGGGTTGGGATGTATAAACATCACTGTTGAAGTGTTCTTGGAGGAGGGTCTGGTCTCCATGAAGAAGCTGAAGTGTTCTTGGAGGTATCAGAGGGCAATGCTCCATGGGATACCTGGGAGAGATCCAATCCTTGCAGGAGACTTGAATATAATTATTGGTTAGTGCTAGATTTTGTGATGTAATCCAATATTTCAAATTCCTGGATTTATTTTTACTCCCTCTCTTTGGGGAGGGCAAATGAATGAATGGCTCACCCAGTGATTTCTGGGCACAGAATATAAGATCAGCGTTCTTCTTGGAGACCAGAGTATTGAACTTTGCAGCTGGTAGATCTCAGGAAGGTAAGAGCCACATTATGATTACATCCAATGTACCCAAACCTACCATGACTCCTTATGTTCTAGGGTCAATCTACTTGTTTAAAGTGCTTTCATCTCTTGTCAGAGATCCTATCAGACAGACAGAGAAAGTTCAGGCACAGAAAAAGAAAGTGAGTTACCCTAGGTCACCAAGCTAGGTTGTGGCAGAGGAAAGGGGGGGAAGCCAACAGTACCAAGGAAAGGACAATGGATGGAAGAAAGCCACAGAAAGATTGGTCTTCACTTACTTCAAGGGGGACATCCTAGCAGGATTCAGGGAGCAGCTGCCCCCAAGGTGGCTAGGTATTCAAGGGCTGCAGGGCAGGAAAGTTCTGGAGAGGACTTGGGGTGGAGGGGGTCTTATACATGATGAACTTTAGGAATCTTCCCCTTGTTCTATTACAAGCAAATTGCATCAACCAGTTTTATGATGAAGACTGATGGGCCTTAATTACTTTGGGAGGTATTTGAGTAACCAAAGAAAATCTTGCTGCAAAGTGGGACTTATATGGACTCTAACAAAAGAGGGTGATGTCTCACAATTAATAGCAAATTAGGTAGTTAACATCTATTTCTGTAGATTCCTGGACTGACTGTACACTTCACCGATGCTCTAGTAATTCTTCAGTTTGGTTTATGCTATTTCTTTTTCTAAATATTTTCTTTTTAAATCCCCCAAAACCCCTCAGTTTCCTTCACCTGACAAATTTCTATGCACCCCTCAGGTCTCAGTTTAGATACTACTTTCCTTACAAGCTTTTCTTACCCCTCAAGAATGAATTGAATGTCCTTCTTGAATCCTCTATTTCCCCTCAAACCTGCCCACGCTTGGGGAACACTGGGAAGTCATACCTGAGATCAAGTTCTCAGGCAAGAAGCTGAACTTCAGATTGCACAGACAGAAAGTAGGTTTTGTGCTGAAAAGCCCATGCAACTTGCACGCACAGATGGTGACGGGTCAGCGCATGGCAGCCCCGCACACATTCAAAAGAAAGAGAATTTCTTGCAAGAGAAACTGCATTCTGTGGGTGTTCCTCGGCCCGGTGCCTGGTCTTCTGGCTTGTCTTGACTTCAGTCCAGTCCTCTAATTTGAAAAACAGGTTCACTTTGCCATGATAAGGTTTGTGCTTCTAAAGAGAGCAAGAGAATGGGGGGGGGGGGGATGCAGTTTCTGAGTGCCTCTGAATGCACTGAGAGATTGTGAAATTCTCCCCAACAGAGTTCCCAGCGATCTTGTTTAGGGTGCAGTGTTTGCTCTGGCAAGGAATGTCTCCAGCGGCTGTCATGACGGTGGTTCTCTAAATACAGAAGCGAGTCCCAAGCTGACCCGCACTAATGTAAATGAAAGCACTGGCACCACGACGGCTGCTGTGACTCAGGCCCTTTCCCCTCCACTGGGAGGCCCTCCCGGCCCCTTGGTGGGTCTGAACTGAACCAGTCTGTTGTTCGCTACTTACCTGTCCACTTGCACCCGCTGAAGGCAGTTCACAAAGCTATGCTCCCCAAATCACGTCCTTACAAGTTAACATTAGACCCAGATGAGAGCATTAGTGGAATGTGAGAGCTGGTACCTGCCTGAGGACAGACCAACCTCAGTCTCTCTCTTTTATAAATTCACGGAAGAAAAGGGACCCGTGTGGCCGATACAGCTAGCCTATAGCAAAACCTGGAGTAAATCCAGGCCTGCAGCCACTTCCCAGTGCTTCCCCGCCAGCCCTTCCTCCTGCCACCCGCCCGGGAGATGAGCTGACTTTGGAATGGCCACCTGACACATTACTCCAGCGTCACCATCTTCACTGTCTGTGTTCCTAGCGAGGAGAAGACGTGAGTGTTAGCCCAGAATTCTGTTTCAAGGACAAGGATATATCCAGCACCCTCAAATCAAGGAATCGGGGACTGTACAGCAGAGCTGGAAAATTCTGGAGCACAAGGGTCGTGCAGATGTATGAACCGGTCCAGCCTGTGTCCCAGATCTTAGACCACTCACCTCCGCTAACTAGAGCCCCTGGGGTCGAGGCCGGATGTTGGGAGACATAGCCATGGCTGTTGTTTTTAAAGAGTTATTTTCTTATGCACACAAGAGCTGGAGTACAGGCCAGAGGTGGGGTGGGGGTGGGGGCGTGAAAGAATCCACCAGAGACAGAGTAGAACAGGGAGAGCGACTGAAATCCACTGCTGAGGGGAGCAGCGGGCAAGACAGGAGAGGTCTGCTGCGCCCTGTGGGTCCCCTCCCTGGCCAGGGATCGAACTTGCACTGCAGTGGCTGCCGATGCTTCACAGTGCTGAGACTTAACCCCTTGCACGACCAGTGAGGCCCCAAGACACAGTCATTGTTTAAGAGAGACTAGATATGTATGTGTTTGTAAGTGAGCTCTTTTGCATAATAATCACTGGCTCACATTTTTTTTTAAAGATTTATTTATTTATACATTACAAGAGCCGGGGTACAGGTCGGAGTCCAGGGTGGTGAGAGGATTCACCAGTGACAGAGTGGGGAGCAGAACAGGCAGACGGACTGAAACACACTGCTGAGGGGAGCAGTGGGGAGACAGGAGAGGTCTGCTGTGCCATGTGGGTCCTCTCCCTGGCCGGCGGCAGGGATCGAACTCGTGCTGCAGTACGAGTTTGCTGCGGTTTGCTACATAGTGCGCTGCTTAACCCACAGCGCTACCAGGGAGGCCCTGGCTCACATTTTTAAGTGTCTTTTAAAACACTGGCAGGTGGCGGGCTAAGCAGGAGCCGCCCGCGGGCAGCCTACATGGCATTTGCAGCACACAGTGGGTTACACCACGCGCTCAAGGTGGACCCAAAGCTGGACCCGCCAGGGCCCAGCCTGACTCAGCCTCCTCTGTGGCCTTGGGCTAGGCCTTCAGTTTCTCAGCCTTCAGTTTCCGCAGCCACCGAATAAGGATGATGCTGGTTCTCCCTCACAGCATCCTTGCGAAGACTAAGTGACGCGGCGTGGGTGAAGCACTTAGGATGGCCAGGCACATAGTCAATACTCAATAAAAGCTGGCACACCGTTATTGCAGCACTCCATCACCGACACCTGCAGGCCCTCGGAGACCCGCCCAGACAACGCTCGGGGCAAAGCCGGTCTCCCCAGCCCTTTCTGGAAGTGCCCTCTGTGGCTGCCCAAGGAGTGAGTTCTTGGCCGTGGAGCAAACAGCGCCCTGGCGTGCCGTTATCCTGCGCGGTCTCTGTGCCGTGGGCCAGCGGGAGACACGGACCAGCGGGCCGCACCCAGCCCCTCCTGAGTCTCGGAGGTGCCAGGCGGGGTCAGGGCTGCGAGCATGTGCAAAGGAAAGCTTGGGTCAGTGCGTGCCTGGGGTCTAGGAGATGTGCACCCTTCCAGAAGCCACCCAGATCGTCTAAGGAAAGTGGGCTGCTGTGGGGCTTGGGCAGGTGCCCGCGGGGCTGTCATGAACCAGCGCACGGACCGGAGCGCACCAGAAACATCTGCTGCAAGGGCAGCCAGAGCGCGGGCAGCACCTGCCGGGCTAAGCTGCCCGCAGCACCTCGTTCTCCACACCTTGCCGTGCAGGGCAGCCGCTCACAGGAGGCCGGAGCACCTGCCGTCCGGCCCCGCAAGGGACATTCTACGTGCTCCAGGGCACCCCTCGCTCCGGCCTGGTGCCAGGGCCTCCAGGGTCTCGTTGGAGGCCAGCAGAAGCCTCCCGGCCCATCCAGGAGGCCCTGCAGGTCGATGACCCCCTGTCGGGACCGCAGGCAGCTCCGTGGCACGAGGCCCTGGAGGCCCCTCCCCCCCCCAGCTTGTACTGTCCCAGCTCCGCCACTGGCCATGAGGGCACGAGGCCTCTTTCCTGCACAGGGGCCAGACAGCTAGCTAGTGGGGGCGGGGGGGAGGGACTTGCATGGAAAAATGGGGAAATGGAGGAAAGTGAGAAACAGAACAGAGAAATGCTGGAATGTTAAAAAAAAAAGTCATCACTGTAGCAAATGACAACAGTGAGATCCCCGACTTCTTCAGGGGTGGGGGTGTTCAGAGAAATCAGGGTTGGAGGTAGAGGGAAAGCAAAGGAGTGGACCTTGTGTAAATCTGGAGAAAAGGGGCCTCCCTGGTGGCGCAGTGGGTTGGGCAACGCACTATGAGGCAAACTGTGGCCACTGCAGCACGAGTTTGATCCCTGCTGCCGGCCAGGGAGGGGACCCACATGGCGCAGCAGACCTCTCCTGCCTCGCCTGCTGCTCCTCTCAGCAGTGTGTTTCAGTCAGTCTGCCTGTTCTGCTCCCCACTCTTCTCTGGTGGATCCTCTCACCTCCCTGGACTCTGGCCTATACCCCAGCTCTTACTGTATGCATAAGTAAATAAATAAATCTTAAAAAAAAAAAATCTGAAGACAGGAAAATCAAACAGCACCATTTAAGAGTTCTTGATACTTAGAACTAGTGTCCAAGCAAGGAAAGAAAGGCTTTGATATTTCAAGCCACTTTTGGAGATACAAGCACTTATGGAGATAACACGGCAGTTAAAACATCCACTGTTGATAAACTGACAGTTTGGTGATATTGTTCAAGGGGAGGTTTGCTGCTAATATTTTAGTTCTACAGTTAAAATTTGGGACAGTTGTAAGTGTGGAGAGAAATGTGTCAGATCTGGACATTTCCCTTTTTTAAAATTTGTACAAAAGGGAAATATTAGAGTAAGTTCTGGCAAAACCATTTCCTTGATTGTCTTTCGAGGGCAAGTGTCTACTGCACTGAATTTTTAACTTCCCATTGGTCATGCAGGTTGGCATCACTGGCATATATAATAACTTTTGTTTTCCAACACTCCGTTTTGTTCAGATAACTCTGAACTTACTGTTTGAATATTCTTAGGGTTTATAATGTTACTGTAAACTTATTGTGGTATTCTAAGACCTCTCCTTCTCCTTCTCATAGTTATATTTTAAAGATTCATGGTTATTTAAATCAGTCTGCTGAGAACCCATACATATATTTTGAACTAATACTATTTTATAACAGGTACAAGTTCAACTTTCTAGTTTATTATGCTCCATTTGAAGTAAACAAATGTTTGGAATATGAACACTGGAAGAAAAAAAGTCAAAGAATGTGGCCTGGGCCCTGAGACAGTTGTCTGTTCTTTCTCAGCCAGTCAGGCCTAGGTGAGTGATGTGGCTGACACAGGAATCTGGCTGCAGCCCAGATGGGGAGACATAGGGTTTTCAAGTGCGAAGCTCTCTGGAATGTTGCCCAGCTGGTGGCGTGGGTGAGCTTAGCCTCCCAGAAGGATGGAAAAGAGCCTGGGGAAGATGTTCAGTTGATTATGGCTCTTGTGTTGGGGGTCTTGATGCTGTTATGGGAATGTAGGCAGATATGCTTCTACTTCCTGAAGTGTCAGGGATCGGCTTTCGCAGTCAAATACAACAGCGGATAAAGCAAGGTCAGCCCCAAAGGGCTGAGTGCGCAGAGAGCATCATCGGGACGGAGGAGACCCTGGCAGGAGGCACTACGACTTGGCAAACAGGCTCTCTTTTGGAGAGGTTTTTAAACAGAGATGCACTGAAAGTTATTTTGCTAATCACTCTCTGCATACACCAAAAAGGTTATGGAAATTACAAATAGCCCCCTATCTTTTGGACAGTAGATAAGGTATATTTTCAAGCAACATGGTTCTGTGGAGCTACTGTTTTGAATATTGTATACATTCCTGATGCATTTGAATATTGAGAAATGCTTCTTTTCTCCTTTTAATTCTTTTCACGGACATGGAAGAAAACAAACCGATGAAAGGTTTAATATTTTGCAGTGCTGAGGATCCTGTTTATTTTTCTAGAAAACAGCATATTCCCTCTCTCCCCCCACTTTTTTTTTTTTTTTTTTAGCAAATCCACGTCTTGTCTCAGTACTGCAAAAGAATCGTTATTAATAAAAATTAGAGGGCAGCAGTAGCTAGCATAGTTTCAAGCCATGTTTTTAGAGGTGCACAGAACTGCGTTCCAAATCTCACCCGATTATTTCTTAGTTGGGCACCTGGACATATTACTTTGCCTATCTAAGCTTCGTTTCCCACGTCCATAAGACAAAACTAATATTAGCATCAACCTCAGAAGATTGTTCTAAGAATCTAAAGCCCCTCACGTGAGAGCATGAGGCTGGAGCTCACACAGGAAACGCTAAATGTATGGTAGCTATTGTTACCATCTCCCAATAGTTTGACTTCTACAAGTCCACATTTTCCAGGATGTTTCTCACAGTCAGGTAGTGCTGTGTTAGGTTATATTCACTGACTCTGCCTCAAAGCAGCTGGGCTGCCCTGTGTCTGCGGGGCTGCAGTAGGCACCACTGGGCCTAAGCTGACTTGCAGGAGCTGGGGCAAAATGCTAAGACCTGAATACGCCCCTTATGATCAGTCACCAGACGTGGGCCCCTCCAAGATCTGTGGACCTGGGTGGGCGGGCTCTGCAGAAAAAGCAGCTGAGGCTCCAACAGGACCCCAGCCTCTGGGAGGCCAGCACCCCACCTCTGGGCGGCCAGCACCCCAGCCTCTGGGAGGCCAGCACCCCACCTCTGGGAGGCTAGCACCTCCAGCCTCTGGGTGGCCAGCACCCCAACTCTGGGTGGCCAGCACCCCAACTCTGGGAGGCTAGCACCCCCAGCCTCTGGGAGGCCAGCACCCCACCTCTGGGTGGCCAGCCTTCAGTGCAGAGTCTCGGGGTGCAGCTCCGGGTCAAACCCCCACTGTTTGACCAGTGGTAATGTGTTGGCCTCTCTCTTTAACTGCATTTTACTGCATTTTACTTCAAATAGCGTCTAACACTTCCCAGACAAGCACATTCTTCTCCCTCACTTCTAGAAGGTTCTTGAGAGTGAGGCGCTCTCGGCCCCACTCAGGCCCATTTTACGTTATGAAAAGTGACCCATGGCCCATCGGTGACAGTGACGGGGACCCACACAGGTCTCCTGTTCTGACCCCCGCTGCTGTGCTGGCTCACTTCTCCTGCCGCTGCGTCCAGATGCCCTAAAACCAGACCGGAGCTTTGTTCCTGGTTCCCTTCTCTGAAGAGCACGGCTTTTCTGAAGGCCTCCACTCCAGTCACAAACAAGGGCACCCTGAGCTTTCTCTAGCATCTTCCCTCCCCCGCACCAGCTCCAGGCCTGGCTGAGATGGAGCAGAAGAGCTGTCTCAGTCTCTGCTAACCAAACTGAGCAGTGGAGCCCGAGGGAAACAGACCTTGGCCAGTGCCAGGATGCCTGTCTCGCCCCTCCCCCTGCTTTCCCAGCTCTATCGGGGAACCTGTGTCTGCTATCTCAGATCAGCTCACAGACACAGTCCAGGTGACGCCCACAGGCGGCCGCTCTGGAGGCAAACCTGACATCTGGACACTAAGCAGGTGGACAGACAGGCGATTTCTGGCTCTGGAAGGTTGTCATTTCAGCGTTCTGGAGGAGTCACCAACAGATCATATTTTTTTCCTTGTCGAGAAGTATTTGAAACATCCCATGCATTAAATCCTTTGTCACATTCAGCTTGCTGTCAGGGTTACGCCTCAGGAAAGGGGTTCTTGGAGCCCCTGCAGCTTCAGGCCAGTGGCCCCAGATTCTCTCTTCAGAAAAACACAAGCCAAGAAAGAGCTGGAGTCTTTCAATGACAGTAAAGTATGTTAGAAATGCAAGGGAGAAAAGCTTGAAATTCAATATTTGTGGGAGACCCTTAAAGACCTATTTCAAGTTTGACAACTGAACCAAACAAAAATTGTCAAAAACAGAAAATCTGAATCAAAGAATTTTTCCCTTATGAAGAGAAAATATGCCATCTTTTCAAGCTTCTGCGGAACATTTACAAAAGTAATCATAAATAAGATACAAAGATGAACTCAGTAAGTTTTAAAGCATAAAAATTATGAGTTCTTTTATATCATAAAGTAATCAAATCAGAAATTAAACTGTCCACTTGAGGTGGAAGATAAACTTCCAAACAGTTATTCTGATGAAATGAAATAAAAATGACAGTTCTAGGCTATTTTTAAAATAATGGAAATGAGAATATTTTTCATGCATTCAGGTAATAAATACTTATTGATCGCCTGCATTGTTCTCAGAGCAGGAAAAGACACAAATTCTGTCTCATGAAGCTTACATTCAATCACTAAATTGGAGGACTACAAGCTAATGAGCAAGCACATGAATAAATAAGAAAATATCAGAGATGGTGCATGTTTTAATAAAATAAATCGAAACAATGACAGTGACTGGCAGGGGAGGAAGGTCAGGGAGGCCATGGAGATGGCATTTAAATTGAGATCTGCACACCAGAAAGAATCCACCATGTGATTCTTCCAGCGTGTGAAGATCTGGGAAAAGAACATTCCAGCTGAGATACAACCTACACTGTGCACCAAATTTAGAGACTTGCCACTAGGATTAAAATTTCAATAAGTTTAAACAAAAAGTTAACTTAAAATTCATGTAATTCAACAAAAATTAATAACTAAGTTTTCTTATTGAAGAAAGAACTAAACTAATTGAATTCTTGATTCAATTCAAGAAAACAGAATAAAGATAAAATTCTTTTCAACACAGAAAGGAAAAATTAAAATAACCAAAATAAATTAATGCAAAGTGAAAGAAAAGAGCAGGAATAATTTAAAATCATTTAGACCAATTCATGTGTCTGGAATCACAAACCTACTAAAGTGAGTTCATAGAATATTAAATGATGCATTTTTCACAACCAAGAAACTTTCATTCCAGGAAGGATAACTTAAAATTATGTATATATATTATATTACAATTATAATTATATATTATAATATGTTATAATAATATGTGGGAGTTGATCAGCCATTAAAAAAAAGATGACCTCTTGCCATTTGTGACAGTGGATAGAACTGGAAGGGATAATGCTAAGAAAAATATGTCAGAGGAGAAAGATAAACACGGGTCTCACTTATATGTGGAATATAGAGAAATAAAACAAAGGGTCAGGTGAAACCAACTATTAACAAGCCTTAGAAATCTGATTGTAGAATCGGGGTTACCAGAGGGGGTGAGGAGGGAAGAGAGTATGTGATGGGGGGGTACAACTGTGGGAGTTACAGGCAGGGACCTTGAAGGTGGGGGTGGTGTGGTAACATACCCCTGAAGGTGTACCTCTGTACCTCTGCACTATATATAGTCTTATAAATAAATGCTACCTCCATTAAAAGAGGTGTTCTTTTTCAACCTACACTGTGCACCAAATTTAGAGACTTGCCACTAGGATTAAAATTTCAATAAGTTTAAACAAAAAGTTAACTTAAAATTCATGTAATTCAACAAAAATTAATAACTAAGTTTTCTTATTGAAGAAAGAACTAAACTAATTGAATTCTTGATTCAATTCAAGAAAACAGAATAAAGATTAAAATTTTACTTTTTGTAGAAATTTTACTTTTGTAGAAATAAAATTTTCAACTAAAAAGAAAGTTTACTTTTGTAGAAATAAAACTTTCAACTAAAAAGAAATGAGTGGGAGTTGATAAACTAAGGCTGGGGGTAAATAAAGTCCTTGGACTTTTTTTGTATGACTTGTGTGTTAAGGATGTTTTGTAATTTTGAAGGGAAAAGAAGGAGGAGGAGGAGGAGAGTAGGGACTTGGGGAAGGAGAGGCCAAGAAGAGGAGAAGGACAATGCATGCCTTTGTGTGACCTAAAAAGACTATAATACTTGCTATCTGGCTTTTTATAGAAAAGCTTGCCAATGCCTGATTTAGAATACAAAGAAAACCTGAAAGAGGAAAATATCCCCCATTAAAGATCACTTTGCAATAAGAAATTACTGTGACAAAAGCATCACTATTTAGGAAAGCCAGCAGATTAAACAAATGGTAGGATAAGTAGCTTTGCAAATTTTAGACAAGTACAGTCTGAAAAGATTAAGTGTTTTTTAAATGGTTAAGAGATAAATGGAAGCAGAATTTTTAAAAGAACTATCATAAAAGACAGATTTATTAAATGAAATTAAAATTCAAAGAAAAATTTAAATAGCAAATTTAAACAGAATTGAAGAAGCAATTAGTGGATTGGAAGGTAAATCTGAAAAAATTAAGGAAAATATAGCACCACATGATCGAAAATATGAACAAGAAGCTAAGAATCAGGAAAGATAGACTGACAAGGAACAGTCAGTTGTACTTCCAAAAGGAAACATTAAAGGAAATGATAGAAGAGAAATATTTGAAGAGAAAAATCATCATGATATTTTCAGACTCATTGAAAACATAAATCTTAGATTCAAGACAAACACTAAGTCTTTAGCAGAATGAAAATAGATCTACATCTAGATATGTCATGGTAAGTTATAAAGCACAAAAGAAAAATTTAAAGTAAGCAGAGAAAACACAAGTTACCACTGTGTGGTCGTCCCGACAGACCACCTAAATCTATTCTAGAACTTTTGGGAAGATAGAGTTGTAATTGGGCGTATGGGCAGTAGTGATAGAGTTCTGTAATTAAAGCATAGCTTATAGATTTGACTTTAGAGTCATGTAAGATTTTACATTAATTATGAAACAAATTGAAAGTTCTTAAAGGTAAATCCTTAAAGTAAAAAGAAACAGCCCTTACACATCTGCATTGTGACTTGATCACATGGAAGGAAATGATTCAGCATGATTTTAAGACATAGTAATTTGTATATCTCTATATACCCTAAGGACAAAAAGAAACTATATATATAGTTTATATATAGTATATATATATATATATATCTACACACACACACATAAACCTATAAACTATAGTAACCACATTATTAGTGCTATTATTGTATGTGCTTGTGTGCTAAAACAAATAAATAATTATGGGACGCTCTTGTCTTCTAGGGCTACCATAACAAAATATCACAGATTTAGTGGCTATTTTCTCTTAATTCTGGAGGCTAGAAGGCCAAGATTAAGGTTTCATCAGGGTTGGGTTTTACCTTGTGGATAGCCACCATCTTATGGGACCCTGCATGATTTTTCCTCTGTGAATATGAGGATGAGGGGGAGATAGAGAGGGATCTCCTGCTTCTCTTACTCTTTATTAAAATGTCAGAAGTACTATCGGATTAGGAGCTAACTCTTAGGACTTAATTTAACCTTTCTCCCAAAAGGTCCTATCCCCAAATGCAGTACCGTTGGAATTAGGGCTTCCACATAAGGATGGGGGAAGGGAGCATACAATTCAGTCCATAACAGGTACCACTGATAACTGCAATTTCTGCATTTGGATTATTGTCTCCAAATAGCATTTCATATTAAAATACACCAGGGCTACTTAGACAAGTCTGATTCCAGGACCAATTTAAGAAGTATACAAGCTGGGTATAGAAAATCTCACTATTCAAGTAACAAGGCCATTATTGAAGCTATTTCAAAGGACTCAAACTATAATCTTCCCCCAGACAAAGATAGAATAATTTTATTTTTAGAATTGATTTTGACTACAGTGTAATTCTAGCAAATCTATGAATGACCCAATATTTTAAAAATAAATCTTATGCTTTAAATAGGTCATAATTGATTTTTTGTTACTTGCGATTAAGAAATCCAACAGATAATCAGAGGAAACTTCCTTAGCAAAATGTCATGCATAATGTATGGTCAGTAAATGTTGGTTTCTCCTAGAAGTCAAAAATCTACAATGACTTCTTTACAAATATTAAAAGCTACCCAGGAAATTTCTCTCTCAGGAGAGATTTTAGTGAGCAGGACCATTATGTTGAATTGTCTTCACCCATACCCTGTTGCAATTCCGGCTTCCTGTCGCCCTGTGATAAGTAGACATAGGCTCTCTTCTCTCTTCCTCAACTGGATGCTAAGAGGGTAAGTGAATTAAGTGCTTCCCTTAGAGTCTGGATCTCTTCACCTACCACTATGCCCAAGAATTCAACTGGAAGAGGAAAAGATCACACATAGACAGCGATGCTTAAGTCATGTGCTCAAACTCATCTTTTACCTGGTGCATTTTAATATGAAATGCTATTTGGAGACAATAATCCAAATGCAGAAGGACTGTTAAGGACTTGTTAAGGATTAACAAGTGCTGGCTCAGCTCTTGATTCTCATTTGCTGCTACTCCTTGCCTTGCACAGAACTCATGGGCAAAATAATGGCAAGAAGGGGCACTGGAAAGGATGACGCTCAGGTGACCCTGGGTTCCTGAGCAGGGGGAGGAGTGGTAATACCCTCAAAACACACCAAGACCCCCTCTCCCATTCTTACAGAACCACCCAGAAATGGGAAGCAGAAGGATCAAGAGAACAAAGCCTGGGGTTTGCTGTTTCAACAAAGTGACCCTCAAGTTTATGATTAGGGGATCTGACAAGTGGAAATATGATAGAAAGAGGGAACGGAGAGGTAGGTGGGAGAAGAAAAAGGAAGAAAGAAAATGTCCTCTTCTATGTTCCTCATTCTCCTTACCTCACTCTCTCCATTAATTCCCACCCACATGTCTAAGGAAGAGTGTGATAAAAATGGTAATGAGGATGAGTCAAGTTCATAGATATTTCTTGGCCACATCATTCTCTTGAATGTGCATGTCTTGGGAATCTTATGTCCTCTGTGCTAAGAAGAGTTGCGGAGTTGCAATCTATGACTTACACCATCTCTGATCTAGATCGCTAGGAGAAACTCATTTCTCCTCCTGTCCTGGGCATGCATGCTGTCATCTTTTCTCATCATCAGAAAAGTAAAACATAAAAGCTCAGGAAAAAGAAATAAGATTAGGTGAAAAGGTATGAAAGAGGTCACTTGCTCTACTTTTGATTTGAACTTTGCCATTAAATTAGGAAGAAAAACTACCTCAGGGTCATTCCAAGCTTTTCAGTGATCCACATTAGTGCTTGAGGTCAAAAGAATATAAGAAAGCACATGCGTGAAACTGGCCCATTCCTGTGACTGTGGTTTCTCCCTGTGGGCCCCCGGGCGACAGCATTGCTCTGGCAAGAAAGGATTTGGTATGTAGAACCATGGGCCCAAGTCCAATTCCACTCCAAAAGAACCCCTTGTCACCCAAGACAAGCAGCTCTGGTGTTAACAGGTCTACCATCTTGAAGCTACTTGTGACCAAGACCTCAACTGCTCTACTTGGAGTCCAGATGGGCGGTGGTGCTCACAGGGGGCCCCCACAACCAGGAGAAGGCTCCACTCTTGGAGTTGTGAGACGCCGGTGCTGGCCATGCCTCAGTGCTTCCACCCTGTCCACTCGCCTCTTCCTGGTCACTGTCTGACACTCCTCAACTTTAGGGAGACCTATTCCCTATGGAAGCTCCAGGAGCTACTGGAAGCTGTGCAGGGATGGCCTCCAACAATGGACCTTGTGTTCTGTAGAAGATGTGACCGGATCTCTGGGCATGGGAGATGATCCTTTCAAGGCAAGCTCTTAAGCAGCTGCCGCCTCATCTTATGTCTGTTCCCCAAATCCCAACAGGGGCCTCAGATACCATCCCAGGTCCTCTGCTTCCCTCTTCTGGTCAATTGAAAGGAATCTTTATAGCCTTTAGAGTTCAGGTATCTAGTCATGAAGCCAAGTCATAATTTCCAAACAACTTTTCAATGCACAAAAAGCTCCACCCAGGAAGTGACGTAATGAAAGATAACGTTAGTCCCTTTCACATAAGTCCACACCAGACCATCACGACATCTGCTTGATTATATAAACCTAAAGGGAAGATGTTAAATCTTCATTTCCTAAACATGATGTCGCTATGTGTTTGTGCAAAGAGAGAGTTCTGTGACCAAGTAAGTTTGAAGAATCTTAGGGTAAAGTCAGTTACAGGTTTCTTTACTACAGAAGTTCTCAATGACTTGGAATTGCTAATGGGCATGGTGAATCCCCCAAGATGATAAAATGTATAGATTTTGATGAATGAGTCATTTATTGAAGAGCATCACAAAGGATGGTGGTGCATCCTGCAGAACAGTGCAGAGAAATGTGACACTAGATGTTGAAGAGGTGAATTAAAGAAGAGCGTCTCCATGCTATAAAAAGCTAGGTATTTTCTCACCCAGGCCAACACCAGGACCAATGAAGCTAATGACCACCAACACCTCTTGATCTCACATTAGACTCAGGTTCAAGCACTAAGCTCAGATTTGAAAGGGGCACTAGAGGTTACTTGCAGCCCTCTCCCTTCCTTTTGTAGATAAAGCGACTGAGACTCAAAGACCTATGAAGAAAGTCCAAATCTCAAAGTTCAGTGAAGAAATATGACCACCATATCTGTTCGTGGGAGTTCAGGTCTCGAGACCTGCTCCATCACAGAACCCACATTTTGACATGTTAGATCAATACGTAGAGAACAAATAAACTTAATAGAGAAGGCTATGCATCAGGCCCACCCCCAGATCTTTCTTTGGAAAGATGTACACACGATGTTGTAGGATTTGATAAAACAAGAGCTGACTTGTTATTCATTTATGAACCCACAGAGGGTAATTTTATAAAAGCCGTCATCCTCTTTCATACATCAAATGGGAAGTTGGCAAATACAGTTTGTGTGAAATTCTAAAGTGCTTTGAAACTGTTTTCATAAACTGTAGCGCATGTGGGAGAGCACCACAGCCTTCTGTATTAGCTGAGTGCACTCTGGTTGTCAGTGTTGAAAACCTAGACTGAACTCGCTTAGGTGAAACAAAAGAGCGAAAGGAGTCATTTACTGGAAAGTTCTCATAACAAAGGAAGAGCTGGAGAAACCAAGATTCTCCCGTTTTGTCTCCAGTGCCTCAGCTTCTCTCTCTCCTATGCCGCCCCCTGTGGGCAAAGCTGTCTGACTCATGGCCTCCACTCTCAGGAAGGGACAGCCTCAAGGTCAAGAGTCCCAGAGATGTCTTGACTGTTTCCGCCTTCCGAGATGTTCTTTTCTGAGACAAGGTATGGAGGGTCTTAGGAGAAGCAAGTGGCGTAATGGGTGAGAAGTCAGCTACTGAACACCCTGCCTACTAGCTGTTTCATCTGGGCCAAATCACTTAGACATTTTTGCTTCCATGTCCTTACTTATAAAATGGGTATAATGATGGTAGCTGCTCTGTAGTATTTATGTGATGGTTACATGAGATAAAAAAATTTTCTATAGCACCTGCCACAAGGAAAACAATCAATTTCGTTAGTTATTAACATTACTGGTCCAGATTGGAGGCTAGGAGGCTAGGGTTAGAGCATTATATATTTTAATGGAGAGAGTAAAAGTATAATCTGTGTGTTCTAATTTGTTTTCAAATTCCAGTCCTGCACTTACTAGCTATAATTTAGGCAAGTTAATAGTTCTGTGCTTTTGACTTCCTCATCTGTAAAATGGGGATAATAATGGTTTCTACTTTGTAAAGTGATTTCAAGGCATAAGCAAGGTGATAAATAGCAATTATGAATCATCTTACTTAGTTCATAGTAATAAGCATGCAGTAAAAATATTATTTTTATCATTAAGACTGTGTGGGAGGTTTATGCAAAGAGACAGTGTTCGTTAGTACTATGATATTAGATGGAGTTTTTCATCCGCTTGCTCATTTCTTCAACAATTGTTTATTGAGTTATGCTGGGCAGTGTGCTAAATGTAGAGAACACAGAACAGTGATTAAGACCAGCCAGACCCATATCTCATGAGCATGCATATTAATAAGACTTTCAGAACAGAACTCTTGTTCTAGGTAGGAGCGAAAATCAATAGAAAGAACTTTCCAAATGTAAGAAACTTGACTTCTCTGTCAACAACCAGTCCTTCCTATAGCTCATCTTCTTTCAAAACAGTCACCTTTATCAACAGTCACCTTTGTCCGTGTGGAAGGGGTATCTTTTCCTATTCTTGAAAAATTATTATCACTATTATTTTTATGTATCTATTGCTATGTATATAAATTTCACTATATGAATAATTTTTATTTCATATTTTGAAGATCTGATAGGTCAGTCTTCTCTTTAGGTATTTGGCAAAGCTTCTGTTTAAATTAGTTTTAAAACTAGGGTATACAGACCCAGTGATACAGAAGCTCAATTTCACCAAAAGATAGACGACTCCTTTAAAAATCTGTAATTAACTCTTACACTACTCTGTATGCAGAAATCACATCCAGGTATATCAGTAGTCAAATAGGAAAAGCAAAAACATTAAGACTTCTAAGAGATGTTTTTGGAGACTTCTGGGAGAATATGAATTCTCAATGAGAAAAGATTTCCAAAAGGATGCCAAAACACTGGCCATTAAAAAGAAATTTGAGATAGGTGAGTATGTTGAACTTAGAGCTTCTGCTCATTAAAGTACAAAGAAAGTCGAAAGAAAAGATGTTTCAACGTGGGAATGACCTTTGCTTTGACTGTCCCACCAGGGATTATGATGTGATACCAAGAATATATTGTGAGTTCTTCTAAACTCACAAATCAAAAACAAAACAAACTTTTGTCTCTGCTAAAACATTAGCAGAAGATTTGAGCAGGTACCCCATAAAAAAGAAACCCAAGTAGACACAGGTGGCGAGGCGCTCAGCCTCATTAGTTAGCAGGGAAATATACACAGAAACGACACTGAGACACCACTACACATTCAGGGAGCGTCAATGCCAAGGTTGCAAGGATGTGGAACATAAAGAACCCTGGCATAATGTGCAAATTGGACAATTGCTATGAAAAGCAGAGTCACATCGTCTACTAAAACAGAGAACCTGTGCAATTTATGGCTCAGCAATTCACCTCCAAGGTGTATGTCCCCATAAAACATATGCCTGTGTGCCCCATGTACATATTTAAGGGTGTTCATAGCAGTACTGAATAATAGCTCCGAACTGGAGACAACGTAAATGCCTATCAAACATGGAGTCAATAATAAATTACAGTATGAAATTATGAAATTACTCTATGAAATTATGTACCGTGGGAAATAGTGTGTTCAGGGTGAGGGAGGAATATATATTCCTCATAGAAGAGGAATCTTACAGACTTAATGCCGAATGAAAAGAGCCCGTACTGTATATTGTATATTAAAATGTTCAAAGGTCAAATGAAGCAAGTTTAAGCCTCAGAACAATAAAGAAAAGAAACAATACTATGAAATAGCCAAAGAGTGTTTGAATTCCCTCTGGGGGGAAGGAGAGATTGCAATTAGGAAAATTTTTGAGAATGTTAGGGAATGTCCTATTTCTTGACACAGGTAGATTACACAGGGGTTTGTTTTATAAATTGTTAAATCATATCTTACTAAAGATTTTATTGAAAGCCCTTCTGTGTATTTCTGGTATAACACACAAGGGAGTAAACATATGGCAAACATACTGCACGGAGAAAGGCAGCATTCTTCAAGGTCAGAGTGACAGCTCTCTGAGGGCTGAAGGTCACCGGATTAAAGGGTGTTGTGCCCAGCTTCACTTCATGGTCTATTAGTATGACTTGCAGACAGGGTTTAGTTACAGAGATAAAGCAAACATTAAATGCACAGGTTACAAATCATCATGGCAAAAAGTCTCCCTGAAACCCCATGTCATCCCATCCCCACCCCAGAGTGCATGTGTAGCTTCACAAATTTCGTTGGTGGAGGGGAAACTCAAGTAATGGAGGGAGAATGCCAGATAGCAGGACCTTTGCTGCCCGGACACCCTCTGCTCCCGGCACACCCTTTCTCTGCTGGTTCCTGAGCAACTGACCTAGTCCCCAGCTGTCATACTTGTCCAGCATGAACCATAATCATTCTGCCCTGCCCTGTCTCCTCTCATGCGCTTGTGATGCTGCCATTTTGCATGCCCATTTGGTGTGTTCCCCACAACTTCCATACCCTGGCAGGGTTTGGTTGGTTGGCTATTTTGATTTCCATTAGGAAGATGAAAGTTCCCATCATGGGCATGCTCCCACATTTTCCTCTATTCTCAGGCTTTCCTCCATAGCCTTGTGAATGCTATCATCATTAATTAACATGGAGAAAATTTTGAGCATTCCAAAAAAATAACCTGCCAAATCATACCAAATAGGAATGCTCTACTTTCAGAAGCTGGGACAAACTGTACATATCCAATACCTTTAAAATCTTGATGTTTTATTTTTATTAATTAAAATGATTATAAAATATTAATCAACTTTTGAATTAATAGCTTTAATATTTCATGAAAATAATATAAATATTAAAATGTGTTCTATATTTAATCTTACCATTCTACAGTTCTTTTTCTCACTTTTTCAAGTTGTTATATATGTTATTCCAAGGGCAGTAGCTTGAAGAATATATGTGGGAAAGTATGTACTAAAATGTTCAAAAGAGTATCATCCATGATATTTTCAAACTTTTAGCAGCCCAAATGTCCATCAGTTATAAAATGAACAAATTAATTATGATATATTTACAGAGTGGAATACTATACAGGAATGAAAATGAATGAATCCTACTACAGTAATTACTTAGGTGAAACTTGCAAACATATTAAACAAAAGAAGCCAGACACAAAAGAATAATGCATACTCTAGTTTTATGAATTTCAGAAACAGACAAAACTAATTTGGGATGTTAGGTAATCAGTACACTGTTTATCTTTAGGAAGGAATTAATGGTGGGCTCCTGAGGTGCTGATAAATATTTTACTTCTAGATCTGAATCATTACCGATACTGAATCATTAAGCGATACACCAAAGAATTATACATTTTTCTGTCTCTTTTTTACTTCTATACCTGAACAATTCCATGAAGGTATGATTCATCAAACTATACACTTAGGGCTTGTGAACTTTAACATGTGTACCTTATACTTAAATTTAAAAAATAGTGATAAGAATAATGACTTTGAGAGTTCATGGTAATGTTAGTAATTACATATGAATTAATAAAAAGTAATAAAAAATACAGGACCAGTAGACTGAGATGGTAAATAGTGAGTTGAGTTTAAATATATTGAAAGTGGGGCCTCCCTGGTGGCGCAGTGGGTTAAGCAACGCACTATGAAGCAAACCACAGCCACTGCAGCACGAGTTCAATCCCTGCTGCCGGCCAGGGAGGCGACCCACATGGCGTAGCAGACCTCTCCTGCCGTGCCCGCTGCTCCCCTCAGCAGTGTACTTCTGTTGATCTGCCTGTTCTGCGCCCCGCTCTCTGTGGTGAATCCTCTCACCCCCCCCCCCCTCACACCTCTGGCCTGTACCCTAGTGCTTGTGTGCATAAATAAATAAATCTTAAAAAAAAAAATAAAAAATAAATAAATATATTGAAAGTGAGGTGTTGAAAGGATATTCAGATGGAAATGTTCACTAACATTTGTACAGATGGGATTCAGGGGAGAAGCAGGGCTGACAAGAGAGATTTGGGAGTCATCAGCATACTGATAATATTTGGAAACCACGAATGTGAATCAGATCATACACAGACAAGTACAAAGCAATCTGACAAGAGAACTTTGAAGGGTTACCAAGACTTATAGAAAAAAAGATCACAGAGGAGGTGAAGGAACATCTAGTAGGTAGAATGCCTAGTAGGGAGCAGTACTAAGGAAATCAGGGCAAGAAACTTTCAGAGGGAGGAATGAGCAACAGGATCAGAAAGTTAAGGACTGAGAAGTCCCTGTATGGTTAGTAGTCAGGTCCTAAGTGACTTGGTGAAAATAGCATCAGTGGCATCTTGAAGTCTAAGGTTGGGGGATGGCAAGACTCTCATCTAAAAAGATGGCAGAATTTGGAGGAAAGAGAAAGAACTAATAAGCAAGGTGCCAAAGTAGTCCATAAAGTTGATGTCCTCATCAAGATTTTGGTAGAGATGAAGAGGAAGATAGAGAAGAAAAGAACTAGATGGTATGAATGTATCGTAGTAGGCTGGAGGAGCGTGACGTACTGGCATGGTGACGAACACCCCCTCTTGTGCTCTTTGGTACATGGAACTCAGAAAAATTCTCGATCTCTCCTCAGGAGGCTGTAGGAGTCAAAATGTATGTCAGGGAAGAACTGGGCTTTACATCAGATCAGGAGGTGGGTGAAACGTTCTATGAAATGGTTGAAGGGAGTCTTTTTATCATGAAAGTAATTCCTCCTGAGACTGATGATCAAACAACACTTCTCCCTAGCTGGCTGCCCAAGCTTTAGCTCTTGCAGACTAAATAGTCACCTCTGTATACCCGGTTATTCTTGTGCCCCAAGGTAACATATTATTCCCCTCTCCCCCTACATCTGATAACTTTTTCTGACCCTTATTAGTCCAGTAACTATTTTCTTGGTATTCCCAATATTTTTTGTAAATGTAAACATTGTCTTCTACCAGCTACAAGCTTTAGATTGCATTTGGATTTATTATATTTATTATTATCATCATGTTGGTTATCTTTCTAAGGTCACAGTAATTTAATCACTGACTCTTAGGGAAGGCTAAGCTTATCTCCTGATTTAGGAACACATCAACTACAAAGAAATTTGAAGATACAGAAGCTGACCCCAGACTCTTGGGGAAACTGGAATTCTTTTTTTTTTTTTCCTAGAGATTTATTTTATTTATTTATGCATACAAGAGCTGGGGTGTAGGCCAGAGGCGCTGGGATGGGGACAGAGAGACAGAGTGGGGAGCAGAACAGGCAGATCTACTGAAATCCACTGCTGAGGGGAGCAGCGGGCGAGGCAGGAGAGGTCTGCTGTGCCATGTGGGTCTCCTCCCTGGCCAGGGATCGAATTTGTGCTGCTGTGCTGCGGATGCTTCACAGTGCTGCGCTCAACCCACTGTGCCACCAGGGAGGCCCCAGTTACATGTATTCCAACACATGTACATGCTCCTACAAGAAGGATGAGGAAGCTTAGACACAACCAAGGGGAAGACATAGCAGGGAGAGATCTGAAGATGCTAGCCTTAATAGTTAGTGGTGCAGCCACAGACCAAAGACTGGCAGCATCTACTGGAGGCTGGCAAAGGCCTGGGACAAATTTTGCTCTAGACCCTCTAGACCTATTTAACTCCTTGCCTGTCTTTGTCTTGGTGCTATTGATTTTAGACTTCTGGCTGCACAACTAAATTGCTGTTGCTTTAAATCAACAAATTCATAGTAAGATGTTAGAGCAGCCACAGGAAGCAAATAGAGCATGAAGCAGTTGAGAAACAGCCCAAGACTCTGGAAGGAAGATAAAAACAGAGTGTATGACTTATACACCCATTCCAAAGTCTAACAAACAACAGCACGTAGCAGGGTGAGATTGAGTTGACATCACACCAGCCATAGATGATGGTGTGGATGGCTTGTTTCACGCGACATCACTGGCGACCACACAACCTTCTCACGCCGCGCTGGCTCGTGGACGCACCTCACACGACACCACTCGTGTTGATGAGGCCAGGCCGGGACCGAGCAGAACCAGGGGCTCAACAAAGACAAGAATATCCTGGTGCTTTGGGAAGGAGCCATCCTTGGAGATGTTGCAGGGGCTGGAGCTCTGGCTGGGAGTGAGCAGACAAAATAAAACAGGATTCACCTCTGCGGTTCTCTCCTTGAAGCCCAGATGAAACACTCAGGCAGCCCTCCCCCAGCCAGGCTCGGCCGTTCTTGGCCCATCTCCTGCATCCTGACTCAGCGAGGCCTGGGGTCAGTTTGATAGTACAGTTTGACCTCGGGGAGTGTGGCACCACCATTTCATTACTTGGTTGGGTTGCTCTCCTGTGCTTGTGACGCTGCCGGGAGCCCCCCCTGGGGTGCCGGACTTGAGATGCTCCTGTCCGCTCCTCAAACCCACACTGTGTGTCGCTTCACCCTGCCAGTACAGTCACGGGCGGGGGAGGACAGGCACCCTGGTGCTCTGCTCTGCTTCTGCTCACCAGGACCTGGCCCCACCGGAGCACCCCAGTTCCTCTGCACATGTTTCCCTCAGTCAGGTGTGTGCACACCTCCACACTGTCCACCTCTCCCCTCCCCAGGGCCGGTGACCAAAGGGCTGGCCAAGCAGCAGCTCCACAGTTTGCACCCAGCCTCCCCGCCCCGACCACAGCATCTCTCTTCATCCACCTCTTGTTCAGTGAGGCGTGAGTCTCCTCTGGGCCCCTCGTGGGGCAGTCTGCCTTGTCTTTGATGTCCAGGAGGGTGTTTCAGTTTTGTCCCAGACCGCAGGATACAGTGGGTACGGAATTCACAGGTTAATAATCTTCTGACGAGGGAGGCAAGGAGCTTCCCCTCCCCCACTCCCACTGCCATCTTGTTTCGCCCCCAGCACCTGTTAGTCTTGTGATCCTTTGGTTGAAACATTTAGGACAAGGACCCTGGGAGTTGCCGTTGCAGACGTTGCAAAGGACGAGGTTTTCATTCATAATTCAGAATGTTCATAAAGTCCTTACTGAGTAGTCCCAGATTAGGATTCCCGTCAGTACATTGTCCCGGACCACTGGAGAGCTTATTTCCTGTTGCTCTCCGCAGTCGAACCCACTGTGACTTGTCCCAGTGACCGGCATATTATGCCACCTCCAATTGTGACTGTGCAGCCTGAATTAACCTCCCTGTGATTTAGAAGCTGGTGGGCCTGAGTTTCATTATAGATATGACTTTCGCGCTCGTTCCCTCTACCGGGGCCCTGGGATTCGCTTGCAGGGGTATTGCAATTACTATGCAGATTGCTTTCCTATTATTTGATTGAACCTGCAGGAAGAGGGAAGGTCATTGGTGTAGCTTTTTCCTCAATTTCTTATTTTAGGAAATATGGAGCAGAGCATAATTCCGCATGAGTCAGTCCACCGAACCACTCTTCACAGAAAGCATAAATAGAGCGCAGAAAGTCTCTGAAGACCCGTATCTTGAAAATAAGCTCGCCAAGTGGAGTAGATCCACAGCTGCTGCAGGAGGTGTGCTGTCCTCAGAGGGCTGTGCCTCCAACTTCACCTGCCTTGCCATCTACCCAGGGGTGGAAAGCAGAGAGAGGGCTTCCCCCACCTGGTGACAGGTGTGAGGGTGGGCACTGCAGGAGCAAGCTCTGTGAAGCTCAAGAAAAGGAGCTGCAGTTGTGTCAGACCCGAAGGAAGGACGCTGTTTGTTTTCAGTGCACAGCCCATGTGCCCCACCTCCTAATCCCGCTTAGCATGGGCCACCGTCAGTAAGTCAGTCTGTAGCAGCTGAGACATTTGGCAGGGCTGTGTCATAATGCACTCAAGTAGATGTAGCCCTGTGAGTCCATTCATTTTCCTCCTCCCCCCACGGATCAAGAGACTGGAAGGGCACTCAATGAAGAGTTTAAAGTATAAAAGATCAGAAAGAATCTAAGTGTCCAATCACAAAAGACTAGTTAAGTAGTTAAGTAGAATAGATCTATGTAATAGGTGACCTGTAGCCAGTAAAAAGAAAGATGTTGATTAGCAGACACAGAAACTACTTCCAGAAACACTAAGTAGAAAAAAACCCTGGGCATAAATTATGTATAATAGGAACAATTTAGATAAATAGAAGATGATGGGGCCCATACATATGTATGCTATACATTCATAATTATTTTTTCCCAGAATGTTCAACAGTGGCAATAGTGGTTGCATTCCTTTTGGGAAGATAGGAATTTCTACTGTTATTTCTTTCTATATATTTAAAATGCAAAGTATGTATTGGTCTTAACCTTATTCTTTATAAATTAAGAAATTTTATAAAGTGGGGCCTCCCTGGTGGCACATGGGGTTAAGCACCACACTATGAAGCATCCACAGCTACTGCAGCACAAGTTCGATCTCCAGCCAGGGAGGGTCGACCCACATAGCATAGCAGACCTCTCCTGTCTCCCCACTGCTCCCCTCAGCAGTGTGTTTCAGTCTGTCCGCCTGCTCTGTTTCCCACTCTGTCTCTGGTGAATCCTTTCACACCCTCCCCCCACCACTGGCCTGTACCCCATAAATAAATCTTTAAAAAAAAACTGTATAAAGAAACATTAGCTTATAGCATAGGTTTCAGGAGTACATCCTTGTAAATCAACATCTGTACGTACTAAATGAAGTTCACTACCAAAAATTAAATTCTACCTCCCATCATCATTCAACTGATCCCTTGAATTCCCCCTTAGCATCTGATACCCATGGATTTGTCTCAGAGTCTAAAAGTTCATTTTTACTTTGGTTAGCTCATTTGTTTCTTTATGTGCCACGGATGAGTGAAATCACACCATGTTTATCTTTCTCCATCTGACTTACTTCACCCGGCACAGTACCCGCTAGGTCCGCCCACATGGCTGCCAGCCGCAGCGTCTCCTCTTTCCTCTGCAGCTGAGCGGATTCTTTGTGTGGACACTGGGTCTGAGGCCATCGCCGCTGATGGGCACACAGGTCGTTTCCACTCCTGCTTGTTGTCCTTGAGGATGCAGTGAACACGAGGATGAAGAAGTCTTTCTGAATTAATGCATTGTTGTATCTTCAGGTCAATACCCAGAAGTTGGATAACTGTATTATATGGAATTTGTTTTTATTTTTTGGAGGAATCACCATATTGCTTTCCACCGTGGTGGCTTTTTTTTTGTTTTTTTTTGGTTTTAAATTTTTCTTTATTGAATGAAGTAACAGTGGATAATAACATCATGTAAGTTTCAAGTTAGAGGTCCCTTTTATAACATTTTCCCTATCTGTCCCTCAAAGGATATTTTCAGTTTCAAGATACTCAAAAAAGGATCTTGATTCAGGACAACAGTCTTTAGCAGCGGTGCTGCATCAAAACACAAGCGCCCAGCCAAGGGCACAGCAAGGCTGAAGTCCAGTGCGTGGGCTTGCCGAGCTGTGAACCTGGCACCATGTAGCGTCCACACAGCTCTGTCTTTCCTAATCCCCAAACATAACCCCCTAGGTCACTGTCAGCTTTGCACAGCCCTTTATTTTACCTTTCACTACCAGCAACCATTTATTTCCAACACGGTTTGACTCGGTTCTTGCTCTTCATCCGAGCCTCTCAATTTACTCATTTGAGCCATTCCACTTACCCATGGTTTTATTATATTTAAAACCATCCTTCACATCTGGCTTCCAATCCCTAATCTGGACTCAGTCAAATTCCAGACGCATCCACTGACGTGCCTAGCCCAGGCCTGGACCCAAGAAGCCCCCTTAACTTACCTGAAGTGAGTCAGGCAAACATATTCATGTTGCTCCCCTGCCTGCCTGTGTGCATGCCAACGTTAATCATGCAAAATTTAAGTACAGCCAACTCTTGATTATCCACACAAATGGCAGTGGGTATTGGCACATAGCACTCAAAACAGCAGATGACCACAAAATCAGAATTCTGGATAATGACCTTGAAATTCAATGGTGATTTTTAAAAATTGTTTATGGAGTGGTGACATTTTTCAGCTTTTGAGGTAACACAGGCTTATAAAATTGTACTGCCTCAGAGGCATAAGATCACACCTTCCCAGATGCATGTTACTACTCAGATGCGTCAGTGGTAACTCTTCTTAATATAGAGTTTTTCCACCATAGATTTATTTGAATTAAAATTAACCTGTATTCTCAGGTTTGTATCTACTGGATGTAGTTGTATTAAAGGAAGGTAGAGAGAATCTCCAAGAAATTAAAGATTTGTTTTAGATAATCTGCATGGAGGGGATTGAGTTTATTATATTTAAAACCATACTTAGATTTCCCTTTCTGTTGTAATTCAATAACCTTTTCTGCAAAACTGTAGTGGCAGGAAGGAGGCACAGGGCAAGTTCAGGATGGTTCTTAGTAGACGGGGTAAAGGAAGGAGTCTTGGAGCCTTCGGTTGTTTTTATGCTTTTTTGTTGTCAGAGGTGGCATCGGGTACATGGCAGGCAGGGGTGCCGGGGGGCCAGGAGGCTGGCAGGCCTCCCAGCCCCGGCGCATCTCACCCTCTCACTGCTGCTCGTTGGTGCTCTCGCTGTTGGTCAATTGGTATTGGCGTCCTCATGACGCCGCTCATATAAGCCCGTGTCCAAACTGAGGCGCACCCACTTGCGCATGCCCACCCAGGCATGCACGCGGCACTGCAGGTGTCCATCATTACACTAGTGGCGGGAGGGTGGAAAGACCCGATAGTTCTCTGACCCTATACTCCACCCCCTCAGGTTTTTCCACCATACAAATTAAAGAAGTTTTTTCTGGGCAGATGTGAACATTGCAGCCATGACAAAAGTAAATACAACACAATTCAGCAACACAACAAAATATAACAGAATACAAATAAACCTAGGCAAGGCAAAAAAAAAGACAGGGGTAAAAGGCAAGATTATTGGCACCAGCAGATGATCCACCACATCTGCTGCCGAAGGCACTGATCATATGAGGTGGGAACCACTCACGGCATCTGCCGTCACACGCCACGAGCCGTCAGCCTTCCTGGCCTTCTCTGGCTGTGGTCTCAGCCACAAGCCACACACTGCACCCACCTCCAGGATGCTCTCACTCTCGGGATTGCAATAAACTTTTGGGGGTAATAGTCCAATCCCCAGGGTACTCTCTGCTGTCACTCTAACACCAATGTGACACGCAGCCCCTGCACTCAGGCCAACCCTGTGCACACGCACACGGGTCGGGGATCCGTGGATACAAGCTCCACATGCGGACTCTCTTGGGTCCTCTTCATCAGCTGTGGGCTCCACGACAGGCCACGTTCCCTTCCTGTCCCCCAAGGACGGTTCCTCAGCTCCTCACTCTCACTCTACAACAAAGAAGACATCACCCACAGGTGATTTTAAGAGATTCACTGTCCTTCTTTATCAAACCTAGGCTGCTTACCAGCCGCTCAGGGCTTCCCAATCTTAGTGCCAGCTTTTGCCTTCTCTAGGCTTTTTCAGGCTGCTTTCGGCCATCAAAGATCCCTGGCCATGCCTTGATTCTCATCTCCTGGGGTGTACAAACAATCATCCACCCCCAGGGTCCCATAAGCATAACCTGCTAAATTTTCCCAGCCTTCTGGCGGGATTGTCAGTCCAAGTACATTAGTCTTTTCCTTGCGTCAGCAGTTGGGCGAGCTCTGAATCGTGATCCTCTTTCAGTCTGCTGCCTCAGGGGTCGTGGGCTGGTCCTTGCAGGCGTCTCCTCCTCCACTTGAGGTCTTGTCTGCAGCTCCTGGACCACTCCACCTCCTGTGCTCCTGCAGCGTCTTTGGCTCTTCCCGCAGTGTCCTGGTCTTCGGCCACCTCCTGCACTGCCATTGCACCTCCAGTGATTGCACATGCTCATGGCCTGCCACCTCTCAGTCCCTCCTGCAGTCTTCTCAGGGCTCCACACCCGTCTGCATTGAACCATCCTGCCGACTACGCCATTTGTCATGCAACCATCACAGACCGGGTAGATGCATCACCGGTTCAAGCAGTCTCTTTGTCTTAGCTGCCGTCATGCTATCCATCACACTCCACCGCACCACACCACAGCACACCACAGCGTCCCCGAGACGCTAGCTTTATACAATTTGTGCATCAGCCCAACTGCACCGACTTGCGCATGCCCACCCAGGCATGTGAGCAAGTTTCCATCATTACCTCAATGGCAGGAGGGTGGAAAAACCTGATCAACCTTTTTAGCCTACAAAAACTAAGTATTCAATCTAAGGTCAAATTCAACTTTCTTCAAAATATTTTCATACTTTAACAAAATTCTTTGTGTGGAGTTTGATTTTACAAAGCTTTCCAAACCCTCATTTTAGTAGCAGCCACTTGAATCTCTAAGTCAAGTTCAGTTCACTTTCTCTGGCCGAGGCTATGAGGAAATATCACCAGCTGATGAGATTTTAGGATGTTGACATCAAACAGCATTAAGTAAAACCGGCTGCATGACTCTAACTACAACCACCCGTGGAAATTTGCATTCTGATCATTGACTTGCAGGTTTGGGATTGCAAAAGTGTGAACTTTTCCAGTGCATGAATTATGTATACCAGGGGCATGTGTGTATGAGATTGTGTGTGTGTTTACTTCCATTTTGTGATGTCTGATAAAAGATATTGGCACCTTTATTAGAGTAGAATGTATCCACAGAGCAATTCCACCCCCCACACTGATTCCTCACATTTGTGAATTAAGTTCACACATTCATGAATGGGACTATGGAAATGAGTCCTCTCCTGAAACATATTCAGTAGATAATCGTTTCCTGCAATTATTGGCACATCAGTGAAGCCTCAAGTTTCCTTCTTTCTCTTCCTCTTGTTTTCGCGAGTCCAGACCTGTGCCCAAGGAAGGGCTGGGGAGCATCGGCATAGACCACACAGGGGCCTGGATTGCTCCCTGATAGTGAAAGCTTGTGCTTGCCCACCAAGGCTCTCAGCACAGAAATGTCAATCGGGGCAGATGTGTTTTCTGTTTCCATAATACAATTGAGGGAGATGGAATGGCTGTCATCGTGTAGGAGTTTGGTGAGAGTTTTTAATTCAGTAGAGGAGGAGCCAGCCAGTAGGTACATGCAGAGCCAGGAATGTGCAAGGCATTTCATAAGTCAGCAAGGAACTGCTGCTTCCCCCTCATTCTTTACTGCAAAGATTTTTAAAAAGCCGAGCCGATAGCTCTGGTTACTATCAGCGGCATCACACGCCGGCACCAGCTCCGTTTTGTGATTAGAGGAGACTGACTTGTATCAGCTTAGTGCTTCACCCTAAGGCAAGAAGGGCCCTGGCAGGTGGGTCTGAGTGTGGAGTCATAACCGGACATTTACTATGTAACCTTGGACAAGAGACCCATTTCCTCACCTATAATGGGAACTGGTGTACTATCATAATAGTGCCTACCTCGAGGGTTATGGTTAGAAGTGCATGTCATGGACTTAGCATATAGTAGGTGTTCATTTAAATACTTCTCACAGTGCTAAGGTATTAAAAACCATCCTCTCAATAGGCTAATCCACCTTGACTAGTTTCAACCGGTGTTCTCTTGATAGAACAGAAACAACTAAACTCCAATCAACTGCAGGTGAAATTACCATAAATTCCAAAGAGGTGGTGGTTTTTAAAAAAGACAGCATCACTGTTCTCCATTATTAGGGTTAGTCCTCTCCCCCATTTGTACAGATAATTGAGAGCTGAATGCAGTTTAAATAAACTGTTAAAGCTGCAATGCCCAAGTGGAACTTATTTAAGGAGTGATTATGGCTAGAAAATGGCCTGCAAAAATAGCTCTCGTCCTCGCATTGCATCCCTGGTTCCCAGCAGTGCCTTCAGGCCTCCTGACAGACAGGCCTGCCCTCCTGCACACCCAGGATTCTGTTCCGCCGCACACATCCCCAGCGCAACTGCCAGCTGAGTTCTAATTGCAGAATCTTCATTACCAGGGATGATTGAAACTATAAAAAGAACCCAGCTGAAATTTTCACATCCTGCTGTGTGAGTCCAAGGACCAGCTCTCCTGCTCCTGCCCGTTTTCCCCCAGCAAATTAGCCCTGGCACATGTGTGGCTCAGCTACTGCAGGAAGCTCCAAGAAGCTGCAAACACAAGTTACCTCCCTCTCCTCCTATTGCCCCTCCGAGGGGAGCCGGGGAGTAGGCTGGCCACCATGATGGGTATGCCGTCTCCCCCTCCCAACTGCACAGACAGGAGCGGCCTTTTTTTATTTTATTTATTTATGCACACAAGAGCTGAGGCACAGGCCAGAAGCTCGGGAGGTGAAAGGATTCACCAGAGACAGGGTGGGGAGCAGAACAGGCAGATGGACTGAAACACACTGCTGAGGGGAGCAGCGGGGAGGCAGGAGAAGTCTGCTGCACCATGTGGGTCCCCTCCCTGGCCAGGGATCGAACTCACGCTGCAGTGGCTGTGCATGCTTCATAGAGTTGAGACGTAACTCCTTGCACCACCAGGGAGGCCCCAGGAGCTTCCTTTCTTAACCTCCCGCCGCAAGAATCTTTCCTATAGTCAGTTGACAATGGGCAACTTGAGAGAGAATGCATTTTTCCAGACTGAGACCTTTGGGATGACATGTTGGTAACTATCTTCCAATTAGCCTTTCAGACTACATCTTTCCTTATTTCAGCATTTATAAAGCACCTGCTCAGCATCGAGGCAGCTGCATGAAGGGACATAGCCAGAAGCAAGAGGCCACTGAGGAATTACAAATGTATTTGGAAAGAAAAGATACACTATGGATTGGACTATTCCTGGTAAGCTAGCTAATAACATCAAGAAACAATGCATATGAAATGTGTGTGTGTGTGTGTGTGTGTGTGTGTGTGTGTGTGAGAGAGAGAGAGAGAGAGAGAGAGAGAGAGAGAGAGAGAGAGAGAGAGAGAGAGAGAGAGA
>JAGFMF010011645.1:2634752-2653682 GCA_019455555.1 Galemys pyrenaicus | reverse complement strand
AGAGAGAGAGAGAGAGAGAGAGAGAGAGAAACTGATGTTTTCTTTGTAGGCACCTGTACACTGCCCTCACCTAGCCCGGGGTCCTTGAGGATGAGAGCCTGCTAGAGAGAGGTTGAGTGAGTTATCTCTGTTGTCCCAATGCTCTCAGCCCCCTGACTGTCTTCAGGTAAAAGTGATCACAAGTCTGCTCAGCTGAAATCAGTAGAAAAATTATCCTCACTCCCACATCCCCAACTCACAGAACCGTGAGAAAGCATTGCTGTTCTTTTAAGTGAGTGTTTTGAGGTAATTCATTTTGTATGCAGCAATAAATAATTGGTAGAGGAGGTATGGATAAATAATGACCTCCTAAAATTCCCAGGGTAAAAGATTTTAGATTGCAATAAAAAAAGAAGTATTTTAGACTGAAGTGTGAAAAAAAACCAAAAAAAAAAACAAAAAAACCCTGAACCCAGATCATCATCTAGGATTTATAGTGCAATAACATCAAATTCCAAAAGGCAGTTCTAAAAGTCTGTAGAAAGAGAACCTATAACTTACAAAGTAAAATGAATTAGTCTGACATCAGATTTCTCAAGAAGTCAATGGGATATTATTTTTAAGGAGTGAAAATAAAAGGACTTCTCATCTCAAGAAGAAAAACAAAACCTTTTCTTTGAAAATATTTATAAGGTAAGCAAATCTCTGGCAATAAAGGAAAAAAATGATATGATACAAATAAATAAAACAGCATAAAAAGGGTAAAAAACCTAAAGACCCAACAAAGTCTTTAAACATAATGAAAGCGCATCATGAAGAAATATATGCTAATAAACATGATAACATAGCTAAAAAATTTTAGCAAAATTTCAAGGATGGGTAATCTCTATCATCAAAGGTAGAAAAAAATTAAAGACTGAGAACTGGTAGGTTCTAAAATTGGATAAGAAGAGTACAAGAGTGGGCTTCTATACCAGCAAGAGTCAGCTGAGAAATACAAAATATTACTTACATTAGCAACTATGTAATAAGGGAGCTAAGAGTTAGTCTAAGAAAATAGGATTTTATAGAGAAAATTCTTAAACTCTTATTTTTTTTAAAAAAAGATTTATTTATTTATGCACACAAGAGCTGGGGTGCAGGCCAGAGGCGCAGGAGGTGAAAGGATTCACCAGAGACAGAGCAGGGAGCAGAACAGGCAGATCAACTGAAGTACACTGCTGAGGGGAGCAGCGGACGAGGCAGGAGAGGTCTGCTGCGCATGTGGGTCCCCTCCCGGCCGGGACAGAACTCGTGCTGCTATGCTGCGGACGTTTCACAGTGCGGGCCTCAACCCTCTGTGCCAGCAAGGAGGCCCAAACTCTTAAGCTCTTAAAGAACACAAATGGTTATGTGTAAATGAAAGCTGTATTATGTTTATTTATGGGAAAACTCAAAATGTAATTCTGATGATATTTTCTTAATAATCCTTTAAGATCCTAAATATTACATACACTAAGAGTCCATAAGGACTTTTGAAATAATTTTGGAAATAAGGACGAAGTAGCAAAGAGGTGGGGATAAGAGAAGGGGACAGGTCTCACTATACCAGATATTAAGTGCATAACCTAAAGCTGTAATAGTAACTATATCGACAGACCGGAAATAAAAACACATGACGGTGGCAAGAGAGCAAGCAAGCCACCTGCAATCTCAAGTGATCATGATGGTGCAGGCCAAGAACCCAGAGTCCTGGCGCCATCTTGGTGGCAGAGGAAAGGGAACAGCCTCCTTGGGTGGCTATGGGATTTATTTCCAAAAATATCAGGAGGAGTTTCTAACTGAATGCATTTGGGGGTTAAAGAAAAGGGAAGAGTAAGATGTGGGATGGGAGAAGCTGGCAAGATCTGTGCAAGATAGATTAGAGATTGTGCAGGATCTTATGTGAATTCAGCCTTAGAAAGATTAAGTGTAGATTGAGGATGAATCATAAGAGAAAAAGACCAATTAGATTCGTTGGGGAAATAGCCATTAAATTACCACAATAGCCTGAAAGGATGGACCAGGCCTTCGGGATTTGGGATAGAAAGGAGAAGTTAGAGATAGGAGATACCAGAAATGTTGTGTCTGAAGGACATGGTTGATTAGTTGAAAGTGAATAATGAAGGGAGGGACGGATTCAAAGAAAGTGGGTTTTGTGTTTTGTTAGGGGTGAGTAGCAGCAGCGTTACCAAGACGGAAAATCAGGGGGCACTGTTTGGGCCAGAAATCAAGTTAGTCTGTAATATGCAGGTGTGGGGGCTTCTGTTCGCACCTGCCCAGTGGGTAAAGAGACATGCAGGTCTGCAGTTTAAGAGACAGATTAGGGCTAAGAATATGGAATCGAGACTCACCAAAGCTGGGAATGTGACGGGAGCCCTGGACAGGCCTGAGACTTGACAGTGGATGTGGGAGTTCAGACGATGGTGCTCTTCAGGTGCTCCTCGGCCCAAAGGCAGAAGGAATCCAATCTGGCCTGGGAGAGGCACAGGGATGCTGAGAAAAGTGACAGCACATTTGGCAACTGTCACATCACATCTGTTTTTGTGGCGTGGTTTCCTCACTGACTGACAATCAGAATACATAAATATATGTAACACATCAAACAGACAAATCCAGTCTGCACGGTTCTGCCTAAATATTTAGACACAGCTGAGCAGTGACAGAAATTTTGAAGAGATTGAAATCCCGACCACTAAGGTGACTGCGGAAACAGACAACAGCTCTCACTGTGCCCTGACTCTGCTCCAGAATAATCATCTCAGGGTGTCCCATGGGAGAGGGTGGCTGGAGAAGTGAGTGAAGAGAGGGTGTAGGTATAGTTGCAAGAATATTAAATTTGACATCATAAGATGGAATTCAAGTCCCAGCTCCATTGGTTACCCTTTGTGATCTGGGCTCTCGCAACCTTTTCTTTTTTAATTTGTTTTTCTTTCACCAGTGCACCATCACCTCAGACCCTTGTGCTCTTGCTGCCTTCATCCCAGTCCCTTTCCCTCCCCCTATTCCCACAAAATGCCTCTGATTTGTCTTTGTCTTTCTGTTTTTGTTGTGTTGTGATTTTTTTTTGTTCTTGTTCTTTTCCTTGATCCCTTTCTTTGTTCCTTTATATGCCTCCTAAAAGTGGAACTATCCAGTTTTTTTCTTTTGCCTTCTTATTTCACTGAGCATCATCCCTTCTAGCTCCATCCATGTTTCTACAAACAACTCTAGTTTTTCTTTTTGATGTCTGAATAGTATTCCATCACGTATATATACCACGTCTTCTTGATCCAGTCATCTACTTTTGGGCATTTGGGTTGTTTCCAGGTCAGAACTTTTTCTTATCCATCGACTGAGAACATTCGTTCCTGACCTACCTACTTCAAGGAGCATGAGGGAGTCAAGAGCTTCTGCATATCAGCGGCTTTCAAATTGTGTTCTCCCAGTTTCCAGGTCTCCTCCCTGGTCTCTGAGGAGCAGTTCTGCTTTCACCTGCTTATGCACTAATAATGTTGCAGAGAAGACTTGTTTGAAACCATACATCTATAACATCCCTGAAAACCGCCGCTATGTATGAAAGGGTCAAACACAGCATGAGTTATTATCATGAGAGGGTAAGTTCACTGCCCTGGATAAATGTTGAATGAAAAAGAACATGAATCTGAAATGAGTTTTTAGGATTATCTGTGCCCTGCAATTTATGGTAACCTCTCCTGAACTTCATTATCAGATAATTAGGAATTTATTGTGTGCGAATTTTTGTGGAGATAATTTTAATTCAGCTCCTCATACCACCCTGAATCGCATCTCCTGGAAGACAGACTGCCTCGTAATGTTTGCATCTGTGCCCTGGGCGCGGCTGCTGTCTCCCACCGTTCCTGGTTTAACTACAGTTCCCCATCCTGCAGCTCGTGGGATTGTGTGAATGGTTGTCCCAGCCATTCCCTGCTGCAAAGATACTGTCAGCAGCATGAGCTGCCCCTCAGCCCAGTGTTCCTGTGGGAGAACTCATTTCCCTCCACGTCTGGGCACATCATTTCACACCATTATCCCAGGGGCTGTCACAAAGGAGGGGACCAGAGACAAGAGGTAGAACTTAGATTTTCTGCAGACAAATCATTCATGGCTTCGCTCTGCTGTGTCTTAATAGGATTCCCAAGAACTCAGGACCTGCATGGTGTAGTGCTGATCCCTGGTAAAGGGAAGTGGGTTCAGAAAGGAAAAATTTCCTTCCTGTTCTAGTTTGCAAACAAGCAGTGTAAACCCTGGTCAGGGCAGTGACCACAGAAGCTGGAGGTAGCTCATTATCATTCATGTATATGAGTATCGTGAGTCACCCACTCCTCCCTCCTTTTCAGCAACCTCACCCAAGAAATGTCAGTCAGAAATAAAGGGAACTCGTCCAACCACTATGGAAAGCAGTATGGTGGTTCCTCAACTACTAAAAATAGAACTCCCATATGACCCAACAATCCAGCTCCTAGGAATATACCCAAAGAACACAAAAACACTGATTCAAAAGAATACCTGCACCCCTATGTTTATTGCATCACTATTTACAATAGATAAGACCTGGAAACAACCTAAATGCCCAAAAATAGATGACTGGATCAAGAAGATGTACATATACATGATGGAATACTATTCAGCCGTCAAAAAGATCAACTAGAGTCATTTGTAGAAACATGGATGGAGCTAGAAGGGATGATGCTCAGTGAAATAAGTCAGAAGGCAAAAGAAAAATACTGGATGGTTTCACCCCTGGGAGGAATATAAGGGAGCCAAATAAGGGATCAAGGAAAAGAATAACAATGAAAAACAAAAACATAACACTCAAAAACAAAAAGACAAGGACAAATCCGAAACACTTTGTATGTGGGGTGGGGGAGGGACTGGGATGAGGGCAGAAAGAGCACAAGGGTCTGAGGTGATGGTGCACTGGGGAAAGGGTGGTGAGAAATCCATGGGGACCACAACTGATATCAAATATATATAAATCAAGGGGAAAAAAACTAGCACTGATCATAAAAAATAACAACAAGAAGAAATAAAGGGAACATTTAATTTAATAAAACTCTTAAATTCTTAATAATCTTAGCCACTGAAGGCCTTTCAATCAACATCTCTCCGGGCTTTTGTCATCAACTCACTTTGCCAAAGTTAGTTCCCACCTCCATAGGGATGCACCACCCAGCAGCGTGTCTGTCTGCAAGTGTCCCTTTCTTGAACGCCACCTGGTTACCACCTGGGACACTGGCAGGAACTATTTTCCTTTTTCATTCATCAGGGAAAGGGGAGGCAGCCCTGATATAAAATGGGTGCCTGACGGGTCCTCAGCTGTGCGCTTAAAAGTCACTTATAATAATACCCAACTGCAGGCACACAACAAAGACTAATAAAGGGTTTATGTGCAAGAGAAGGGGGAACGAAGAAATGAATAAGTCAGGGAGAAGAGAGGGAGATAAATCCGCGAAGGCGTCCTGCCAGTTCTGCTGAGCTAGAACCCAATAGCCGCGTCGAGCTGATGAAAAACCAAGGGCCCCCAAGACCCACATGTCTGGTTCGATACCAAACCTGGCTGCTTTGCTCCACCCTCAGGCCCCAGCGATCCTCCCTTCAGTGGTGATGCCATTATGGGATTTGTAGTCCTTGGTGTCTTGGATCTCTTTGGTCTGGGACGGGGGGTGGGTCCATCAAACCTGTTCATGGAGTTCGTTCAGGACGTCCCTTCGCCCAACAGTATTTCCTAAACTACCAAGCCTTGGTATTGTCTATCATCCTAGGAAAATGAGAAGCGTTTTGGGTCTCTGAATGCTAAACAAAAAGATCTTAGGGGCTCAAGGGAAATGCCTGAATCTCCACCCCACCCCACCCCCACCCCCCAGCTGGAGTGGAAATGAGACCAAGCCCTCTGGCATCCAGCAGGACCCAGCTGTGCTCCCTTCAACTTATGTCAGAGATATTGGCATGAGGGCGAAGCAAACTGAAAGACGGAGCCCAGAGCACATGGTCCATACCTGGGGACCTCAGTGGGAACTTCCAGAACTTACCAGGAATTCCTCATTGTTTCCCTGCATCATTTAAAAACACAAGAGTGATCGCCAGAGCCCAAATCCTGAGGCCTTCATCCAGAATTTACTCGATCATGAAAACGCGAGATGTTTTATAAGAGGACATGCTTCCCCCAAAGCCTCAGACCCCAAGTGTTCTTAGCGTTCAGTGTGAGCATCTTCAAGAGCAGCGTCTCTGTCATCCAGAAGGACCCTTCTGTGGCCTGAGAGATGAAAAGGAAGTGAGGGGGGAGATTGTCTTTTGGAAGGTCTGTGTTGCACAAGGCCCTGTGGTAGGTGTTTTCACCGTGAGCACTTTTGAGACTCTATCACCCTATGAGTTAGGGACGATTACTGTTTTCTAAATGAGGAATCAGAAAATTGCAATCGTCAGCACCGTGCCCAAGGTCACGTCACCACAAAAAGTGAAGCAAGTCTCTCCCGCCTCCGTAGCATTCAGTTAACTAATTGCTAAATCCTGTTGGTTCTGCCTCTTCAGTGAGTCTCAGACTAATTTCTTCTTTGCTCTTGCAATGAACAGGTCCTCTCCACTGACACCCCCTCACAGACCCTCACCTCCACCTCCTGCTTCCGACCCACCACACCATCCTTCACATAATTCCTTTTGTAAATACAAAGTTGAGCATATCTACGGCTTAGAAATCTTTCATGACTCTGGCAGCTGCAGGATAAGAACCAAATTCCTTTGTGTGACTTACAGGTCCCTTCATGGCCTGATCCCTGCCAGCTACACCAAGGTCTGCTCTGGCCCTACCCATGCTAATCTTAAACTTCACCCATGTCAACTCTTTTGCAATTCTCCAGCATGCATGCTGCTTCATGTCTTGGTATATGCTGTTTCTAAGGACTGTGATGCCATACCACCTATTCTACAATGTCTCAATTAAGTCTTTTCTCTCCTTTAAGACACAAGGTAGAAATCACCTCCTCTGCGAAGCCTGCCTTGATACTCACAGGCTTATAAACTCTTCTCCCATTGTATATCTCCCATTGTGTATGAATTGTCCATTCACAGAAGGGATTACATTATGTTGTAGTTGGCTCTTTAAAGATGTGTCTTTAAAGGATACCAAGTATCCTCATCCAGTAGCAACTGGCATTATGTCTCTTTTTATTAATTTATCTCAAGTACTTAACACAGGGTCTTGTCCATTGTAAGATCTCAGTGAGAACCTATTGAATAAAATGAATAAGTGAATCGAGTAAAGTTCTTTAAAAAACAACAACAGCAACACAATAAACCACTTCATTGAATAAAAGGAATTTTAAAAATCATATGTTAAAAACCGCACTAATAAAAGAATCTTTAATCATTACTAGAATGATAGATATCTATCTATATATATATCTATAGCTATCAGATATATCTGATAGATATATATATCTATATATAAATCCAAAAGGATCCAGAAAAAATAATTAAGAATAAACTTGATATGTAACCTTTGAATTTATAACAAAGTAATCCTATTATTAGTCATTTCAACTTGCAACAAGTATAAACAGAACTGCAATGAATTTTATTATGTGATATTTCATAGCTTTCCAAGGGAAGTTTGATGATATTCTTTTCCATTTGATCTTAACAGTAACCCAGTCAGGGAAAGCAGAGGCGGTGTTTTTTATCCCTAATTTTCAGATGAAGAAACCTGGTGGCTTAGAGAGTTAAAAATCACACAACCCAAAGCCACTCAGAGGCAGAGACAGACCAGAATCCCAGAAACTGGAGCTCAAGCTCAGCATTCTTTCCTCGCTACCAAGTGACTCCGATTGCAGGACACTTTGGTCATATATATGACCAAATATATGGAAATATATGATTTTCCAGTTTGCCATCCCAACAGGAAATAGGGTTCCAGGTGCCTCAAGACCCAACGTAGGTGAACCCCCTCAGAGCCAAACTCCAGCTCCTCAGTCTTCCTAACACACACCTGACACTGGTTGGCTTGCTGTTCCTCTGTCTCGAGTCTTAGATTCATCTTTCTAGAGACTGGTGAGAGCAGTTAGGTAGGGCAAGGACAAGGCAGGCGTGGGAACAGACGGTGAGGGAAGTAAACAAAGCAGAGGTAGGACCAAACACTACTTCTACCCACTTCTCTCCCCATATAGTTATCCTGTTGTTCCAGCACCAGATGCTGAAACCACATCTCTTTTCCCGATGGGCGTTTGCTTCAGTGCCTCTGTTGAAAATCCCTTGGCATATGTATGAATGGTCTATTCTCGTACACTCTGTTTTGTTCCATTGATTTATTTCTTTGTCTCTTCTGACACCACACTATCTTGGTATCCAGTTATAAATCCTACAACTTTATTCTTTTTCAGCATTTTTTTTTTTTGGCAATCTACATTCTTTGAATATAAGTGTGAGTCTGAGTATTTCTATGAGAAATTCTGGTTGGAATAGAATTGGGATTGCACTTAATCCATAGCTCAATATATCTTAACAATATTGAGTTTTCCAAACCATAAACATAGTATAGCTAGTCATTTATTTAGGACTTTTAAAATTTCTCCTTGCAATGTTTTTCTAAATACCAGTGTAGAGGCCTTGCATCCCTTTGGTCAAATTGATTCCTATGCAATCTGTGTCTTGCTTTTACTGAAAATGGAGTCACAGGTCATAACAATTTATTCATTTTCTATTTCTGCCTACTAACAGCAAATGGGAATTTACCTTGGAGTTAATAAGATTTTTGCATTAAAGACTCCATTGCAAAAATTCTTTGCAACACCGTTGAAGGTCTTATCTTGCAGCTTTGTATTCATAATTTTGTACTATTTTTCTTAAATAGAGCCCCCAAATTGCAAAACTTCAGACCACACAAAACTTAGATTCATCCCCTGTCTGATAGTAATGTTCTAGAACCTTAGTCTTCTTATCTGTAAATTAGGATAATGATGCCTTGGGGTTTTTCTTGTGTGTGGCATTTAACACCTTAACATGCACAACAAAATACACCTCCTTAAACATTTCAAAGCTTGCAATTCAGTGACAGCCAGGGCACAGTGCTGTGCTACTCACCACCACCTAATTTCAGGCTTTTTTCAGCCCCTCAAAGGAAACCCTAGATTTACTAGCCAATCACTCCCAACTCTGCCTCCTCCCACTTCTGATAACCACCAATCAGCTGTCAGTCTCTCTGTGCCTATTCTGAACTCTTGCCCTCTGTAGCCTTTATGTCGCTTTTTTCACTTAGCATATTGTTTTGCAGATGCACCCATCTGGTAGCTAGTACCAGTAGTTTTAATGACAGACAATGCTGCTTTCGAACACACCACATTTATTGAACTGTTCATCTGTTGCCACCCATTTGTGTTAATGCCATCTTTGGGCTCTGAATAACATTGTTACAGACATTGGTGTATAAAACTTTGTTTAAACACCTTTTCCCCCTCCTTTGGGGTATATACCTGGGAGTGGAATTACTGGTTCCTATGGTATTTCTAAGTTTAACTCACTGAGAAAAAAAAAAAAAACTGAACTGTTTTCCCTCATAGGGTTTTTCAAGATAAAATGACCCAACACATTTGTAAAATTTTAACATAAGTGCTTGGCACACAGCAAGACCCAGTGAATCATTGCTGATTCATTGTTCATAAGTATTCACACGTTATCAACAATAGAGTACATCTCTTTAAAATATGCTGTTAGAACGACATCCCAAGCTTCTTGCTCTACCCCTTCCTTAATTCCATCCAGGGGAGAGGAGGACCTTTCTGTCTGGAAGACCACACTTGGCATGCATCTCAGCCCATGTCACTCTTCCTTTGGGATCTCGCTGCCTGTGGGTACTCTGGCCTTCTCTTCAACGGCATAAAGTGCTAGGGGGCAGGCTGTTCACCTCTGACTAAGCTGCCGTAGCAGGGTGGTGGGTAAATGCAATCTGGAGCATAGCACTGGCAAATACACAGGTTAACAGATCTAAGCCACCTTCTCCAAATACCTTCCTTTGAGTAAAGTAGTTTATGTACTTTATTTACTTCCACCCGACTCCTGTGTGCCTAACACAATTGGTTCCATCAACAAGAAGGTCAGGGAGAGTATGTATTGCCTCTCCCACGCTTTTTTTTTTTTAAGATTTATTTATTTATGCATACAAGCACTGGGGTACAGGCCAGAGGTGTGGGGGGTGAGAGGATTCACCACAGAGAGTGGGGAGCAGAACAGGCAGATCAATGGAAGTACACTGCTGAGGGGAGCAGCGGACACAGCAGGAGAGGTCTGCTGGGCCATGTGGGTCCCCTCCCTGGCTGGCGGCAGCGATCGAACTCGTGCTGCAGTGGCTGCAGTTTGCTTCATAGTGCGTTGCTTAACCCACTGCGCCACCAGGGAGGCCCTCTCCCACGCTTTTAAGACCCCTGATCATATCCAGAAAAATAGCCAGGCGGATCCTAATTCCCAAATTCCTCTATAAGTAGGTTAAAAAAAAAGACATTCAATTGAGATTAAATATAATGAGCGAATATTTGTGTCTTTGGAGCACTTTTGTTCTTTGACCTTGGAAAACTGAAATTAAAATAGAAAGATTTTGGGTTATTCTGTGATATTGTTATAGTGAATCTTGACCTGGAAAATGCTTTGCAAGCAATCCTCCATTTGGAGAGGCTTCATTTCAGAGTCCCTATAGTCTTAAAATCCCCACCTTGAGTTGGTATTTGTCTTCATTTTTGCACTTACTTTGGCATGATAACCTCACAGTCACTCTTTTTCCCTCCTGGATGAATGTACCATTGATAGGTAGTAGTATTGTTTTTTTCCCCTTAATTCAGTGTAATAGTCACTTATTGGATATCTGTTATATACTAGGCATTTTGGAAGGCAGCTATGCTCACATATACTAGGCATTTTGGGGGAGACGAAGATGAGTAGCCTTCAGTCTCATATATAAGGATCTTCTAGTCTAGTTGCAAACAAGGGAAGATACTTACTTAAGCAACGCACAGTGAATTTAGTTGATGTGGTGGGTTTCAGCCATTTGGTTTAGATGATTAAAATCTAATACATCTCGCCAAAAGAAATTGGATTCCAAATTTTTATTTCATTACTATTCCCACGTTAGCTATCCTCCTTTCTGTCTGCTTCAGTTCCTTACTCCCCTTGGAAAATGACACGCTTCCCCACATTGCAAACATATCATGGCTTATTCAACCAAGAGTTTATTTCATCATTATGAACCAATCCCTTTAAGTAGTTTAATTGTTTAGTTCTTTTCCTGCAACATCTCAAGCAGGTAACAGGCAACATCAGGCTGATTAGTGAATAGATAAAATTCTCGAGGGAGACTCAGAAAAACCTGACTTTTAATTTCATCTCAGTTATAATACGCGGAAAATCCAAAGTCACTTTCAAAGTCCCAGCTCACCTCTCAGTGGCTGAAGAAGTCAAAGGCGATGACCCCCAGAGTGTGTGTCCAGGCAAACCTGGGCGTGGACCCGTGCCCAGGTCACACCAGCACTCGCGCGCCCACGCAGGCCCCTGCAGCTGAACAACCCGGCAGGGGCGAGACGACTGCTCTGCCTTGAGTCTCAAACTCCATGTAACTTGGTTTCCTCATCTGTAAAATGAAAACTACCAGGTGTCTGTTTCCCACATTTGTTGCTTGGAATAAAAGCGAATTCATATTTACATGTGCGGACCATGGGCGCCTGACACACGCCAAGGACTCGGCACATTGGTTGAGATGTGACCACAGTGTGGGACACAGAAGGAGGGAGAACTGGAGCCCCCCAAGGAGGTCACAGTGAGGTGGAGGAGGGTGGAACCAAAAAAATGGGGAAGATAACAAAATGGAAATGAATATGAGGCAAATGACTAACTCTTGAGTGGGTTGATAACCCTTCTGCAAAGAGGAACCACTCTCTTTCTTGTTCTCTGTGGCCCTCGTCTCACTGCACCTCTCTCTGGTCCCTCCCTGGTGGCACAAGGGGTTGAGTGCAGCACTGTGGGGCTTCCGCAGCCACTGCTGTGTGAGTTCGATCCCTGGCCAGGGAGGGGCCCACATGGCGCAGCAGACCTCTCCTGCCTCCCCACTGCTCCCCTCAGCAGTGTGTTTCAGCCGATCTGCCTGTTCTGCTCCCTGCTCTGTCTCTGGTGAAATCTCTCACCCCTTGCACCTCTGGCCTGCACCCCAGCTCTCGTATGCATAAATAAATAAAATCTTTCAAAAAATAATAAAACAGAGAGACACAGTAGAATCTGGAATTTAATACTTATGTCTCCACCGAGCAACTGTGTGATCTCAGGCAAATCACTTCACCTCTCTGAGACTCAGCTTCCATGGTTCCAGGAAGAGACTAATAGTTTCTTTAGGTCCCGTGGGGTCAGGAAGGCGTACTTAGCTTAAGCGGTCTCAGGGTATGGGTTTGTAGGTAAAAGCATTTTATAAACTTCAAAGGCATCCACTCCCATAAATGTTAGGGATGATGGCCTTGGAATTTATTTACTGTTTTTCATTTAGACAGTGGTGTAACCTAACCATTTTCTCTCTGCAGTCAACTGATGTTTGAAACTAATTGAGATCTCGGTCAGTAGAGAGATTTCATAGCTTCTATCTCCCCTCTCTGTGGGCTGACTTCCCAGCTAATTCTCTCCCTCTGGATAGCTGTAAAAGCAAGAACTACTGCCAGGACAGCTCTTATCAAAATATTTTAGCACTTCTGCATCTGGTCCTGGCCATAAAATAGAAGTGAAGAAACACTTATGTAAAGCTTTCAGAGCTGTGAAGGAAAAAGGCAGCTCTTATTTTATTGGCTCTGGTTCATATATCTCCAGGACAGGAAGGAAGAAAAAGAACTTAAAGATGTAAACCAAAAAGGCATTCAGTGACGGAAGCTTTAAGATATGACATGAGCATCAGCGACCAAGAAAATAAGAGAGGAAAGAAGAGTGAACGCTGGGAGTGAACGATCTTTCCCCTGAGCTCGGCCAGCAGAGGACTCAGCGATCCCACGCCCAATGCAGCTTCCAGCTTCTGACCTCCCTCGCTCTGACTGCCGGCCCACAGCCTCCTGGGAGTCTTCTGGGCCCAAGCCTCTTCCACCCATTTTCTTCTGTCTCATCCCTTTTCCTGATCAAACAGGAAATGGGCAGAAGAGAGGGCATTCATTTAATATTTATTGGTTAGCACGTGTCAGTCACTGAACTAGGACCTGGAGAGAAATAAAATCAAATCCATGTACTCAAGGAGCTCTCTGAGTGATGGGAGACACAGGGGAGGGCCTGGGGGCACAGTGGGGCGGGTTATCCCTGGGGGCACAGAGGGGAAGGTTATCGCCCTAAAGGTGGTAGGAAGGACAAAAACTTTAACATGAGTCATGTCAATTGTCTTACAGAATTGTCTCTTATGAGAGGGACTTTTTTTTATGATTTTATAAATTAGGAAACTGAAGCTGAATTAAATACCTTACTCAAGGCCACAAGTGACTGAATGTGAATCTGGTACCAAAGCCTCTGTTCTTTCCAGTGAGCTTGCGTGGTTGGCTGGACAAGAAGGGAACACGGGTGCGATACAGAAGAAAGGAGAAAGGGAGGTAGGAAACCCTGGGTGAAATTGTGGGTAATACATCGTGGCAGAGAGGGAGGATAACTGGGGTAACTGGGGAGAGTGGGGAGGAATAGGAGAGAGGCTACAGGAAGAGAAGGAAGGAGGGCTTCCCTGTTGGCACAGGGGTTAAGTTGCAGTGCTGTCAAGCTATCACCAGCCACTGCAGCATGAGTTTGAGCTCCAGCCAGGGAGCTGACCCATGTATGGTGCAGCAGACCTCTCCTGTCTCCCTGCTGTGCCCCTCAGCAGTGGATTTCAGTAGATCTGTCTGTTCTGCTCCCCACTCTGTCTTGGAGGATCCTCTTACCCACTGCACCTCTGGCCTGCACCCCAGCTCTTGTATGCAAAAAAAAAAAAAGGGGAAAAAAAAGATGAACGAAAAAATGAAAGGGCAGCTGAATCCTGTCCTCACCGGCTCCCACAGACCATTGGTAGCTTAATCTGCCATAGTGGAGAATTTATGGAACAGAAATTGCCAAACGTGTCAGATCAGTGTCTTTTTCCTTTTTTTCCTCCAGGAAATCAGTTTAGTAGAACCTCACTGGAGGGGAAGCCTTGGGGAGAGGGCAGATGGTCACTGAAGCTTCACAGATAGCAAATTTCTTTTTGGAAGACACTGGAAGATCCAGGAGATGCACAAGCCGTTGGTTCAGTCTTCTGCTGCTGGGGAGGAGTTCTGCGTGGAGAACTTGAGGGTAGGTGCCCATGACTTTCCTTGTCTCTGTGACATGTGTTAGCAGTCAGAATTGTTTGCATTGCAAGCACGGTAACCAAACTCCAACTGCACTGAGTCAAAAGGGGACTTTCTTTGTGCAGGCACTCTCACCAGACGTCCAGGAGGGACTTGGTCTCTGAGATGTCGTCTGAGAGTAAGAAGCTGCTGTCACTTGCCACTTCTCAGTTGTTCCCTCCTCCCTTTCTCAACTTTGCCTTGGGCGTTTATTCTTTCTAATTGTGTAAGGGCTTATACCACACTGAGCTGGTGAGAGTAGAAGAATCTAGAGTGGGGATGTGGGGAGAAATGGCCACAGATGTTGTCAAGTTTGCATTGTTCCCACTTGGAAATTTCAGAGGAAGCAGTTTCTGCTGTCCGGAGACCAGTTCTAGTGCAGGAAGCCAAAGCCCATGGTTTTGGCTTCAGTCGCCTGTCCCTGTCTGCCCCAGCCACTGTAACCAGAGGAATGGGGAGCCCTGACTGGCTAAACCTCTGTGCACTCAGCCCTGGGACTAGGGAGAGGGAGGTTCTGCTTGCTAGATTCACTTGGGTTGGAGTTGGCTAAGTAGGTTAAGTTGGTTAATCACTAAAAGAAGTGGAAAAGGTAAGTTAAATGGACCAAACTAAAAGATATCCCCTCTGCCTGCTAATCTTATTTTCAAAAGTATTAGCATGCTGGATCTCTAGAGTACTTAAATGAGACACTTACATTACTTGCTACATGGGGCAAGACCACAATCATTTCACTTCAGGATTATTTCCTTATCAAAGTGGATTTACATTGCACTTAGAATCCAAAATCCTTGGGAGCCCCCTTTAAGACCGTGTCCTACTTCTACATTTCTTTTTTTCATTAAGCTTTATTTTTAAATTATGCATACAGGAACTGGGGTGCAGGCCAGAGGTACAGGAGAGGTTCACTAGAGACAGAGTGGGGACAGAACAGGCAGTTCTACTGAAATCCACTGCTGAGGGAAGCAGCGGGGAGACAGGAGAGGTCTGCTGTGCCCTGTGGTTCCCCTCCCTGGCCAGGGATCGAACTCAGGCCACAGTGATTGGCGATAGATTGACGGTGCTGAGACTTAACACTTTGCGCCACCAGGGAGGCCCCTACTTCTACATTGCTAGGCTCTTTTCTTATTACTCCCCACCACACCAACGTGGCCCTCATTTACTCCATCCTAGTCAGATGATTTTCTGTTTCTAGAGGCAGTCACCTCCATTCCCACCTCCCAGCAATCCAGCTGCTGCTGTGGCTACCGGAAGTGCTCATCCCCTGTGGCTGGTTCCTTCTCATAACTCATCTCACTACTCATCCTTCAGGAGGACTTTCCTTAACTGCCAATATGTAAACTAGTTTTCTACCCAACTCCGAACAGCTCCTGTCTCCTCATTGTCATTTCACTTGCATCCCTCACCATCTCACGTTCTATTTTTCTTCTTTCCTTGTTAATTGACTGTCTCTCGACACTAACGTAGAAGCTTAATTAGAGCAGGAATCGTGTTTGTTACTCACTGCTACGTCCACCTGCTGGAGAAGGGTCTCATACAAATATTGCTAAATAAATAAACACCTGCAGAATGAGGAAGATGAAGAGTTTATATGTGATGCTCCTCTTACCAGCAGACTGAACTTGGGGTAAGAGAAGAGGTTCAGGCTTCATGTGATGTTAACGGAATTTCCTTAATACACCCCTCTCTGTCTTCTATCCTCATTTCCTCAATATAATCCCTCATTTTCTTTCCACTTACACTGCTCAAAATTAGATGATGTTCACTTTCTGGCCAAGTCTAATGACGTCTCTTTGCTTTACTTGATCTTGATCTTCCTGCTGCCCATGGCACTCTTGCACAGCGAGACATTTGATTTTTTCTCTTTTTAATTTCAATTCTGCAACTCTCTGCTATCTCCCTTCCCATTCCTGCCTTCCTTCTGTCTTCTTTGCCGGCTCCTTCAACTCTCAGTCTTTTCATTAGTCTTCGATGGCCATCAAATCTCAGTCTGTTTTATTTCATACTGGCCATCACATGAACTCAGACCAAAGGAACTTTCTAGGAGCCAAAAGATTTAAAGGGAACAAAGCTTAGTAAACCAGCCAAGTGCAGATGCCAGAATGATTAGTAATCAGTGTCCCTAATATCAGCTTATAACAATTTTTTCTAGAAACGTGTTTATCTGAATCATTTACATACTGACTGGAATAGATTTAGGGCTATTACCAAGGAAGTATTAAGCTTCTCACAAAATCTTATGCCGGTAGATTAGACCTTAATGCAAAGAAAAAAAAATCAAAGATGAGGCCAAATATTTATGCCTAAATTTCTTTATTACAGTTATAATAAGAAAACATTTGAGAGAAAAGTCAGCATTCAGTACATATATTTATTTATGGGTGATTTTCAATCATGCTATTAGGTATGTTCATTCTCTTAAAATATTTTCTGAACTCTCTAAAATAAGCAAGGATGATTTTACAATACATTAGTTTTTTAAGGAACGTAGGACTGCTTTACTGCAAATTCCTTACATACAGTTCTTTGCATATATGACGTATTTCACAATGTAACTTTTAAAAACATGACTTTGGTTCACTTACAAGGACCTTTTTTTTTTTTTTGAGTTTTTGAAACAATAAATAGATATAAGTTCTACAGCTCCATGCCTAGTACAGAGGCTGGTTCTCATTACTAAGGAGTTTGCAGCAGATGTTTGAGTTGAAAGAGAAAGGGGCTCAGCGTGAAAAAGGGAATCAGCTCTTAAATTTCTGTCAGTGAATCCTGGCCTTGTTTAATTAACGAAAGAGATTGTTTGTCAACGTGATATCCTGAGTTTTGAAGGCAAGCCTCAGACTGAAAATACTGAAATTGCAGAGGATGGGACGGATATTTAGGAGACAAGAAGAGCTGACTGATATGCAGCAAATAGGATGCTGATTCATAAGTTGAAATGCATAATTTAATTATTAGAGATAATCAGCAGATCATTATACCCATTAATGGAATAAAATACAAATTACACAGTCAGCACAATTCAGGGCTCACAAGCTCTGAGGATAATGCAAAACAGTAAAGAACAGCAGCTAAGTTAATTGACCATTTCCATTTTTATTAATTGGAGAACACTATGGCAATCATTTAAATCGAAAGAATTGTATTTTGGGGCTAATACATTTAACCATTCCAGACACTTTCTTCAGTTAAGTGTTTCATTTTATGCTGCTATCAGGTTATTATTTATTATTGGGATTTCTAATATGAGAAGCCCAAGCAGTACACAATACCGCTGGGCCTTCACATTCTCATCTGTAAAATAAGGGCATTGGCGCTCGAACACTTCTAATTCTTCATTCCATGGCGGTGGTGCTGCGGGTTTCGCCAGCGCTCAATCCCATCTCACGCAAGCTGAGGTTGATAGATGACTGTGATTATCTGCCGTATCTGTGGAGTTCCAATTTTTCTTCATCAAACAGCCTTAATGATCTTGCTAATCAGTTTTGTAATATGCAAAGTTTAAACATCTAAACTCATAAATAAGTACCATGACGTTTTAAAAATTAATGGATAGAGTTCTCCGTAGGATTTTGTTGTGGGATCATGATGTACTGTTCAGCAGAAGCAACAATAAAAAGTTCAGAAATCCTTGGACTAGAGGAGCTTCGAGAGATGGCGAGAGGGCATGCGGGCATGTTCCCAAGCTTCTAGGTCCAAGAAGTTTTTGACCCTGGCCTTGAAGCACCAAGATCGTTCCTGTGCCACTTTTCAGGCTTGACAAATCCCTTGAAAAACCTAATGGTCACTTTGTACTTCATGTCTCTGGTGGGGGTAAGTTCCTGTTGTAGCATTAAATGAATAAAGCAGGTTGCAAAGAAATATCCCATTTTATAAAAATGCATAGCTGAATCTAGAGGGACAAACGTAAGATAGAGATGTTATTACTTTTCGAAATCTTACCATGCACGGGATGTGATTTGAAGCACTTTGTCTATGTTAACTAATTATCTGTCATCGATTTCTCTGCAAGGTACATAATGTTACTATTATCTTCATTTTATAGATGAGGAGACTGACACAGCAATTGATTCTACAACTTACTTGAGGCTATTAAATGTATAGAAAGAAATTTCAGGAGATATTTGTCCCCAAAGTGGACTTTTAGAACAAGCTAGACTTCGGGTGACATGTGCTCCTTTGCCTGTGTCATCTCTAAAGTAGAGTCAATTTACTGATGGAACAAAGGCCAGGGGAGGCTGTCGAGAGTCTCCAGGCTCATTTTTCCTGGAGCTGCCTGAGGACCAAAGGCCCTGCCGTGGGTGGGAATATGGGTGGCGAGGACCATTCGGGCCTACAGGTGATTCTTTGCCTGGTGTATTATGAGTGCGGTAGCAGTTTTGTTTCAGTGGCAGGAACTGTTGCTTACAAGAAAATGTCCTAGGGAGAGACCCTCGCATGTACAGGCTCTCTCTCTCTTACTGGGGGGAGTCTCCCAGACTCCGTGATGACGTCTTCATGTGGCACCTGTTTCCACCCTTCCTTCCTTCCTTCCTTCCTTCCTTCCTTCCTTCCTTCCTTCCTTCCTTCCTTCCTTCCTTCCTTCCTTCCTTCCTTCCTTCCTTCCTTCCTT
>JAGFMF010011645.1:2520168-2634495 GCA_019455555.1 Galemys pyrenaicus | reverse complement strand
TCCTTCCTTCCTTCCTTCCTTCCTTCCTTCCTTCCTTCCTTCCTTCCTTCCTTCCTTCCTTCCTTCCTGACATTTTTTTAAAAACGTCAAACATTGAATGTAATCATTTATTTACTGTAGTATTTTTTACAGCAATTAATTTTATTTTATTTTTTTATTAACTTGTTTTTATTTATATATATTTGACATCAATTGTAGTCCTCGTGTATTCCCCATCACCATATCACCAGTGCCCCATCACCGGCGCAGACAGATATTGAACTGCTTAATCTTGATTTGTGTTATTTGTCTGTTTCAAGTCTCTGCTTGATTTTCCCAACGGGATTGTAAGCTCCTGGACATCAGCAATGCTCTTGAAACTATTTTATTTTTCCCAGAATGCATTCAGCATAAAAAGTGTTTGACGAATAGTCGTGGGATGGAATGAAATAAAAAGTATATATGGAATGGCAGATTTGGGCAATCTGGAGTATTAACTTTGTTTTTTTAGGTATAGGCGCAGTACATTGATAATTAAGCCCACCCCTTCAAGGTAGTGTCCCATTGGCTGTCCCAGAAAGCCACAACAAAAACCTCTGGCTAGGCTGCCTTGGCTTTGCCAAGTGCGTTAGGCACCTACAGACCCTAACCACACGGTGGTTACTGATCAAGCTCAACCAAGAACAGAAGGGTCATCTTCTCTTCCCACCCCTTGTCTTCTTTTTTTCCCTCCCTTCTCCTTTCTGAATAATTCAGTCCTAAAGCCATGATGTGAGGCCGAGCAAGGTAGACATCTAGTCAGATGGGTTACCTGGCACTGGGTGTCAGAAGCCAAGTAGAACAGGGAAAAACGCAGTGGCTTTGACAAGAGTTGGTGACCTATAGAGGAGACGATTAAGTAAACAAATACATTAAACATAATAGGAGCTGCGTTCCTTGCCGTTATGTAAGAGAGGAATAAGAAAGGCAAGAAAATGATCATGGAAACTATAGCGCTAGTGAATATGTCGATTATATTTAGGTGCACATATCTATGTTTATGTGTGTGTGTCTAGATGCACATGCAACAGATTCCATACCAAAGTATTTTTCTGACTTTTTATGTATTTCCGATTCCACATGAATTCTACTGGGATTTATTTTTGTGTGCCATGTGAAATGGGACACCGCATTTTTTACCGAATAGCCAGGCAGTTTCACCACTGCCACTAAATAATTCATCTTTTCCCGCTGATCCGAGATACTTCCATTTCCATCTATTAAGTTGACTGAAAACAGCTTAGAAAAGCAACCTCGATTATTTCATCAATGATGGAGCAAGGCTGATACAGCTCCATTTCTTCAGCTCTGATGTTTCTTGAGCTTCCATGGCTGATTTCCAACTGAGTGCCCCAAAGACATCCTAAGTCAATGCTTCCGCAATGAAACTGACTTTGCTCATCCTCAGGCATCCCTGGTTTCAGGAAGCAGCATCCCATCGTGCTCATTGCCCAACAGATTCTCAGCCATCTCTGACCCTGCACGCCCCTCTCACGATCAGCCTCGGCTCCCTCCCCCGTTCCTCCTCAGTGCTCAGTTCACCTTCCCCCTGAGCTATTACAAGAGCTATAAAGTGCTTACCCCTTCTAATTCATTCTTCATGCCCTTTCTGAATGATAAATACAGACAATAAATACAGACTACAGAATCTTTGTATTAACTGGACCCTGGGCCTATGATTCTGCAGTTCAAAACCTTCAAGTTTGTACATTGTCTTGTTAAAAGAACAAAAATCACAAATTCAAGGAGCTAATTGGTTTTATTGAACAATTCGTGAATCAGGCAGCATCTTGTGTAGCTGCTGTGAGGGCTTACACAGAATGGAGTATTTATAGACAGAAAAGACAAGGTTATTAGCTAAAGAAAAGATTATTTTAGGTAAATCCACCTTCCCTCTAGGGAAGGTGGTGGTTGGGAGCTCTCATGCAAGTTACTTCCCCGGTGCCGATTGGAAAGTCCAAATCGACTGGATTAGGGTTCTACTTTTGGGGGAGATTGGGACTACAGTAAGTATCAAGCTGGGTGGGGGCCTGCCTTTAGGGATTGCTTCTTGGACCTGATTCTTTTATTTTTAACAGTCTATCAAGGTCCCTGTGATTGTTCTTTATTCACTCAACTTAAACTCTGATCACCAAGGTTTGGTCCTTGGCTATGCCAGCTACATCCTGATTTTTGTACTTTTATCCCTGGGAAATTCTCTTCTCTTTTAAGAAATTTACTTTCTTTCAGTGTCCAGCTTAGATGCAGCCCTATTTCAGGACGTGTTTCTTTAATCTTCTACTTGGAACTTGCTCCTTGCACTCGTGTTCTGGCACCTTGTGCGTATGCTATAGTGCACGTCTGTGCTTCCTGCTAGGTGCTAGACGTCCTGGTTTCCAGAGTTCCTAGAGTCTGGTCTCTGAAGGCAGGAACATATCTTGATGACTTCTGACCTCTGCCCATAGTTATAAGGCTTAGCCCACTCTCTCAGGTGCCTTGCTAAGGGCTTGAGGTCCCTTCCTTCCATCCTTCCTTCTTCCCCCTTCCTTCTGCTCTCTTTCCCTCCTTCCCTCCCTTTCCCCACCCCTCCCTCCCTCTCTCCCTTCCACACTAATTTGCTAAGTGGCAACTGCACCCTCTCCATTGCTCTAGCACTGGCTTCTAGCACTGCGATTACCAAGACAACTCTCTTGTCCTCACGGGTCCTGCATCCCATGCTGAGTCTTAGCTAATCCTGTGATGACCCATCACCCTGGAGAATAGACCCCATCACCCGGAGCTGTTCCTACGGATGGGCACTTGTCTGGGCAGTTGCAGAAGTGGGATTTAAACTCAGATTGCAGATATCTCTCACCTCTGGCAATATGCCTAGCTGCAGTATCCAGGGAATTGAAAGTAGAAGCTTGCTACTTCAAAGGACTAAATAGGGCACCTCTTCGGATGCTTACCAGAGAGGAAAACAATTCTGTGTCATGGTTGAAAAATCATCAGCCCCCTTTTCTGTCTTGATAGGCTCAGGAAGTAAACATAGAAACCGAGTTTTCTACCCAAACTGGATCTTTAACGGAGAGCCCTTACTGCTTTACTACAGAAAATCAAACAAAGAAACAAACGTTTATTAATTTAGATGCATCTACATATTTTGTTTTTTAAAGTCTTTCTGAGAATGCTGGGAGGTACATATAAATGGAGAAACAGACCTAGGGAAGGGAGATTAAACAACTGTCCACAGTCACATAACTATTTCTGGCATTATGTTTTAAATAGAGCTTTTATGAATGCATATATGGAGCCTGCATAAATTGAAGCATACTAAATGCACATGGAAAAGTTGCTATTTAAAGGACTCCTATAAAAGGTAGATTATTCAATAAATGGTAATTGGACTTACTGAACTGCCATTTTAGGGGAAAAAAAAGATAAGTAAAACCGGATTCTTATCTCATTTCTTACACCAAAATAAGTTTTGCATGGGAAACATGAAGTCACCGACATCTTAGAAAACCACGTGGGCGCCTTTTTTTTATAACCCTAAAATGGGCAAAACTCTAAAAAATATATATAAAATCCAGAGGAAAAGACTGATAAACTTGATGACATAAAAATTAGATTTTTATATAGAAAGTTAAAAAAGAAATAAAAGGTAGACTTGCCTAAAGGTCCAGTCCCTTTGGGGCTGGACCCCACCCCTGCTGGGGACACTGCATGGCCAGGCTGTGCCTGCTGCATCCACCGCTCACTCACCACCTCCAGAGAGCGTGGCCAGCCAGCGGAAATCAGGCGCCGCTCAGTGTTCTCCATCTTTGTCTGTTTCCTCCTAGTCTCAAGTTACAATGAATTCACAAATTACTACTTGGGGACCTTTCTGTGAAGAGATATATGATGCGTTGTCTGAGGCTTCAAAAATGGAGAGAACGGATGTGAAAGTGAAGCGTGTGGCTTACTTGACAGTCAGGGCTGCTGTGATGGATGAAGGACCAGATCCCCAGAGCTGCCTGTCACTCCGTCATGAAGCGGGGGTCCAGCCAGAGAAAAGCGAGAATAAAAAGGCCAGCGAGCCCTTGCCGATTCCTGGTGGAACTGGGCTTTCTGCACTAGGTATCACCCGGCTATTTTTTAAAAACTATTTAGTTTCAGGTAAGTTGTGCTGGATGTCTCACTTCCCTTCACAAAATTACAGAAATACATTAATTTAGAAGACATTAGGAACTGGGTTAGAGGTCCACTGGGGAATTTCTGTGGATTTACATTACACTTGTATTTGCAGAGTGGATGTTCTCTGTTCAGAGCTGTTTCTTGGGCACGACAGACTGAGCTTATTGGGGTCCAGGCACAGACTCGTTTTTGTAGAGCTGTGTTTTGTTTTCCATGGTCATTATTTTCTAGTGAGATGTTTTTAATGATGTTGACATGTCATAGTCGTCAGATGGGCGGGTTGTGAATCCGTTCCAGTCCGGTGAATTTTGCTTTGACACAGAACCTGTGTGTGTGTGTGTGTGTGTGTGTGTGTAGGAGAGCTGAAAGGCAGCGTGACCAAAGAGCTGAAAGTCTCGGGGTCCGGCCATCCTAGCTCAGTACCACTCAGGAAGGAGGCTGAGAGAATATACTTCCCAGCTCAGAAAAGATTACTGGCCTGTCCTACGACCCTGAGCATGAACATGACACTGGAAGGAAGCAGTGGGTTCCTCAGAGACCCTCCCACTGGGAGTCTTGAGTACAAGAACAAGAGAGAGGGAGTCCCAAGCACGGGCCATCAAATCAGGCAACTTTCCAGTGTGGCTTTGTTAGCACGTCCCCCAAAGGCTCCCTGGAACGCAGGGAAATAGTTAAACAGCAGAACCCAAGAAAGACTGGAAGTGCCAAGGCAGGTCCTGGGGGCAGGAGGTGCGCAGAGCCCTGCAAGGGTGAAAACGCCTGAAGCCTCGCAGGCCGGTGCCGTTAGCTATTGCGTTCGAGGATTTCTTCCAGGATTTCCGTGGCTCCTAATGCTGTGCACACACTTAGCAGGGCTGACATCCCCTCTAAGAGCTGTGGTCCGTTGGCGTTTGGAATGGCCTAATGGGGGGTGGGTGTGGCCTCTGGAGCAGGCTGCGGGTGCCTTCAACGGAGAAGAGACTGCAATCACAAACACCCTACAGGCTTCTTCAAAGACCCCAGAAAAGGATGAGGCGCCCGGCGAGTTTTTCAGAGGGGAAGAGCAAGCAAAGCCAGCCTGCTAGAGCGTGATTACTTCCCATCCCCTGGAGAGGAAAGTATCTGGAACACTCTGAGCTTTGCTCTCTGCCTCGAGTGCTGAATCGCTACAAAGACCTAAACTCTTCCTAGGGCAAGACAGGCCATGAAAGTCAGACGTGACCTCAGGTAGAAAGATGTCAGCCTAAGCCAGCCACCACAAGCACGTAACCTCGAGTTCCCGGACAGAGGGTGGTGGAGCTGTGGGAGAGGTTAGAGGCCGACGTGGATGTGTTCCCCAGGAGAATTACACGACTCAGTGGGGCGTGGAGAGGGAAGTCCACTTAGTGCGAAATGGCCATTGCCAGCAGAATGACGGCACTGAACACAGGTTTGACAGTGGCTGAGACTTAGCGATGGCGTCGGAAGTGTCTGGGTTTGCGTAAAGCACTTCACAAGCATTGTCTCATCTGGGAAATTGAAGGCAGTTAATGGAGGACCTTGGAGGCCGGACATTAGAGGTCATTTATACCCTGGTCACATGGTGCTTCAGAGCATGGCTCAGTGTTTGGGGATTCATCAACAGGTAGGCAGGTGTTCGGGGTGTTGATGGCTATTGAGCTACCCAGGAGAAATTGCTCAATGTTGATGAGCCAGAAAACAAGAAATGGCTTCTCTCAAGTCTTCAGTAACAAAGGTTTCATTCAGGAGACTGCCCTCATGGCACAAGAGTTAAAGACACAGTGCTATCAAGCTGTCAGCAGCCACTGTAACGGGAGTTCGATCCCCGGCCAGGGAGGGGACCCACAGGGCACAGCAGACCTCTCCTGCCCGACCGCTGCTTGCTCCCCTCAGCGGTGTATTTCAGTCCATCTGCCTGTTCTGCTCCCCGCTCTGTCTCTGGTGAATCCTCTCACCCCCACACCTCTGGCCTGTATCCCAGCTCTTGTGTGCATAAATAAATACATCTATAAAAACAAAACACAAGTGCTTCATTCAAGCCGTTTGTTTTGATGTTGATAGTGTCTTCCTAGGAGACGCTATCTGGTGTGGGGCTTGCACTATCTCCCGGGGTCTGCGTGGGGTTCTTCTGGGTCCTGTGGTTTCCTCAGGTCTTTGTAGAGATTCATACTCAAGGCAGAGGGAGCAGATCCAGAGTACTTATCTCTCCACTGTGACGTGGTAGGGTGGTGGGTGTGTGCCGGCAGCCCGGCTGAGTGAGCTGGGTGTGCGCGCCCGGCCTTACCAAGGAAGAGTGTCCCGGCCCCAGCGGTTCCCACCTGGCTGAGGTGCTGGGCTGGGCTCCCGCCACGTGCACCCCTGGGCTGGGTAGGCAGGCTGGCCAATGAATGGTCACAAGTTGTCGCTTCATGTTAAGAGTCTTTGGGGTCTTCCTTTAGAAGTTGGGTGACGTTCTTGGGCCAGATGCTTCACTGTGGGCACTTCACTCTTGTTTATGTCAATTAGCCTGTGACAGGATTGGCTGAGTGATTGTTGCTTCATGTAAACTCACAGTTTCCAAGAACCTGTCAAAGCCGTTCGATGGGGACTCACTGTGCCTCTTTGCAGGAGTCCTTGTGAAGAATGTGACAGTGGAGAAGCTGCAGCAGGCTTCCTTGGACAGTCACTGGAGCAGCCTTGAGCAGAGGTTCCGTCCAGTCTCTGGCTGTAGCTGGAGAGCAGGTCCCGGCTCCTCCAGCTGCCAGGCCCAGGGTCAGGAAGGGACTGCCAGGAGAACAAAGAGCTGCCCTCAGGCCGCTGGCTTCTGAGAAGGCATTCAGGTGGCCTCTTGCCACCAGGCTCAGTCTTCCAAGAAGAAATATGAGGAGCAGTGCTCAGGAAACTGCCATAAAATTGCCCTTGAATGCTTATTTGTATAGGGAGTTAGGCTACATGCAAAGCAGAGATAGAGAACCCATCTGTGCTGTTCCCAAGTTAGAGCGTCACAGAGTAAGATACAGGCCAAAAGGCACAGCTGTGAATTCTCCCTGTTCCTCGGAACAGCTGTCAAAGCCGTCAGGGCAGCGGTCTGAGGATATCTGAGGGGAGGCAAAAGGGATGAGGCGGGGTTGGGGTTCAAATGGAGATCTTGAACAGGAGAGTGGGTCACAAGCCATTATTACTCCTCTGTCATGCCACATCTCCACCTACCCAATCTCCTTTTACAAGAATTTGGGGGGTTAAGATTTGTGGTTTTAGCAGAAAAGTTTTGCCCCTACACACGGGAACTGTGAGTATGAGGCTTGAGTTGTTCTTAAGGAGAGGGAGAGGCGGGCATGGCAACGCGCCTGAGATGAGAAGGCAGGAATGAGAAGAAGCTGCAGGTGAAAGCCTGCTCTTCCTTGTTCATGGTGCTCGCTCCACACTGTGGGCAGTGGGCAGGGCCAGAGATCCTGAAGTTCTTCCTCATCGCCACTTCGCAGACAGAAGCCTACAGAAGACAGAGCTGGGAAGCAGCCAGAGGCATCTGCTCTTGAACGTGTTCCAACTGGATCCCCAAGAGTCAAGTGAGACACCTTGGAGAGTCCCCCTGTTGGGTGTAAAGAGAGCTGAGGACCGTGTATTTCCCTTACGCCAAACATTCCCTTTCCTTGAGTCCAGGGAAACCACAAAAAGAGAGTTGCATGGCCCTTTCCCTTGAGGGAAAAGTTGGCAAAGATTGTATGACGTGGCTTTAATGCTATCACCTTGAGAAATCCCTGCCTAATCAATGTCAGAGTCTTAAGTGTCATGGCTTATATGTGTCTTCATGGCCATAGTGGAGAAATCATTAAAAAAATATAGACATTTGAGCATCTGAATAAATTGATTAAAACAGACGACTGTACACAATATTTGCCCCAGAGGAGTTAATAAAATCCATGACCTAATCGTATATAATTTTGGTTGGAGAAATTCGGAAGTCTAGGCCTACATGTTATTAACAAACATGCTTTGAAAAAGAACAATGCTCTACAGCAATAGCAAGACCAAAGCCGTGGGGTGATTGTAGGCTGGTATTTCCTGAGCCTCAGTCATTCTCAGGCTCCCACTCTTGATGTCGAAGTCCTATCTTTGTTCTTATCTGGTTTAATGTTTTCTTTAAATTGATGGACACGTTCAACTTATATCTTTTAAAGAAGAAATTTTATATCATGGCCGTAAAAAGAAGACCAATATCATTTGCCATAAATACGCGGTAACGATAAAAACAAGCATTTATGTAACAAAAACCAAGACAATGTTATGAAACTCCAGCTAGATACTATGACACTCCAAAGGCTCTCAGCCCGAGGCCTGCTCCATCTTTCACAGAGGGAGATTAGCAGGTGGTAGACATCCCAGCACCACATGGAAACATCTCCCTACAAATACAGCAGGACTGAGAGAGAACTGGAAAGGGAATAATTCACTGTGTGACTCAATGTCCATCCTCTCAGCGTCTGGGCACTGCTGATAATCATCTCCAGCACCATTTAAACCCCAGATCATGGGGTGTGTGCTTGGGAAATAGTTCTTGATCCTCTGAAGCTGATGTCAACTTCATCTCTTCTGAATGGAGTAAAACTAAGATGGGGAATCTGAGAAAGAAAAAAAGCACAAGGTTTTTTTAAAAAAAAAAAAAAAAGATTTTCTTTATTTATGTATACAAGGGCTGGGGTACAGGTCAGAGGCATGGGGTGGGTGGGGGGTGTTGAGAGGATTCACCAGAGACAGAGTGGGGAGCAGAACAGACAGATCCACTGAAACACACTGCTGAGGGGAGCAGCGGGCGAGGCAGGATGGGTCTGCGGCCCCATGTGGGTCCCTCCCTGGTCAGGGATCGAACTTGCACTGTGGTGGCTACAAAAGCTCCACAGTGTGGCACTTAACCCCTTGCTCCACCAGGGAGGCCCAGCACAAGTATTTTTTAAGTCTGAAAAACAGGTTAGGAAAATTAAGGAGCAGAAGCAAAGCAGGAACAGGTGATGAGCAAACATGAGGCAAAACATGAAAGAACCAGGAGGGTGAACTTGTTTTTGTGTGTAAACCAAGACAACTAACAAGGAAGAAACAAAGCTCTTTAAAAACTGAAAGTGGCTTCAGATGACACCATCAGATCAAGATAAGCTTGAACAGAAATGCAGAAAATTCTGCATTAACTGTAGGCCGTGGGCTGTCACACAGACATCTGTTCTCGAGGGCCTTGGAGGCGGGAGGGAGAAGCCAGGTCCTTCGTTTGCCCACCTGCATCACCACAGCGCTGGAGTGAAAGGGCCCACTGGTGACTCAGGTATTTCAGCTTCTTTAAACAGAGCATTCTTCATCTGCAATATCCTCCCCACCCCAGGAAAACCTTGGGAATTAGTCAACTGAGTCTGACTTCTCAGATAGCTGTTTTGCATGTGGAATGTGAATTGCCAGTCACTTAATTTGTTTTTCCAAAAGGTAATAAAATGTAATTTATAACTGGTAGGTTCAGTGGCCAGAGAGAGTGATAAAATTCCAAACCCAAAGCATTGGTATTCAGTACCTTTAGCAATTGTGCCGTATAATCTAGTTTACAGCAAAGCAAAGATGGGTCACTTGGGGCTCCTAGAATTGCCATTTACGCCTCAGAAAATAATTTCTAATAATCAGGGCAGGGCAGATAAATAGCAGACCAATAGAGTTCAAGGTAAAAGCCATGTTTAGATCACATCAGAAGCTAAACATATGCTGACATAAAACAATGTTTTGTGGCTTTGAAAGTTTTGGATTCAAAATTTGGATTGTTAGATTGGAAAAATTTGGATTCAAAATCCAGATGTTTGATAACATCTGGATTCAACTAAGCAAACATATACATGTAATAATGTACTTCATGTGTATACCATATAAAAGCATGGCTCTACATATACATTTTTAAGCTTCAAAGGGGTGTTTTTCAAGTACTCTTCCAGAAGCAATTATGTGGGATCACAAACAACAACCACGAGATTGAACGGGCATGCGGGCGGGGAGGAGACAGATGTCCAGGGCTTGGCAGATGATGCATGTTGACACTTGCGATGTGCCGTCATTATTATCATCAAGTCCCTTATTACCAGCACTTATTCTCATCATGCATCCCATTCTAGAAAGGAGCAATCAAGACCCAAAGAGGTGAATTGATTTGCCCACAGTCATCTAACTGGTATGAAAGATGGAATCAAACCCAGGTCTCTTTGCTGTGTCACGGTTCTTGGACATTTTAGGGAGAAATGTGTGAATGATTATCTGGGAGGTGGTGACAGTGATGACAGTGTTGACAGTGATGCAGGGGGAAGTGGAAATGAGGAGAAGCTGGGATGAAGAGGGGGGAGTGAAGAGGGAGAGGTGAAGAGAGAAGAGAGGAACAGTGGGAGGTGAGAAGGATAGAAGTTGGATGGAGAAGAGGGAGGGAGAGGGGAAAGGGTGGAGGGAGAGGAAAGAAATGTATTTATACAGATGACAGGAGGGAAGGCAGGAGGGAAGGCGTAACCCCAGCGTGCCCCAAGGCTGGGCAGAGCTGCTCTGCTGGGGGAGAGCAAGGCTACTCCTCTGGGGGGAAGAGGCTGATTGAGGGGGGTGGGCAGAGGCAGTCCTGGTGCCCAGGTGTTGACCTTCCGCTCTTTTGTGATTGGGCTAATCTGCCACTGGGGACTTGGCAGGACCAGTTACAGGTCCTGACCTGTCTGCTGAGGAGGCTCTTGCATCCCTAGGCCACTAGCTTGGGATCCTGGCCCTCTGTGTTTTATTCTAGCTCAAGCACGTCACCACTTGGATTCTGAGCTGATGCCCCATGTAACGCCACCAGCACCTGCCCCCTTTTCTTCTGAGAAGTTCTTCCTGGCGCCAGCTCGCCACACACCATTGTTGTAATACCCCAGTCTGGAGGTGCATGAGATCCATTATGAGTATGTTCATTCCAGAAATGACTAAAATGAGGTTTAGCAAGACTAGGTGTCTCTCCCGAGGTAGAATGGGAGTATCTTGGTTATAAAACTCTCAAAGATTTAACCTAAAATGTTTTCTGATTCAAAGAATAACTCATTGGGCCTTCCTGGTGGCGCAGTGGGTTAAGCAACGCACTATTAAGCGAACCGCAGCCACTGCAGCACGAGTTCAATCCCTGCTGCCGGCCAGGGAGGCGACCCACATGGCGTAGCAGACCTATCCTGCTGTGCCCGCTGCTCCCCTCAGCAGTGTACTTCTGTTGATCTGCCGGTTCTGCGCCCCGCTCTCTGTGGTGAATCCTCTCACCCCCCCCCCCACCTCTGGCCTGTACCCTAGTGCTTGTGTGCATAAATAAATAAATCTTTAAAAAAAAAAACAAAAAACAATCTTTAAAAAAAAAAACAAAAAACAACAACAAAAAAGAGTAACTCTTTTTTTTTTTTAAAGTGTGCCCACCAAGGTACCCGATGAGCCAATAATTCCTTGGGACCACTGGAAGCTCACGAGGAGAGAAATACTTGTTTGAGCTCCTTTCGAGATAGACTGCTTCTTGAGATAATGTTCTCATACTTGAGCCAGAGCTGCTTGCTCTGAATCATACCAGAAAAACAGGGGGAAGTTTCTCCTGTAGTAGGTTAGGGCGTGCTTTGAATTACAACAGAAAAACAGGGAAAAGCTTGCAAGGAGAGGATCTGTCTATGGGTAAAAACTTCACATGAAGGGCTGGATGGATTCTCTTGGAGTCTGGCCTGTTGACTGGCTGTATCAGTTAATTTATTTCTTGGCGCTTCATCCAAAGCTGAAGGCATTAAAACGACACCCTCTGAAAGCCAGCCTTCCTTCCAGCGTTCTCCGTGAGAGGAGATGCCAGTCGTGGATTTAAAATATTTAAAAAAAAAAAACTCCTGAAATTATTTTTAAAAGGGTGACAAATACCCTACTATGAACATATAATTTGATGAGTGGTAATAGGAACCTTCATCTCTTCTCCTTTTGTAAGTTTATAGCTTCAACATTATTTTTTAGAGGTTTAAATATATCATCTCTTCAGGACTCTGTGTAGATTTTAATTACCAAAGAGCTACATCAGTTTTTATGAAAAGCAGAATGACCTTATTTTATAAGTGAAGCAGAGCCCAAAGCTGTGTCCCAGCAGCAAGCAGTTACTAGGTCACCCCATAAAGATTTATATATATTTTATGGACAGACAGGAATTTCAAATCGGGGGAGTCAGACGGATGGACTTGCTTACCTTGAATCAGGTGGGTGAAATTTTGCTTAAATTAAAGGTTGCATCATGGCTAAATAAGGTTTGTTTTTACAAAGACTCCACAAAACACAGCCATTCAACAACTTAGAGAATAGTAAATTCAGCAACTAATTTTAACATATCTGCAGGGGAAAGAAAAACAAGTAAGTTTTCTTTTAAACAGTCCATGTTTCATAATTGTATTTATACACCTGACATAAGAAAATATTCCTCCACAGTGAAAGTAATCTTGGCCAGGAATAGCTGGTTGTTGGAGGGAGGTGGGAATGTGTGTGGGAGAGGGTGGGTGGGCTTTTCTATTATCTCTTGGATTTAGCAATAGCGATGCCATCCTGTCTTCCAGTTCACTTTGCTCTTGTGAAATTCTTAAGACAAAAATCCCCATTTAAAAGCCTCGGTCTCTGCATCCCACCCCCTGCATCCCCTGTCCTCTTCCCTCAAAATAATCTGTTGCCATGCCTTTGCTACGATCCTTTCTTGTGTGGGTTTTCTCTCCAGAATAACAGCTAAATCAAGAAAAGGGCTTGGCCACAGCCCGCTGCTTCGGTGCCTACCTGCAGCCAGCTGGAGACCAGCAGTCTCCACTCCGACCAGTAGGCACCACGTGATTGCTTTGGAAAAGTGCTCGTCACTGCTAACCTCACGTAGCATGAGGAAAATGGCAAATGCAGGGATATTTTATTCTGTTTTCTCCTGCTGATTTTAGGAAATAAAACCAAGGGAAGGTACGATTGGGATAAAGTGAGTTTTTTCTCATTCTGCATGCAGAATGAGTACAAACTGTGATTTAGAGAGTCTTCTAAAAAACACCCCAAAAAGCCGTGAACTGGCCTCCTTCATCCTTCTGTCAGCGAGAGGCTGGGAAAGAGTGTGTCACAAATGGCTTGCAACTGAGCGAACAGCTAGCTCAGTTCTCATTTTGGAAAATGGCATTCGAATGGTTTTATGGACCTTGCAAGTGAGACCTTTGTCCTTGCGGATAGAAGAATCCTTCCGGTAGGTTTGCATGGGCTACAAAGACTTGTGGTGAGAGCTCTTTTAGCACGGCCTGCACCCTTAGCACCCTCTGCGAGGAAAGCGCCTTTCCTCTTCCGGAGGGCAGTCGGGAGGGGCTGGTCCTCCAAGTCAGAAATAAGGAATGCACACAGCAGAAGGCCCCCAAATATAAGCCACATCCTTTAGCCCCCAAGTCAGCGATCACATGCCCGTAGGTCCCTGCCTTTTCCTGGCTCGCTCTCCCGGACGACCCGCACTCAACTCAGAGCCTGAGCGCCTGTGTCCCCTGGGAGGAGGGGGGGTGGGGGTGGGGGGTCTCTGGGGCAGTTCACCCAGCAGACCGGAGCCACCTGCTACCCCCGCGGTGAAGTCCTAACCCTGTCTTGGGGGGGAGGCCAAGGCCAGCGCGCTCTGTGGGTGTCTCGCAGACGGCAGTGAACATCACCAGGCCACTCAGTTTGAGAGACGTGGCTTAGCTCAGGCACCAGAAGGCTCAGCCTCGGGACTCCGGTCTCCAGAAGGATAAGGAAGCCAGGCCAGGGCCAGAGCGGCCGGCAGGCGGGAGAGAAGCGGGCCTGTCAGCAGAGACCCCAGCGGAGTCCAGGCTCGCTGCTCTGCTCGCTACTAACCTGCTGCTCCCGGGCGTATTCCCCACCTCCCGGGTTTCAATAGCCACGCTGCGCTTCCTTATCGCCAGAGCGGCAATAACTGTGTTCCCAAATTGGAAGAGATAACGTGTATAAACTGGCGTGTAATAAACGCACGGTGATTGTTTGATAACGTTATCATCCACGTCAAAACACGCTGCCTTCTCAAGTGGCATCGGATGTGGCTGAAGCTTCCTTTGTCCCAGCGCGGTTCTGGGATGGGCCGGCGGAGGGGCCACGAGCCTGGCGCCCGCTGAGCCGCTTCCGCAAACGTTGGTTTGTGTGGGGCTAATTTCTGTGCGGAGGAGCTGGCGTGAAAGCAGGTCCAGGGCATTTTCCCTTTCTGGTCTACCTGGTTTCTTCGCACTGTCTAATGAATATTAATGAGGCAGTATTAATAAATGCCTACCTGCGAGAATCGCCCGCGCCGTCAACTCTGACCTTTCATCTCTTCTCCCCTGTTTTCTGGGGCTTGATAGTAACAATTATGGCTGCAACATGCATTTTTATTCAATAAGGAAAGAGACAAAATTAGGAAAACGAAGGGCTTGGGTGCACTTGACGGTGCTTTTCTTTTTTTAAAAACGTGTATTAACTGTTAACGTTGCCTTTGTTCTGGGCACTGTGCCAGCTGCTTTCCTCGTGCTCTGTCCCTTAGCCACTGCAAGAACCCGCGAGGACGTGGCCTCAGCTCCACCTTCTCGAGGACCAGAGAGGTTAAGTAACCTGTCCCAAGTCACACGGCTGCAGCCGCAGCGCAGGGTCCTCACCTGGCGCCAGCGAGCTCTCTCCGGTCACTCTTCAAGTCACTGGGGAGTGGCTGCTGCGTGTGATTCCCTGGGACCTTCCGTCGGAAGGGGGACGGGGGCCAGAGCGCCCCGTCCTAGACCTCAAGAGCTTCCAGCTTGGCGAGGGAAGCTGCCACGTCATATGCAACTGGAGTTCACTGTCACAAGACAGAGGGTGCAGGTGGCAAAGCATCTCCGGCTGCAAGAACAGCCTCTGCTAAGCCCAGGGGCAGGGAAAAGCAAGGTGCCTTTGGGGGAAGTGCAAGCGACTCGCCAGGGGGCTCCATATTGTGGGGTGAGGAAGACTGGGTGGAGGGTTAGGCCGATTACTCTGATTTGGTATCGTGAAGTTTGTGGTCAGCCCAGTCTTCCAAAGCAGTGCTGATAGGCACTGAGGATGATTGTGTTTCATTTCCCCGGTTAGAATTTCCAAAAAAGAGCGGGCCAGGTTTCTCCGTGTTCCTGGGCTTCAGCGTGAGTAGGAGAGGTGCCCTGACGGTCACACCCATTGGTTCCACCAAAGTTATCAAAACAAGATACTGCAAGTGGGAGGGCCCAGGGCCAGGTTCTGATGCCCGGGGGAGGGGGGAGGGGGTGGAGTGGGGGGTGGGGGGTGAGGGATGGGGGATGGGGGGGTGGGAGTTGGCGGGGAAGCCGTGCAGCTCTCCCGACACACCTGGGCCCTGGGCACACCTGACGCTGGGCCAGGCTGTGTGCCCGAGCTGTGCCCGTGCTGGTCACTGAGTCTCGCTCGCTGCGGCAGAGGAGAAAGCCGAGGCACAGAGCGCTGAACCAAGGCCACCACACTCACAGTCGGGACAGTCGGCGCTCACCCCAAGGCATGGAGGCCACCGTGGCCGGCTTCTCTGCAGCACCCGGTGCACCAGAGCTGCCAGAAGTGCAATCACCCTTGTGCCTGAGGGAGGGCGCGCGTCGGTCCGCACTCCGGCACTATGTGAACACGTCTATTTATGAGTAACCTGGAGGCTAAATCTACCGCCACCCACACCTGCCCGTGCTTTGACGCATTCCCTCTCTACCTTCAAGAAACGCTGATGCTGCAGGGTCTGTTCCTGCCACGGAGCGGCGGGCAAAGGTGCCAGCTCAAGCCACGGCCCCCCGGGTGTCGTCGCTGCAGGTGGGAGGTTGTGTTCCCGCGAGCCTGGGCCCTGCTCCTGCCGGGACACCCCAGGGAGGCTACGTCTAGGGCGAGTGGGCCTCAGTGAAGCACCTTCGGTTCACCCCCACTCATAGCCTGCTCTGGGAGCTTCTAATTTTATGGCTCAGAGAAGGGTCTGGGCTTGCAGACCGAACACGTCAATAAGTTTGTGGGTGACGCTGATATATGATGAGGACGGAGAAACAATAGAATTGCTCGGTGATGGGCTCATGAATCTGTTTAACAGAGAAAGGTGAAGGATGCCTGATGATGACGATGAAGGATGAGTAAGTCGAATGAGTAAGTGAGATGATGCTTCAGTTCTTACAGTTTACATGCTCCCAGGCTATGTGGTGATTTCATTGGAAATCAACACAGTTCCTAGCTTTTTAACAATTTTTATTTATGCATACAAGAGTTGGGGTGTAGGCCAGAAGTGCAGGGGAGGGGCTGAGAGGGTTCACCAGAGACAGAGCAGGGAGCAGAACAGGCAGATGGACTGAAGCACACTGCTGAGGGGAGCAGCGGGGAGACAGGAGAGGTCTGCTGCGCCCTGTGGGTCCCCTCCCTGGCTGGGGATCCACTAATGCCACAGTGGCTAGCGATAGCTTGGTAGCACTGAGACTTTAAATCCTGCGCCACCAGGGAGGCCCCAGTTTCTAGCTTTTGCTGTGCATCACAGTTTTGCCCGAGACCCGTTGCTTTTATTGAAAATTATGACCTAGGACATTATGACCCTTTCAGGTCTGTGGCCCTTCACACATGTACCTTTTGGGCTTTATTCAGATTGCTCCGCAGTACAATTACACTTATTTTTATATGTATCCATTTTTATTTTATACATATTTATTTCTATCTACATATCTATGTTGAAACCATACCTCTGTATATTTAAAAAAACATATATTCTAATTTTTCACAGTACTTAGTTTGATGGGTGGCCTTAGGGATTACTCCCCAGTCTGCTTTTACCTGTGTAAGGAATTTCTGCTGCTCTCTTTCATTAGCCTAAGCGAGCCTGATGTCTAGGAGATGCTGTGACTGTCATTTCCTCCACCTCTTCCAGGAATCACTGATAGGGAACTTAAGGCAGGAGAGTGGTTTGGTTTAGATGCAGAGAACAACTTTTTATGAAATACATTTGAGGACTCCTCATCCTCAAATTCATAGAAGTTAGTCAAAATCTTGGCGGGACACCGGTTCTTTTGAAAAATGAGAGAAAGCTCTACAGGTTCCTTGTTGCTACATTCTTATAATGATTAACACTACCACTATGGAAATGATGCAATTAATGTTCCCCTGTCTTCAGATCTTGATGAATTTTTCTGTGTGGTGTGTGTAGAGTGGGGCATTATTCCCGTCTGCTGCCGTTTGGCTTCCTCACCCCACCCCCAGCCTCCCTTCCTCCCCGCCTCTCTTCCTGCCTTCCGCTCACATATAGTTCTAGAAGTACAAACATGACACTCCCCAACTTTAGTTTAGTTTGGTTCATGTGGAAATAATGAGAACCATACATTGTATTGCTGTGGCCTTTTCCCTTCCATCCTGCTTAAAACTAACAAATTGTTATCATTTTGAAAAATATCACAGAGGCTTGATGCTTGTGTTCTTTCAGCTTATGTGGCAGGAAAGAAGAACCCAACCACGTCTGAGAACTGGACTTCCGTGATTTTAGCATTTTCCCATTAAGAGGGAGACATCTTTGCCCAGGGTGGTGATGCTTTAGGCTGGGCGATGCAGCAAGTGGCTTCAAGGAACAGAGCTCATAGCACTATTTTGCTTCTGTGGCCCCTGAATGCAGAGGGGCCATGACTGAAGAAGCAATGGCAGCTGAGGTGAGCTTATATAATGATGGCTTGCAATAAACAGCGGGCTCCACATGTGACGTCTCATGCAATAAGAGTCCTCAAGGAATGGGCCTCATGGTGGCGCAATGGGTTAAACACCACCCTATGAAGCATCTGCAGTCACTGCAGCACAAGTTTGATCCCTGGCCAGGGAGGGGACCCACATGGTGCAGCAGACCTCTCCTGCCTCCCCGCTGCTCCCCTCAGCAGTGTGTTTCAGTCCATCTGCCTATTCTGCTCCCCATTCTGTCTCTGGTGACCCCTCTCACCTCCTTCGACTCTGGTCTGTGCCCCAGCTCTTGTGCGCATAAATAAATAAATCTTTGAAAAAAAGTCCTCAAAGAAGAGTTAAATTTAATATTCAGAAACAAAAGATTTGCAAGATGTCTCTCATCTGTCACTCTCAGGGCATGTGCAGCCTTCAGAAGCCCGCGCCAGTCCCCTGGAAGGCCTGCACAAGATTCTGTGGCTCTTTGCACCTCCTGCTCTATATGACAGGCTCATACTTTATTTGACTCATTAAAATACTAGACTGAAATTGCACAGCACTGTTTGGAACTTTAATATGAGATTTCTTTTTGCATTTTGGGATGGGTGTTAAGATAAATACAAAACTTAAAAGTTCATAATTGGAAATCCGCAAGTCCTTAAACCTTTTTCATGCTTGAAGCTGCTACACAGAATTAAGCCTCTGGACTAATAACGCCTTAGTTTGCAGCATTTATCAGTGACTTCAGGTTGGGTGTGTGTTAGGCACGCCCTGCCCTGCCCCAACTCGAGTTAATGCAAAACCTTTGTTCTTTGAAGATTAAGCACACACAATAAATGAGAACACTGAAGTAATGAATAACAGCCAGGAAGAGGAAAGGCGCTTCGTGTCACGAAGTCTAGGACTCTGTAAGATTCTTAGGTGGACAGATTGTGTTTACTTGTTTCAGACCTGCTGTGTGCGAGGAAAGGCAGGTGGCTTTCTTACTTTGTGGTTAGGCAGGCAGGTATGTTTCTGAAAACCAGTCTGTATGGGAAGACAGGAAAATCTGCAATGGCAAATACAAATAATCTTAAAAGACTGTGTTTAACTCTTAAAGGGAGAGTGGCTCTTTAGAGTGTGCACACATTCTTCTGGCATTGTTAAAGTGGAATTCCACCCCCACCCTCACCTTCCACCCCGAAACATCCCTGAAGTACCAGTAATTTAAAATAGAATACCTTTTCAAGACACCTTTTAAAACTGAGGTATATGCTACTTGCTTACTGAAGATCATTTTCTAATGTATTAGTGTGACTGTCAAAGTTGAGGGGTAGAGTTAAGTGGCCTCATCAGAAGCCAGGGCATAAACTCTTCATGGCTATGCATCAGGTTTTCTAGGGCAGGAACATGGATATTTATTTGACCTCTTCCCCTCCAGCCAATCAACTCTGCTGTCCGAATGCCTCTTGAGGTGCCTGCACCCCAATGGCACTCCAGCACAGGCCATTAACACCTCCTGGCTGGATGGTAGGAAGAGTTTTCTAGCTGGTTTTCCTGCTTCCGTGTAGTCTGAAGTCCGTTCTCCAGAGCAACCCTTCTAAACACTACACATTTGATCTAATCAGCCCTCTGCTGAAAACCTTTTACTGGCTTCCTAGAATTTTCCTGGAATAAAACCTGCCTCCCGACTGCAGCCTCCTGATAGGCCCTCGTGATCCAGTTTCTCTTGGGCCTGTTTTAGTCTGCTTCATCCAGCAGTGTCTGAGAGGCTGTTGGAATCCTCTCCGCAGGCCCCCTCTTGTCACTTGCTCTTTGTACTGCTGGTGGGTTTGCTTTCTGTAATTAAAAGGTATGTTATTAGGCGCATTCAGCTTGCTGCTGGCGACCCTTTGTATTTGTGCTGGTGCATTTGGCTTAAAGGGCTGTTTTTGGCTTAAAGGGGTGTTTTTTAGTCAGTTTGATAGTAATCACACTTCTTTTTTAAAAAATAGTATTTCGATTCTTTTTGATCTTTTTGTCATCTTTTTGGGGTCTGAACTTCGTGTGTCTCCAATTTGATGATGAATAAACTGTGCTTGCTGGTATATTTGGACTTCATTCTATTATTCTGTATTTCTGCATGTTTTGCTTGCCAACTTTTTTTCCTTCTTTTTCTCCCTTTTTACCTTTTACTGAATTATCAGTTTTCTATACCAAGTCTTCCCCTTCCCCCTTGGCTACTCTTGTCTTTCTGCAGGTTTTTTTTTTTTTTTTTTTCTGCAGGTTTTTTTTTTTTCTTTCTGCAGGTTTAGAAGCTTTAGATCATTTTTATTAAAATATCTTACATACCAAGTCCTCAGATAAAGTCATTATTTCGAACCTCTCCCTGACATGACAACACCTCAGAGTGCTTTACCCAGTGCGCATTTCCTCCCTTCATCTTACTTTTTACTTTAACACAGAGGTAGTTATTTTGAATTCTATCCTGACACGTTATAAATTGCTCCCCTGACCAGTATTTCTTACATGCTCTGCTTTCCCTCTGGGCTTATTTATCTCACTGAGGAAAGTACGTTCTTTGATAGTCCTTTTGGTGCAGGGTGGTGGACTATCTCAGTTTTTTTCATGATTGAAAATGTCTTTGCTTTGTCCTCTCCCTTAAATGATAGTTTATTTAAAAATCAGATTTGAGGTTGCTGGTGAGTGTTCCATTCAATATTTCTAAGATATTCTACCTTCTTCGGGTTGTTGTTCCTTTTGAAAAGTCTTGTTATAGTCCCTTTGTAAGTAATATTTTCCCTTAGGTAGCTTGAGAGTTTATCTTTATCCTTATTGATGTGTAGCTTCACTACAGTGGGCCAAAAGGGTTAGTTTATTTTTATTTATCTTGTTTAGTACACCTGGTGTTCTGTTGTTCTGATTAGAAAACCTTCCGTCATTTCTTTACTTTTTTAAAGTGTAGCTTCCTACTCCTTCCTTCCCTCCCCCAACCTCCTTCAGCTTTTCCTTCTGAAACTTCTATTAGATGAATATTGGAGTCACTCAGTTGAAACTTATGAATCTTAACTTTTCATTCCCATTGTTTAATCTCTTTTCTATATTGTTTTCTGTGGGACTCCCTCAACACATCCCTTTAGTTCATTAGTTTTTCTCTTCAACTTTGACCAACTCCAGAGTTAACCCCATCTATTAACGTTTTCATTGCAATAACATTTTTATTAGTTCTTTTTCATAGTCACCTGTTCAGTATTTCAGACTTGCTCCCTAATTTCTTGTCCTTTTACAGTGTCACTCCTCAGGTATCACTTTTTGAGAATGGAAAGATATTTAAGGAGCCTTCATCACAAACTTCCATCAAGTGCATCTTCTGTAGCGTGTGTTCACATTCCGAGTGCTCTTCTCGCCGGCCGTGTTCTCGGTGTTCGATACCTGCGTTTAGAGCTGTGGTCAGGCTCACCTCCGGGGCACGCTTCCCTGCTGTTTCCTGTTTTGGTTTAGTGTAGTGCTGAATAATTTTCCCTCTTTTGCCCTCTGTGCTCGCCCCTTCATTTTCAGTGATTGTTGTCTCTACCTACCCCTGAACGTCCATCTTAGACTGGGGCTAATTCTGGCGTTTTGATACCCTTAACCTATGTTGCTCTGTTGGGGATGTCAAGGACCAGCCCCCAGCCATCTCCTTGGCTTGGTTCCAGATTCCAAGTCCGTCTCTTTGTCCTTCTGCTTCCCCAGACAGTGGGCTGGTGGCAGTTTATTTTCAGCTTCCTTTCACAAGCTCCTGACTTTCAGAAGGGAGCTGTCTCCTGTCCTCCACTTTTGGAGCATCTTGAATTCCTGGCTCCATGCAGGGGGCAGGCCATCTTGGCTTCTCAACGAGGCGGACGGGGACCCTATGGCTTTAGACTTGCAAACACTGTTTTGGCTCTATTTCTGATGTATGAAAAGGTTTGTTTTTGGACCTCCCAATGCATTTTTGGTTTTGGCACTTTCGTTACCATTATTATTTGTGTGGAGTAAAAGGGAGTGGTGACTTACGGCCTGAGCAGATTCTGCCTTGACCTCTCTGGCTTTAAGCTGCACCACCCCTCTGCTACCATCTGTGTCCTACTCATAGAAAACTGCTCAAAGGATCAATAGGCGCATCTTCTGAATGCCCTTCCTACACACACCCCACCGTGCCCCGAGTTTGGATGAAATGCCATAGTCAAAAGGAGACATCTAAAATGCCAGTTTAATTAGTTATTAAAAAAAAAGATTTTAGATCTGTAAACCCAAAAGGGCTTGCTAACATATTCTGCTGACTCCAACTTTTATAGAATTTAGCTGCAGAACAGCTTACCAACAGGCACCTGGGTTTTCAGAACAGGTGTGCTCACCCAAGCTCAATATCTGCACAAGTCTGGGGCAGAAAGAGAACAAGGGGATGCATCTTCAGTAAGGAGGGCCTTTTAATTTGTTTTTAAAGGTTTATTTATTATGCATATGAGCACTGGGGTACAGGCCAGAGGTGCGGGAGGTAGGGGGTGGGGAGGTGAGAGGATCCACCAGAGACAGAGTGGAGAACAGAACAGGCAGATCGACTGAAATACACTGCTGAGGGGAGCAAGGCAGGAGAGGTCTGTGGCGCCATGTTACCTTCCCAGCCTGCAGCAGGGATCGAACTCATGCTGCAGTGGCTGCGGTTTGATTCATAGTGTGTTGCTTAACCCACTGCACCACCAGGGAGGCCCCAAGGGGGGCCTTTTTAAGAAATTAGCTCAACAAGTCAAGAACCACCAGTCAGTGGCTGCAGCAAATGCAACGGTACACACAAGTCAAGCAACACACTTCTGAGTGTGAAGAGCAGTGCGGCGACGAACCAGAAGTTGTATTCCAGAAGGGTGACTTCTCCTCTCCTCCTTCATGGAAGCAGGGGTGAGGGGAGGGGAGCAAGCGAAAAGGAGGTTCCCCTAACACATACCCATGCTCTCTCTCCTCCCTCCAGATCTCTTCAAGGGTTCTTCTCATCTCTCATCAGCTAACTCCTCCTCATCCTGACGTCTGCAGTAAAAAGACTTCGTACTTCCTGAATTCCAGCTATGCAGGGAGCACTGTACCATTGTCTCATGTCATTTTTATTTTAATATTACAGATGAAGAAACTAAGCACATGGAAGGTTTCCAATATCACACAAGAGTCTGAGAATGCTTTACACATGACTTACATATTAATGAAACACTGTAGGGCTAGGTGCCTTGAGTGGGTTAAAAACGCCTTTGACATGAGGCTTTGTTTGAAACTTGACCTTCTTTGAGTCAGATGGCTCTTTTTAAAGGTCAACAGGAGCATCCAATTTTGATGCTTCCCATAGGGACTGTGAGGCTCTGTGTCCAGGTTAACACTGTCTGGCCCGTTCTTTCTTGTCTCCTCCCCTTAACTGTCCAAGAAAACAGGTGTTTTTTTCTCGGTTTTATTGCAACGTGTCCCTGGCCCAAGCCTGTTGGCCACCATAAGAGCGGGCTGCCATGGGTCCCTGATCCTTCACACTTACACAAGCTGGCGCTTCTCCTATACTTGGCAGTCACTGTACCTCTGTGCAAAGACATGCTGTGTATTGTGATGCTACACAGCCAGGCTCAGAAGCTTGTGACTGAAGAAGAAATGCGGAGGCTTGTGTAAGTGAGTTCGAGGGATTAACTAGCCTTCGATATGGCCGGATTCAGAGATTTACTATGAGCGCCATGGAGCTTAAGTTCTTGGGTTCTCATGGCTTGACCCTGGGAGACTAGAAATGTGTTCAGTATGTTTTTTCTAAGCTTTGCAAACTTCACTTTCCCAGTTCAAGGGGCACTGGGGTCAGGTACCTGTCTGTTGGGAGAGTGAAGCAGGGAAGGGATGTAGCGAAGAGGTGAGAAGACAGCTCTGGGTGCCTGTGTAGGCTCTGTGCCCCAGGCTGCACACCTCCCTTCTCTCCTAAGGGACGGCTCAGCGCAGGTGGTCCTCGGTGCAGGAGTCTTTCCTCACATTCCCAATCTGCCCCCAGTCCACCCCCATTCTGATGCCTGTTCAGGGTTCCCATAAGCCCCAGGCTGTATTCTACCGGGAGACATTTTCCGGTCTTGTAATTGTCCATGCTCATTTATCCCCACGCCAGATTGCAAGTTCTTGGAGCACGGGGTTCTGACTTTCTGCTCCAAATCCTCAGCAGCTACTGTGGGGCTTGTCACAGCAGTCCTTTTAAGAAAGGACTTTTATAAACAAATGAGCATCAACTACTTGACTGAGAGAGATGGCCGATGGCTCAGCTAACTTTCAGAGTTCCACGACACTGAACTTCAGCTTATCCCTGAGCTCAGAGAAAACAAAAAGCCACAGACGAAAGCAGAGTAGAGCGAGCAGGGCCAAAGTCTGATTATTTCCTTACCTGTTTAGTGGTCATGTCTGGAATTCCTCTAGCATCTTTCTTGAGTACCTGGGGAACCAGCTGAAACTAAGAACGGTTATGTAAGTAAATCAAAACTTTTGCTTTACCTACCAGCTCTAATTTTTTTCCTAATAGTCAACGTCCAGTTTCATTTAAAACAGTGCTTGACAGTATGTTTGTGTGTGTGTGCTCCACACACCATATACTAGATGTTTAAATTATTCCAATGATGAAAAAGTTAACATGATTGAATAAATACTAACTTTTACAGTGTAATACATAAGGGATTATAACCATGAAATATGTTGGGGTAAGTCTTGTTAGGAATTTGATGATTCTAACTTCCTAAAATACTAGTTTATATGGATTTCTAAAAAGGGAACTGTCACTTGAGCTTCCATTTTGTAATTTTGTGTTTACTGTCCATCAAACTATGACTACTCTTTGAAGATGAAAGACTCTTTAAATTCTCTGGGATGAGAACCTTCCCAATTGCCATGTATATATTTATTTCATGCACAGTCCTCAGATGGACTGTCCACCTGCGTCTACCTATTTGAAATCTGACTTCTCAAATGGATTAAACCGTTTAACTATGAAAGTAGCAGATAAAACACACAGGCAAAATCATATGTATCAGCAATATGTTTTCCAAATAGTCCCTTTTAATCTTTTTAGATGCATATTTTTACATATTTATAATCAGAACTTACGAATACATTTGCAACTTACTTTTAAAAAAAGAACAACAGTACTGATTCTTTTAAAATACAGGAACCACTCTATAAGAAACTACACACACCCACACATACACCCGTTTTTGCTGCTGGTGTAGGATTATAATAAAGTAACTAATAGCATCATCAATGACCTGAGAATTGTAGATTGCATTTAGACATTTACAACATTTAAACCCAAATTTACATAATTATGCTTTTATTCTCCTGAAGGATAGAAGAAATTTGCAAAACAGGAAAACGCAACATGGAGCAACAGGCACCTCCCAGCCTTCCCCACCGCAGAGGTTGAGCTGGCTTGTCACACTAGTTGACGAGGACATGGCTGGTTTACTGTGCTGGGTACCTCTCATGGTTAAGGACTCAGTGTCACCCTGCTATTTACCTTTCAAGACTCAGGTCCAACACAAATCTGGCTTTGGACTGGGCACTATTTATTGCCATCCTGACTAGGTGAACTAGTGAGAGGTGGCCCTTGACACTTTCGTGCCTTCGTTTTATTTGGTGAAGCAGGTCAACAGTAACTTCTTTTGTCACATGGTCGTTAGACAGGCAGCTTCTGAAATTGAGTATTCTGCCATGTGCTTTGGATCGTACCAATGAACATGAGAGTTCTTGGCTTGACTTTTAACCCCCCTGCACCCCATTTAAGAGCCTCGTCTCCAGTCCCCACCATCAGCGAGGATGTGGAGAGGCAATGACAGCTCACGCCACAGTATCGGAATAAAACACAACCTGACACACCGGATGTCAGACTGTATACTGCCAGGACAATCTTTGGACTGAACCAGACACGCGCGATTCTTCTCAATACTACGGCGATCAGAAAGACTCGGGTTCGGCCTAAATATAAGCAATAATCTTGTCTTTTGAGGCTTTAGCACCTCCTCGTTGCCACTTCTTCCTTTTCTGGGCGGGCTGCTGGTGAAGCCCATGGGGGGGGGGCAGCTTCCAGAAACCGACCCCACATAGGGGGCACAGGCCGCGGTGCCCCNGGGCCCCCCCCCCCCCCCCCCCCCCGTCCTCCTAAAGGAAGCGAATGGATGGGGCCAAGGTGCCATTTTATTTTTGACACCGGGCGAGGCAGCCGGTGCAATTCTGGTGGTCCGGCCCCAGGGGCCCCGCAGAGTGACCGAGGGCGACGCCAGAGACCCGCGGGGTCCCCGGGGGCTCCAGGCGAGCAGGAAGACGGACTTCGACGAGCGAGTCAGCGTTACCGCCGTCACTCCAACAGCCCAACGGCAGCGGCTCCGGCCCCGGCCCCTCCCGGCGTCCACTCGCGGGGTCGGGCCCGGCGGTCAGGGCGGGGCGCGGCCGGCGGCGGCGCGAGCGGCCCGCGACCTCCTGCCGCGCGGCGGGCGGCGGGCGCCGGGGCGCGGGGCGGGCGGCGGCGCGAGCCGCGCGGGCGGGCGGGCGGGGCGGGGGAGGGGCGCGGCGGCCCGGAGCGTGCGCGCGCACCTCGCTCTCCGCGCCCGGGGACGCCCACTCGCGAGTCGGGGCCGCAGGCCCGCCCGCGCCCGCGCGACCCCCGCCTCCGGGCCGCCGCGAGTGCCCAACGGTGCCGGCCCCGCGGCGCGCGCCTCCGGGCCCAGCAGGCCGGGCCAGGCGGGCCGCAGCCCCGCGCCACGCGGACGCGCCGCCGCTCCCGCCGCCGCCGCCCGAGCGAGCTCCGAGCGGCCGAGCCGGCGCAGGAGGCCCCCAGCGCGGCCGGGGCCGAGGCCACGGCGCCGACCTCTGCCCGCCCGCCGCACCGCCCGAGGCGGGCTCCCGGCCGCAGCGCAGCGCCCCGCGCCCCCCCGCGCCGCCGCGGGGCCCCGGCTCGGCGTCCGCGGCCGGGCGCGGCGGCCTCTCCCGGCCGGCGGGCTCCGGCGGCGGCTGCGGCCGCTGGGCGCGGAGGAGCCGCGGCCGGGGCAGGACGAGGAGGAGGAGCCGCGCGGGGGCGGCCGCCGCGCCTCCCCTCCCCCGCGCGCGCCGGGGCCGCTCAGTGGCCGCCGGAGTAGGAAGTTCCGCTCCCTGACAGAGCGGCGGCGACAGCGGCGGCGGCCGGCGGCGCGCGGGGGCCGCGGGCGCGAATGCCCTTCGCGCCGGCCGTCGGGGGGGCAGCGTCGGAGCGCGGCGGCCCGGACCTCCTCCCGCCGCCTCGCGCGGCGCGGCGGCTCGGGCTCCCCGGCGGCGTGGGAGACCGTCCTCCCGGCTGCCAGACCCGCGCCGACGCCCCGGCGGGCCCGCCCGCCAGGTGAGGCGATCCCGGGCTGAAGGCGCCCGCGCCGCGCCCCCGTCGCCAGGCCGCGCGGGACCACCCGGAGCCTCCGGCCGGAGTGCGGAATGGCAGCCCCCCGCGGGCCGCGGCGCCGCAGCGTGGCTCGCCCGCCCTGCCCGCGGGGATGAGGAGCGGACCTGCGACCACCCGCCGAGGTGCCGGGAGCCTGCGGGCGAGCACGGGCCCGCCGGACACCAGCTGCTGACCGCGCCGGCGCCCGCGCCCCGCGGCGTGTACTGGACGGGCGAGAGGGGCCGCCCCGAGAAGCCCAGCCTGCTCGTGAGGGGCGAAGCTCGGCTCTCCCGCTTTGGCCGGGACTGAAGACTGTTGGGGACTGCTTGCTGGGGGGTGCGAACTGGGGGAAGCGCTCGGTCCCCGGCGTAAACGATGACTACCCCCGCCCTGTTGCCCCTGTCTGGACGAAGGATCCCGCCTCTGAACCTGGGGCCGCCGTCCTTCCCACACCACAGGGCCACCCTGAGACTCTCCGAGAAGTTTATCCTCCTCCTCATCCTAAGTGCCTTCATCACCCTGTGTTTTGGGGCATTCTTCTTCCTTCCAGACTCTTCGAAACACAAACGCTTTGATCTGGGTTTGGAGGACGTGTTAATTCCTCACGTAGATAACAGCAAAGGAGCGAAGCACCCTGGAGTCTTCTGGATTCACGGGCCTGATGAACACAGACACAGGTTGGTTTATTTCAGGACTTCGGGTGGGAACGCTTGGCAGGGCCGGGGCTAGTGGATTGCCCCAATTTGTCTTTTTTTTTTTAGGTATAGTGTAAATTTCCCTGGGCAGTCAGAGTTGTAACTGACATTTCAAAAGTGGCCGAACCACGGTGGTGTAGGGTCGAACCATAAACTGGAAGGACTCCCTGAGGCCATCCAAAATCTAAGTCCCTCCTTGTGCTGTTGTTGGTTTTTGAAAGAAACATTTTGCCCGTTTTTTGTAGGAGAAACATTTTGTGTATGATGCGAACAGTTGGGAGTGGAAGTGTGGAAATGGAACCTGCAGGAATAGAGAAATCTGCTGCACTTTGACTTACTAGAAAAGGGTTGTCTTCAGGCACTGGCCGCCCTGTGACATAAATGCACTGACTTCTGACAGACCTCTGGGTTTGTGCTCCCAAAGGGTGTGTGGTAAAGCATGGCAGCGAAGTCTCGGCGTTTTAGGGAAATAGACGTGGGCAGCATACACCTGTCATTTACTAGCACGCACGTTTTCCCGATCCCTGTCTGCTGGCATGTGCGCTTTGTGACATCACTGTGCGAGTCTTGCAGATGCGGTTTTCTTATTTTAAAAATTCATTTTGTGCTGATTTTTTTCTTTGTTTATGTGAGAGAGGGACTGTCAAGTAACTATTAGAATTTGACTCTCAGATCATCAACTCTGTGGTGAGCTTTCGGGAAGTATAGCCCAAACAGGATAAGATGGGACCTGTAGTTAGGGTCCCTTTAAATAATTTGTGTCAAAACACACCTTCAGGAAGGTGGTTTGCATTCTCACAAACGTACAGTTTTCCAGTCTGCTAGGTCTTTTCCCTCTTCTGTTTCTTAAAATAATTTTTGAGTATGTGAAAAAAAAAAAGATTTTATTTTCTTGTTACCTGAGTTAGTTTTAACTCTTCATCAAGCACAGGTTTTTGAAAAACTTAGGTTCAAATGTGTTAAATACTTGGGAAAATACGCCTTTGTAATGAGAGCTGTTTCATCCTTTCCGCTCAACCTAAAACAGGTTTCCCCACTATCTGAAACTACATTTCTCTGTGGTATAATTTGGTAGGTTATTTTCTTAGGAATAATAAAAAAAAACCTTTCCATATAAGTTAATGGTAATAGTATTCCAGAAATCCAAAAAAATAACCTACTAATCGAGCAAAGTAGGAACGCCCTACTTATGGAAGGGGGGAATTTGTAATCTATTATTTGCTCACTGGTCCCTTAGCTTTGGCTGACCCCTGTGGAGTGGTTATTTCTGAAATGGTTATGTACCATTCATTTGTAAGTTAATTTGGAATGTTGTCCCATCATTTTCAACTTCTGTACCCTTGCATTTGTTTTTTATATACTGCCCTTTGCGCTTGATGACTTTGAGAACAATCTGTTGTGATCTGTGAAATGTGTTGCTAAAAATTGATACTGTAAGTACTGTTTTCTTTGAAAACCCTATTTCCTCTTTTTTTTTTTTTTTCTTTGGTAAACTGATATTTGGGGCCAAAAACGTAGTTAACACTGGCTTCAGAGTTCTTGGTAGCCACATGGTAACATTATTTAGCACTGTTGCATAATCTGTCATTTACTTAGCAGTTGCCTTATAGTTTAACTGACCTAAATGTTAGTGTGTACATGTATACACATGTATATGCACACACTTACATATATATGTATTTATGGTAGTGTTTTAGTTTAAAGACACTTACATAGAAAAATTCTGTTAAATGTAGTTAAAGTATAAAATCTGAATTTTTGTCACATTTTTAAAAATGTCACATTGCTAAACAACAATTCTTAAATTTTTGTAGCCCATGACTACATCTGCTTGTGTATTGTTAGGCAAATGATTGGGTTCCTGGGGCTAGTGTGAGATATTATTTAGCTAAAATCAGAGTTTTGAATAGTAAGTGTTTGGATAGCAAGTGATAATATGTGAGAATTTATTTAAATCTATTTGGTTCCTGAGCTTTAGAAGAAAGAATTCAAGTAGTAAGAATTGAGGTGTCAAGGACCCATCACTCTGTTATCTCCGTGCCTATTTCGTGTGTTTATAGCAGTTTATTTTTATATTAGTATGTTATCTCATGTATGCCATATGTAAAAATGATTTAGTGATAAGAATACTAATTTGCAGTAATTCTGATTTGAGCAATGACCACATTTCAAATTAGAGATCTCTCAATAAGTTTAAAATGTGAAATACAAGCCATCAACTAGTGTTTAAACATCAACTTATTTTAGAATAATTCAGAAAAATAGCTTTTTAAAAATAGAATCAGTTGGTACTAAGATCATTATGGTTGGGGTGTGGGTCAAGAAAATTTCTTAATTTGAAAAATGCTGTTGATAACTTACCTTAATTTTGTGTCTGTGGAAAAGGGTTCAAGATAGAGAGATGAGGAACCTGTAGCTGATATGTAATGGGAAATAAACCATTACTTATTTCAGTATTTTAGAGATGCTTAGTGAATTGGCTCTTTATAAATTTATGAATTAGTTAGCAATGACTAAGCTTAAGCTCTGTAGTCAGACTACACAGACTACATGGATTCATACCTTAATTTTCTCACTAATTAGAATGTAATCTTGAGAATCATTTAAAGTTTTATCTAAATTGCTGTCTCTGCATGACAGTGACATGTACTTTACAGATTGTTACATTGAGTGAGAGTACATGTAAAGTGCTCAGTATAGTTCTTCCTGTTTAATAAATGCTCAATAAATACTAGCTATTACAGTTGCCAACAATATAGCTTTAATTGAATATTTTAATTTTGAATCTACTCACCTGTAAATACTTTGGTGTTCTGAATGATTGGGTCTAGGTTAATGTTTCAAAAGACAGAACCTTGTCTTCTAAAAAGGAACATTTTCTAAGGAACGAGTTAGCAATAATGTGTATTTGCAGCTCTAGACTTGCACATCTTCTGTGTGTGGAACCCTTTTATGGAGCTTGCCATTTGGGAAGGGATGATGGGCATTAAATAAATAATTCTTGAGGTATGGTTGGTGTGTTATGAAGTTGTATGCAGTTGTACTTTCAGAGCATATAATGGTAGGATTTATCCTGTAGAGGAGATTAAGGGCAGAAGGAATAGGGAAGATTTCTTAAGGAAGCAGTGGCTTAGAAATTTAGAACCGGTTGCGGTTGCTAAGAATAAGAGAGGTGAGGGGGAAAAGTGGTCAAAACTGAGGACATAATATGTGTCCGTGGGTAATAGAAGCTTGGTCTCATTGAGCGTCTCAGAACTGTCCAGTAAGGCTGGTGTGGGGTTAGGTGAAAAGACAAGATGAGCAGTCAGATTTGGCTAGCTTAATTGTCCAGAGTTTGACATAGTTGCCAGCATTCACGTATCAGAAGATTTCTAATAAAAGTCTGAATCGCTGTGTTTTCTTTTGAAAAATTAGAGGATATGGCACCAGCCTCATCTGTGTTTTTAGATGGCAACACTCAGCTGGATTCCTGCAACATCTTCTAGAGGGCCATGTGCTCTTCATTCCGTTAAGTCTCCAGATTGATAAATGCAATGAATCAGTATTTAACCTGGTTGTTGCTGCGTTTGAAATTCCTAGGCAGGACACTGGAGAGCTTGTACTTCAGTATTTTGGTTTTTATCCTAAGTATTATGGCAAGTTATTGATGGTTTTCTTAAAGGCAGGGACTGGCATGATGATTTAAAGTTTAAGAAAAATTTAAATAATCATTTTGATTGCATTGTAGAGACTGATTAGGAGGGAAGAAGGAGTAGATTTAGTGAAATCAGCTAGATTGTCTAGGTTATAGAAGATTGGCTTGGACCACAGTGGTAATAATGGAGGAGAGAAATGAGTGAAGAAAAGTGGTTGAGTTTCATAGAAATTGTTGGTTGATTGAATATGAGAATAGGAGGAGTGTCCGGGGAAGCTCCCAGTTTCTAGGTGGCATGGCTGTAGGTTACCAAGAAACACGCGCCATGTCTAGTGAACACATTAATTTATATAATGGGTGTTAACTTGAATTGAAGAAAGGGTATTTTCATGAGAAAACCTGTATGTTCCCTTTCGGTATACCGATAGAAACGTTCCATTGTATTCATGAATAATCCAGGGTTTCCCAACAGTATCTACCTTCCAGGTGATAGTAACATACATGTGTAGTGTGATAATGGTAATTGTTTTTAGCTTTTGTGACTAAAGTAACCAAAACAGGTATTGATTATAATAGATGAATGTTGTAAATAAACATTGATATACTTAAATTATTATGTTCATAATTTGTGTACATGTAGGCCTTATTAAAAATGTATTATTTCTTTAACTTTTGAAACTGGTGTTTCATGTAGTGACGTTAAACACACACGCATACACATAACAGTTTTTGTGATTGAGTTTTAATTTTAAATATCTGAACTGCTAACAGATTTCGTCTTCCATTCAGGATTGTGTTAGTCCGGATTAAATGCTTGAGGGTCTTGTGTACGCTCACTTCTGATCGTTTCCTAAACGGAAAGAACACAGGTCGTGGAGTTAGAGTGGCCTAAGCTGCGTCCTGTCTGGTAACTAGCTGTGTGGCAGACACTGCACTAGACGTCACTAACCCTGTGTGGGCCCGATGGTAGTCACGGGAGGCGTGTGGGTGTTGGATCGAAATGTGGCTTGTCCAGATCGCACCATGAGTTAGTTTCTTACATTTTTTACTTCATGATTTTTATTTTCTGCTTGATTCAATTCCATTTTTTCTTAAAGGAGGTGATACTTTAAATCTCACTGTTGTGATTTCAGTATTCCTAACTCTTCTCGTATTCCGTTCCTCTTCTGTGCCTCTGTCAGCCCCCATCTGATTCCTCTCCCCACCCCAGTCCTTTTCTTCTGCTCCTGTTTTGGGGAGGGCATACATTTTATCCCCTTAAGTTTGTCGAACTTTGCCCTTTGTAACTTATTTTCCCCTGGGGTGTTATGGTTGTTTTCTTTCCTTAACTCAGATGTGAGTAAGGTGTGTCTACACTTGATATTTGCTAATAGTCTGTGATGTAGGCACCTTTGTTGCATTTTGGGGGAGGAGGGTCTTACATATATATTTTGCATTTGGGGGGTCTGTATATGTGTATATATACAGAGAGGGCGAGCCCTTTTAGCCCTTCAGTACAGGTCTGTTTTCCTTCAATAGTAGCATCTCAGTCTTCTCAACAGTTTTGATGTTGCGGTGGGGCTTTATGTAGTCCCAGATTCAGAGTACAATTGGCAGCATGACAGCTACTGAGATTCTTTTTGTCTTGTCCCTTATCATCCTGAATGCAACTTTCCTTCTGTTGCCCATGCACTTAATCAGAGCTGCCCTCTGACGGAGCCGAGCGTGTGCACGAAGGGTAAGAAGTGAGCCGGGAAGGCAGAGAGCGGTGCTGAGTGTGTCCTGAGTGCACAGAGAGCTCTGCCCGGTGCCCTGGTGGGGACAGGCCTGGGTCTCCGAGATAAGTTACTTTTGGGGTAGGGGCAGTTTGGGCACTTGCCTGTTTCCTGACATGAGGCTTCGTTCTGTACAGTGGAGGTGTGGGGATGACTGAGTTCTTGCAGATTCTGATATTTGCTTCCTGATGGTACTTACCTCTGAGTTTGTAATCATTTTCTGCGTCTTTCAGAGTAGTAATACTGATTTGGAAGAGGCTGTATTTGGAGCTGTTCACCAGATAACTTTTTGTACACTCTTACTTAAAAGCTAATTGCCTTGTGCTAAGCAAAGTGATAGTGACTTTATTCGTTCGGCATTATAAAAATCATTGAAATAATCAGCATGTATTTTGTTTCTCTCAGAAATGAATAAGTATTTATGACTTATATTGATTAAACTCCAGAGTGCCAAGGTAGAAGTCCTGATTTTCAAGTTGCTCAGAATGTTGGAAATTCGAGATGACATATTGTTTACTGCCTCAGCACTGGAGTTTTAGTTGGTGAGCAGTATTTATTAGATGAAGTTTCAAGGAAATAGAATTTGTTCAGATATTAACTTGCTTATAGTATAGCCTTTACAGATTTTCTCTTGAGTCTTATAGGAAGTGTTCTAGGACAATGAAAAGTTCATTTACTCTTACTTAAAATGTTTCTTTTGAAGTTTTATTTATATAGATTCACATTATTATATAACCTCTAAAGCATAGTTTAAGCTTAGACTTTGTTATTGTTATTTTTTGTAAATCTGTGCTTGAATTACTTTGAAATATGTTTTTAATCTTATTACTTAGCATTACTATAGGGCTATAATTATAATATTAATTAACCTGAGATTAATTAAACTGAGATCCACCAAGTCATTGTACAGATTTATTCCATTATTTCCCTGGGTTTAGGGAGTCATTTTTTCCCTATCTTTTCTCATGAATGTCTTTGATTTTACATTTATAGCCATTTGCTTACACGCCTATTCTTCCCAACAGAATGTAGGATCTTTGAGGACACAGAACTCATTTATTTGACTTTATATCTCCATTGTTTGTAGTACATCTAGTTTTTAAAAAAGTGAACACCTGTTGAATATGTGTTATCCAGGGCAGAGTGACAAATTGCACAAAAGAAGGTACAAGCAAAACTCAAGGAAATATTGAGAGATAAGATACCAAATAGGAGGAGTGGTACCTTAAAACGAGAAGGAAAGGATACAGTCTTTAATAAAGGCACTATAAAAAGCAATAAAAAATTAGGCAATAATACATATTGGTTCTCTGGAACCTACTTAGTTCTGAAAATGTATCTGTTATATTTTGTGTGCCCTCAATGAATTTTTCCTTTAGGAAAAAGGAAGAAAACAATAGTAAGTGATATGAATGTTTTTACATATTTAACCTTTGTTAATCTTCACACCAGATCTGTACGTCAGGTATTACCAAACTTTTAAAATTATGGATCCTACAAAATTTAATCATACCTAAAATTTGAATGTTGGCACCACGCAAGCCTAGACATGTAGATGAAATCAGTAGTATGTGGTAAACATGAGTTGATTGACTGGGCAAATGTTCTGATGATCAAATGTTATCATTTATACTAATATTTACGACTAGGAGTATTTAACTTATGTTTTGTACTGACTATGTATGAGGGAGTTAGGACAATTACTTTGCACCTATCATTTTCCATAACTGCAAATTCTAGTGGAAAAGCTATTTTGACAGCAGCTGAGTTTTTGCTGCAAAGTTTTTCCTATTAGAATATGGCAATAATGAAATCTGCACTGGAAATTCATTTACAGATTGAGTTTTGGGATTTATCATGAAGAAAAAGCTCCTTCAAAGAGCATTTATTTCAAAGATTTATATTGGAATTTTACTTAGTTCAAGGAAAGGCATCACTGTATATTTTAAGGTACATTGGGCTTGGTGTTAAGAGGTAGTGGCTGTAGTTTCAGCATTGTTTTTGTTAGAGTGTATTTAAATAAGCTATTTAATTTGTGCTTTATTTATAGAATGAGGGATTTGATTGACTCTTTAAAGATACTTTTATCTCATGCATATGAAATACAAGTAATTTTATGAAGTAGGGAACTGAAGAATGAATGTACAGTAATTTAGCTCAAGTCATCGTAAATACTTTGAAAATAAAATGTATTCTACTAAATAGGAATTACCAATGTCATTTTATATATAAAAATTAAGACTTAAGGAATCATTTTATAAATTACTACAATTCATTTATATATTATATTATGATACTTTATATAGTGAAATTTTTACCAATTTAAATGTGATAAAAAATCAAATGCTCTTTAATATTTTCTTATTTCTCATAACATGAAAGAATAATTTGTTAAGTATGTGCCAGCCTGAAAGTAGTAGGTGTATTTTTAGAAGTGTTTGCAGGTGTCATTTTTGAGCCCAGTTAGCAATTACATTTCTTAATTTGTTATCTAAGGAAAGATTCTGTAGAGGCCTTCAGACCTCAGACCTCGTGAAGGTTCTTATTATTCCTGATGTAAAATTTTCTTGAGGACTATACTTTCCTAACAATAATATTGAGAAATATCATTCTAAATGCCTGTTCTCTTTTTTCCGTATCTTCAAAAGCACTTTCAGGTAAACTAATGTAAATAAATAAATTAAAGAGACAAAGTAACTTGGAGACCACAAAGAATAATGTGTGTATCGCTTTTCCCTTGGACACCTTTGAGGCTCACATGTCACCAACTCAGTCTGTACTGCAGATCCCCTGGCCTCTCCTTAGTGATGCTGATGTTGCCCACACTGGCCCTTGAAAGATGTTGGCCACATTCTTTTTTCCAGCAAGTGCTCTTGAGTAGTTACATGGCAAGCAATATGCTAAGTATTGGAGGTTATTGGAGAGTATTACAGAAGTTTTATTTTGGCTCTGGACATTGCTGAAAACTGTCAGTCTTAGATTCAAATATTAAAACATTCTTAAGTCAATTAATCCTCTTGGGAGTCACATTCTGTTAGAGATAGATACCTGTTCACTTTCACCTTGGTGACGCTGATGGATGCAGTTAGGGTCATTGGTATTTTTTGAGAGTTTGGATAAGTTTCAGCTTTATCTTCCCTCTTGTTTGTTTTTTTCTGATACCCATTTTATATTACATATTCATTTCTGGCATAGAGATTGGATTATTTGGGAATTAGGTGTAATGTTCGAAGCTTTTTGCAGTATGGACCCAGATACCGGCATCAGAAAAAATATGCCAAACATTGTACTAAATTGAAATCTGGCACAATTGTGTATCTTTATTGATCTAAAATCTTTTATGTATCACAAGATATGAACATATTTCTAAGTTTATAAAGTTATATGTGTTTATATAACTTCTTCAATATCTTGGCAGTAAGGTAGAGATTAAGGTAAAGTTTATATATGTTATGTATATTGGAGACCACAAAGAATGTGTGTATTGTTTTTCCTTTAACATCTTTGAAATTTTTCTATTAATTGTGATGGATGCCATTAACAAGTTACCTTCTTTACCTATTTTTTTTCCCCTACTTGAAAATGTTGGTAGTAGCCATACTTAGAAAACTATGTTTTGAAACTGGGTTTGAATACTTTGTATCATTCTTGTTCTTTGAAAGATTATAAACATTAAATAACAGTCTTAACGCATACTGTTAACGTTACTATACCCATTATTTCAAAACTTAACGTTTTCCCGATTTTGCTGAAGATTACACTTTTTGAGGAAAAGCTCTAGCCTGACTTGAATTTGTCATTTTTAGTACATGGTTTTATACAACTGCAACGAGAAGTGTTCATATAAATTATATCTATATAATTATATATTATTTTGCATATTCCTAAACATATCATTCTATAAGTTTCATTTTTTTCTTCCAACAGTATTTTTATTATTTATGTATGTTGATATATTTACTCTGGTTCGTTAATTTTATTCACTTAGGTATGCCATTGTATAATTAAATATCAGTTTTTCTGATACATTTTAGGTTAATTTTGTGTCTTACTGAAAAAAACATTCTTACATATGTATTCGTAGCTCATGTATTTTTCTTTAAGTTTAAAAGTAGTAGAATTATTGAGTTGTAAAGTACACGTATCCTTGATTCTGAATTTTGTTGCTGGTAGTGGCAAATGTGGTTGTATCAATTTGTATTCCCACTTGTATCTGTGCAAATCATGGTATTGTTAGAGTTTAAAAATCTTTACCAGTCTGAATCCAGTTTTAATTTTCATTGCTCTGATTTACTAGTGAGATGGAGCTTTCAAAATGTTTAATTCTTTTTGCATTTTTTTTTTGTTGTTGTTAATTGGAGTTTCCTAGTCTTTGAGTTGAGTCGTTCACAGTTTTTTTAATGTCAAATTTTCTTTGGGTTGTACTTCTTTGTCTTAATCATTTAAAGGAATTATTTACAAATTCTGGATGAACTCTTTGTTAGTTATATCCATTATACTTTTCTTCTTGAGTGCTTAAAATCTAGCTCCAACATTATGTACAAAAGTAATTCAAAATGGGTCAGAGGCCTAATATAAGAACTAAAAATTGTGAAGAAAATGTGGGAAAAAAAACTTAATGACAGTAGATTTAGCAAATGATTTCTTGAATGTAACACTAAAAGGACAACAAAAGAAATAGATAAGTTGAATTCCATTAATATTAAAATCTGCAATGTCACCATTGTTTTAGGGACTGCAGAATTGCAGCTGAGGGTAGGGTCTGTCTTATTCTGATTGGGCAGCCATACCAAAATGACTTAGAAAGCCATGAATTTATGTCTCAAAGTTTCGGGGACTAGAAGGGCCAATATCAGGGCCCCACAGGGTTCACAATCTGGTGAAAACTCTCTTCTTGTCTTGTAAATGGTCATGTTCTCGCCAGATCCTCTAACTCTAACCCTAACCCTGAAAGAGAGAGAGAAAGAGAGAGAGCGAGACTAATCCTGTCATGAAGGCCTGGAATAAGGCTACAGATTTGTCATCAGGATTTACTGTTTTAGGGGTAGGTAAAGGTTTGCTATGTGGTAATGATGTTTGCAGTGAAGATAGCAGCTTTGGCCCAGGTGCTGCATTAAAGCCTGAATGTTTTACTTCGCAGGACATTAATGCATAACTTAAAACATTTTCACAGAAACATTTTAAATAAACTCTTTTCATTCTTGACAAATGACTTATACTGACTTATTTTTTTTGAACTGATGTTCATTTCTTACAGTCAACATCTAGTATTATCTTAGTGCTATCTCTTCTCTGTTTAATAGTAACTTTTTGATCGAAATATATCATATTTTGAGAGAGGATCATTACAGTAGTCAGAAACAATTCAACTTTTATCCTTTATACTTCTTAAGTCATTCACCCACTAAGACAAAAAATGTTTCATAAAATTTCGAAGCTGAAAGGGGGAGGGAGTTAGTGTGCAGGTGATAGTTTCATTTTCCTTTGAAGTGTTTTACCATTTTCAATTTCTGACTGTGCAAGGCCATGCTTTTATTTTCTTTAGAACCTGTATACTGGGTTAATTATTTGAGTATTTTTAATGTATTTTTAAACTGAACAAAACTATTTAAAGGTAGTATGATTTACAATGGATTTTTACGTATAGGGTTTTAGTTATCTGTGTCTGTATTTGTGCTTATATTTTCATCTCAGGCTATAGGGAAACCCGAGGGAAGAGAAGTAGATTGACAATGCACTTTTTTTAACCTTCAAAATAAATGGCAAAAATGATGTTGATAAACAAGACGTTTGAGAAACACATAGCCACAGTCTTTTTTACACAGCACTATTTTGTAGGGACATGAAAAGTATAATCAATGTAAACAGTCAACTTGGGATAATACAGGATCTGAGATACCTGATGAGAATTAAATTGGCTTTCTGTGTGGCTATTCATTCATTAATTTATTCATCATATGTTGAGTGTTCCATTTCAAACAGCAGGGATGTAACAGTAAGAAACCCAAGGAACTCACAGAAAGATAAATACAAAAAATAAGGTTTATAAATAAAGAGCTATGGGGAGAATGACATCATTATCATGGCTGCATAAAACGTCCCTCATTTTAGTCCCCCTCACCACCAGAGAAAATGGGGACCCATTGTGAACAGACGTGTCTGTGAGTGCTGTGAGACCCTGCACCATATACCAATGAACACAGGAAGAGTGTCACCCACACATGCATCAGGTATACGTCATTATGTGGCTATTAGGTTTTTGAGTACCTGAGTACCTAAACAAGATGAGACCTATAACAAGATGCATAATAGTGAAACTCCCAAGAGTTCATTTAAAAAAAAAAAATACTGCAGCTGGCTAGGGGAAGAAGCAGATGACTACTAAGGAACCATGATGGAGCTAACATCAGACTTCTATGAAAAAAAAAAAAAAAACACACTACGGAAAAGGCAAGGAGGGAATGATGTGATCCAAATACTTAAAGATAAAAACTGCCAGCTAAGAAAACTCTATCCTACAAGGTTCTGCTTCAAATACAGGGGAGAAATTGAGGCCTTCTCAGACAAACAGAAGCAGAAGGAGTTTGCAAACGTCAGAGCCCCGCTCCAAGAAATGTTGAAAGTAGCTCTCATGTGTAAAACAGAGTAAACGTACATGAAGAACTAAACAAAAAAGTAGATGCAACCACAAAATCGGGACAAAAATGATAGCAACAGATTTTCACATCAATAATTATTCTAAGTGGACCGAACCCACCAATTGAAAGACACAGAGTGCTTGGTTGGGTATTAGAAAATAGAATCTAATCCACTATCTCCAGGAAATGCATCTGAGCTCCAAAGATAAACATAGTCTCAAAATTAAAGCCTGGAAAACAATCCTACAAGCAAATGGGACCCAAAGGAGGACCGGGGCAGCCATACTGATTATAAATAGATTTCCAGTAAAAAGGGTAGCAGGGATGCTCACAGCATGAGTTGACCTTGAGGGCATTATGCTGAGGACTAGGGTTAAGTAAATCAGAGAAAGACAGATAGTGTATGGTTTTATACATGGATTCTACACAGGCTGAAATTAGAATGAGAATGGCAGTTACTAAGGGGTGGGAGGTGAGGAAAATGACTTTTGGGGAAAAGTACAAACTTAGAGTTAGAGCATCGTTAAGATCTGGGGAGCTGGTGTACAAACGTGGTGGTAATACTTAACAAGATTTCCTTTGCTGTGATTCTCCCACTTGTACTTTGTTTACTTATCTATGGGGCAAATCCTGGGGCAAATGATGTGTCTTGGTTTTCTTTGTATTCTCTGCAGCTAGCTCAATGTCCCTCACATTTTGTGAAAGTTTATTGATTATCATAGCTGATGTTATAAGGGGACATTCATTCAATGGCTGATTACTGTTCCTTTAACCTGGGATTATAATTCAGATTAAAATCTCCAAATTTTAATTTGATTTATAACAGCTGTTTATATAAACAGAAACTTAATGCCACATAATGACCTGTATCTAAGTTTCAGAGTTAGTGAGTTTGTTGATTGCCCATGAGCTGCATTATTAAAACATCCCTGAACTTGATGTTTTATGTGAGCAAAGTGACCAAGTTGGATTTGGTGTACAAACTTGAGGGGCAGTGGATTTCTCCATGCTTCACTTTCAGTTGGCTCATTGTTTACTTGTACTGAGAAATAACTGGGCTTTCCTATTAACATTATGAATGGGTCTCACTCTTAAGGAATAGGGAGCCCAAAGTGAGAACTCAAATACACTGTTTGGTTCTTACAAGTCAGTACATTGGAAATTGCATGCCTTAACTTGAAATGATAATTTTCAGAAAGTCCTTTGTAATTTACATGACAGTGTTATTCTGTACAGATACAATATAGTCATGTGCTACTGAGAAATATCTTAAAAAAACATTTGTGAAAAAGCAATTTGTGAAAAAGCAAAACGAAAGAAAATACCTAATAATAGTTGACTTCGTTTCACTTCTTAGTCACCTCTGAGTTTAAAGAGTTCTTCCTGTATGACCTTGAAGGAGTGATATTCCTCTTTGGAAGGTCTTAAATTCCTTTAGGCAGTTGACATGGTTTTGTTGACTACTCTTATTTCAGCTTTTATCACTTACTACCCTGCAGTATTCCTAAAACCATCCTTGAGCTGTAATTGTGCACGAATGGCTGTGAACATAGCTCTTTCAGCTATCTGTGTTGTGCTTTCCTGGATCCTCTGGAATTTCTTTACAGCGCTATTGAAATATAGGATGTTTGGAGACGTTATTTAATATTTTACTTTGTCATTAAAGGCCATTGTATAGGGTGTTGTCATTTATCTTTTAAAAGATAACATGTTTGTCTACATAGGGGTTTGGTTGAGTTCCTCTTAGAATTTGAAGATTAGTAAAAATCAGTTTAGTAAAATTCACTTTTAATGGTTGAGGATATGTTTCTGTCAGAGTCGTAAGGGCTCTCGTGTTTCTTAAATCTAAATAAGAAGAATAGGGCCTAGAAATTTCAGTAGTAAAATAATGCATGTGGCTGGAAGCCATTATAAACAATGGAATTACCGTGTAGAGGAATAAATGCATCAACAGAAATTTGAATGTATGGAGTATAAAAAGAGGTGACCCAATGAATAGGAAGGGGAGGAAATTTTATTACGTGTTTGCTGTGTGTTAGTGTTTTCCTCTTCCTGTTGCACTCCTTTTATAATGTTTTGTAAGTCCTTTGGTTTTTCTGTGCAGAAATGTTACCTGTGATAAAAGACTTTTTTTAACTTTGTTTTTCTTATACTTTAATCTCATTTTTATCTTATTTTACTTTGCTGGCTAGGACATTCAGTGCAATCAAATAAAAGCTTGGATAGTGAGTGTCCTTGAATGTTTTTCTGCATTTTGAAGGGAATGCTTCTATATCTGTTTCTACTGAATGATTTATACATTTTCCCTTAGTAATAGGTAAATTGAGTGGATAGAATTTTCTGATGTTAAACCATTCTCATTTCTGGAATAAGTACAGTTATGAGGAACTATCTTTCTGCTTTTTAATATTGGTGAGTAACTTTGCTAATACTTTAATAAAAATAGTCTGTTCATGAATAAGCTTAGCCTGTGATTATCTTTTTTCTATAGTACTCATTCTTTTTGGGTGTTTTGAACTGGAAGTATTTGACAGTCAGTGAAGTTTTATGTGGTGTTAGAAATTTGGGTCTTGACTTAGTAAACTGGTAAAGGCTGACCATATGAATTTTGATATAGTACTTGAGGAAATATATTTGGGTGATTTGAATAGGAACAGTATTATAAAACAAGAATGGAAATAAGGGTGGATGGAATACAACATTTTCGAGATGCATTGATGATGGTGAAGCCACCGATCAGAGGCTTGTCGGAAAGGCAGGTGTGAGGAAGAGTGAACTTCAAAACAAATTCGTTGTCAGTTTTTCACTGTGGTGGATAGAAGAGTAAAGTGAGGTTACGGCACGTGGAAGTAGCCATGCTCTGGAAAAGTACACCGGCAAAGGAAAAACAGGCTTGAAGGTGAAGTTGGGAGGAGTTTTTCTTTTTTGAAGAACTTCATGTCTGTAGGTAAAGACTACAATTCCAGGAAAGAGGACAAGAGTCAGTATAAAGGTGAACTATATGTATATCTGCCTAAATTTTTACTAGATTTTACTAAATTTTGTCTGTATTTTTTACATATCCTTATGTAATCAGATTGTATCTGTCCTTCAGAATGTTTCAGAACATGATTTATTTAAATATTTAGGGAAAGAATTCTGTTTCTAGGTCAGTTTACTGCTAGCAAACCAACCCTCAGAGACTGATGAAAGTGAACGTCTAGACCGGGGTTGCTCAGTTGCCGTTTACCAGCCACCAGAGTCAGAAAATGAGTGGCTTAAGCAAGATAGGTTTATTCTGGTCTCATGAATTTTATGGGGCAGTTTCAATAAGGAAGGCTGAGAATTCAAATTTGTACTTAGCAGGAGCATGTACTTAGCTGAAAATTGAGGACTCGAAGGAAGGAGAAAAGTTGAGAGTCACGTGTCGCTGCTTTAGAAAGGCAGGACCTCCCTGGTGGCACAAAGGGTCAAGCATTGCGCTGCGAAGCTGTCTGCAGCCACTGCAGTGCGGGTTCCAGCCTCGGCCAGAAAGGGGACCCACATGGCAGACCGCTCCTGCCTCCCGCTGCGCCCCTCGGCAGTGTGCTTCAGTCCATCCGCCTGTTCTGCTCCCCACTCTGTCTCTGGCGAATCTTCTCACTCCCCACACCTCTAGCCTGTACCCCAGTTCCTGTATGCATAAATAAATCTTTTTTTTTTTTAAAGTAAGAGGCAATTTAAAATTTCTTTGTTATCTAAAAGGCATCATTTGAGTATGTTTAAGAAGTCAAAATGTGTGTATATAAATTCCACTTTAGCTTTGTGACCCTGCACAAATTAATTTTGTCTTTGTACCTTAGTGTTTTCATATTAAGATAGAGGACAGTGTTTAATCACTCAGTTAACAGTCGGTCTGGATTCTGTGGTCTTTGGAGTTTCTCTTAAGGACTAGACTGCTTGGTCTTTCATTTAATTCTAATTCATGTTGGTTATTTTTAAATGATGGCGTGTACTTATTAAATTCTTAAATGATTTTTTATAAGGGATAAATGCAAATAGATTTACAAACATTCTAATTTTGAAAATGTCTTTGAGTAAAGTTCTAAATAATATGGCAGCAATACAGAGGAACAGTATTTGCCATAATAATGACCAAAGTTAGATAAGGACTGACTGGTGGATTTAAAAAAAATAGATTTTCTATTTTTTTTAAATTTATTTTTTAAAATTTGTGTTATTTGGAAATTTTTTACACTTACATATTACAATCAAGTCTCCTTTTTTACTTGTAGAGAAACACTTGATGTTGACAATTAGTAAGAATAATGAAAATAGGAAACCGTTGTGTTGCAATGTTATTAATAACACCTAGGATAATACCTTGCCATGGATTTTATTTATTAATGAAGTGCCATCGTTTTGTGTCTTTGTTAGTATTTTGGTGGTATAGGATTGCTCCCCGTGGGTGTGGTCTTTGTAGCTCTGCCACCATGAGCACCCGAAGTCTCCCCAGTCGGCTGTACTTGCGACCACCCTCACCCTTCCCCTCGCCTTCCCCTGTTAGATGCCCTAGATGCGTCAGTTTCAGGGATTGGCTTTATATTTTGTCTTATGCCCTTTGGTTTCTCTATATTCCACATGTAAGTGACACCATCTGATTTTTATCTTTTTCCTTTGGCTTATTTCTCATAGCATAATCCCTTCCAGCTCCATCCGTGCTGCAAATGGCATGAGTTTTTCTTTTCTGATTGCTGAGTAGTATTACATTGTGTGTGTGTGTGTGTGTGTGTGTGTGATGTACTTATCTGTTTTTGGACATTTAGATTGTTTCCATAACTTGACTATTGTAAAGAGTGTTGCGGTAAACAGAAGTGTGTCAGTTTCATTTTGAATTAGTGGTGGTTTTTGGGTTTTTTTTTTGCTTTCTTTGATTAGATACCTAGGAGTATTTCATTTCATTTTCATTTCCCTAATAATAAGTGATGATGACCATTTCTCCACCTGTCAGTGGACCAACACTTTACCTTGAGACTGTGTTTATCTTTGGAGTGCAAGATAAGCTCCTTCTGAAGACATCAGACAATTGGATTTTGTTTCCAGCCAGATACTTTGTGTCTTTTAATTGGTGAGTTTCATCTGTTTACATTTATAGTGATTATTGATACATGAAACTCTGTTGCTGACATTGTTAGTTTAGCATTGGGTCTATTTCTCTTTTAGTTCCTTGCATTTCTCTGCTTGACTTACATACTAGTGTTCCTTTCAGTATTTCTTGGGGGCAGGGTCAAGCTTTTACAAATACCTTCAGTTTATCTTTGTCTGACAAGACCTTTATTTCTTCCCCATATCTAAAGGAGATCCTTGCTGCAGTTAGTACTCTTAGTTGGCAGTTTTTATCTCGCAAGTTTTTTTTGTCATATGTTTCAGTTCTCCTGCCCTCAGTCTGTCTTCTGAGACTGTTCTGTGTCCCTGATCTGTGTTCCTTTACAAGTTATCTGCTTCTATCTGTTATCCTTGCTAACTTCAGCATTCTCTCTTTGTCTGGAACTCTTGGAAGTTTCACCACTTTATATGTCTTAGTGTTGGTTTCATTTTGTTTAGGTACCCCAGTGTTTTTTCAGCTTTGTAAAAGAAAAAAAAATAAGGCCAAACTGGGGCCTGTATCTGCTTCTGAGCTACTGGTGGTTCTGTAAGGCCTGAACTGGGGCCCAGGTCTGCTCCCTAGATTCTGTTGTTAGCTGAACTGGGGATTAAGAGAATTTCCTAAGAGTAGCTGAGTCTGCCAGCAAAGGGAAGGTCCCTGCATGGCCCAGACTGGAGCCTGAGCCTACTCCTTAGAGGTGCTGGTTGCCGTGAATTTTCATATAGTTGTGAAAGGTGTACTTGTGTTGTTTGGGCATCAAAAGAAGAGGTCAGGAGTTAGAGCCTTATAGTGGACATGAATGCTAGTCAAGACACATGATGAGACCAGTGTTGGTGATAGAGCTAGGAAGGTAGAGAGAGGGCTCAGCTTTTTACCATTTCTTTGAGAGAGAAGCTCCATTTTTATGAGGGTTTGGCCCCTCTTTAGGTCCTGTCGGTTGCCCAGAAGTGGTAAAGGGTAGAGAGGAAGGAAACTGTGTTAAGGACTTTTCTCCCTCTTGATTCAATTGTCATCTGGTCCTCAGAACACCCTGCGGTTGGCAGCTAGTCTGTGCTCACAGACACACCTCTTATGTTACCCAGCAAAAGAGTGTTGAACTTCTTCCATGGGCGTGGTTGGTGGCGTAGCTTAAGGGCCTGTATCCTCTCTGCCGTTGTGTCACGACACGCTAAAAGGGACTGTGTGCAGAAGAGTGGGATTGGCACTAAGTAGATCGGAGATGTGTTGTTAGACATCTCTACTGCAGAACTTCTCAGAATTTGTGAGATATCGGTGTGTGTGTAAAGCGCTGGAGAAGCAGATACAGAGCTTGTTATGACTCATGTTCCTTGTCTGACCTCCCCTCAGTGAGCTCTGGAACCGGCCTGTAGTATCTACCTACTTGTTAGAGGTTTTTCGGTGAGTGAAGTTGCTTCCCGTGGTGATGGCTGTGAGCAGCTGCAATGGGATGAGTGCATGTGCCATTCCATGCCATGGTGCTTGGAGCGAGACATGGAAAGCTGTGGCGGCTCCTAGTGGTTATCAAGACAGAAACTGCCTCTGATAGATAGCGCTCTCTGATGTGACTCTTCTTTGAGGCGTGGTCTCTGGCCCTCCGTTCCTGTTTGCATGCTTGCTTGGTTAGTGAGCGACTGGGAAAATTCTCAGCCGGAAGTGACAGAACACTGAACAGAATCAAAACCTGGGGACCAGCAGTCGAGGGCCCTGACGGCAACTCAGCACCTGCAGGCCCTTCACCTCTTCCGCTTCCTCCCGAACCCTGCTGGGCATTTGTCCCAGGGTTGTGGCCCCTTGATGGCGGGCGGCTGTCACAGCTTTACGCGCACAGCCACTTTTGAGATGGGGAGAGGTGTTGGCTGAGTTTGGTCTTAGTAGCTAAAAGGCCCAGCTCTCAAATGATTCATTTTTAATCCGTCAGGAAAATATTTCCCAATAGTCCTCTCCTTTCTCTTTGTTTGAAGTTGGGATTATGTGGTCACCTGTAGTTCAAAGGCATCTGGGAAAGATTGAATTATCATAGACTGTGATCCCTTCCTGTACCTGAATCCAGGTACAGAGTCTCCTCTGGTCAGGAGGTGACGTACCATTGGAAGGCTGCTGAGTGCAGTCTGCCGTCTTATCTCACCCAAGACTCATTCAGCGCCTGTGTGCCGAGAGGACGCCCTTGCCTGAGTCCTCCTGACAGATCAGCTGCGGTTCCTCTTTAGATTGTTTCCAAGGGGCCCACCTGGTCACCTCCCTGCCGGCCCCCGTCGTACTTCTCCCACACTCAGCCTTTGCAGTCCCCATAAGTTCTCCCCCCCACACCATGACCTTGTGTGTTCCCGAATCTCTGGCTTTGCTCCCCACTCTTCTCTCCTGTTTTTCTTGTCAGCCCCTTCTTGCAACTCAGTTGCTAGAATGTCAACAATTGACATTTTATTTTTGATATTAAACTTTACATTGATATTTTTCTTGTTTGGCTTAAAGTTCCATGATTTTTAGCACATACACATTTGTGTAACCATCACTAAAAGTAGGTTACGTAACAGTCCTGTTATTCTGCAAACTTGTGTTATTCCCTTAAGTTAGCCTCTCCTCTCTATCACTTCTGACTGATCTACTCATCATCCCTTTATTTTTGTCTTTTTGAGAATGTCATGTCAAAGGAGTCATGTAGAATAAAACTTTTTGAGATCACTTCTTTCACTCACATTGCAATTCATTCAAGTTGTGTGTATCAATAGTTTATTTTTTGTGACTGAATAATGTTCTGTATGTGTCTGCCACAGCTTAATCACTTACTTGTTGAAGGACATTTGGATTGTTTCCAATTTTTTTCTGATTAAGGGAAGAAGCTTCTTATAAACATCTGCGAATAAGGTTTTACTTTCCAACTTTTTTTATTCAGCAAGATACGGCACGCAGCTCACTATTTTGCCCTCCTAGGGGCCAGTGCAGGGGCGTTCATCTTCGTGTTGTGCGGCCATCACCACACATGTCTCTGGAGCGCGTTCACCTTGCAGAATGGAACTTTATGCCCATTAGACAGTAACTTCTCACTTCCCCTTTCCTCCCAGTCTCTGGAAAATACAATTCTAATTCCTGTCTCTATGATTTTAACTACTCTAAATATACCCTGTACGTGGAGTCAAATCGTATTTGTCTGACAGGCTGCTGTAACGGTTTTTGTGTGAAAGTGAGTGGTGCTTTCTTTGGGTAAATGCATTTGTTGGGTAAGTGCACGAACTGGACTCTATTACAGTTTCATGTTTAGGTTTTTAAGAAACTACTAAACTTCCAGCATGATTGTACCATTTTACATTCCCACATCCAGCTATCTGTAGAGTTTGACTGAAATTTCTGGAGCGGTGAGTCAGGCCCCTATTGGGTTAGATGCTTACCCGTGGGATGGGCCTGATGGGCTGACATGGGCAGCAGACGACCCCTTCTGTGCGCATTCTGGTGGGGTGGGGCGGAAGAGAGCAAACCTTAAATTCTCTCAAAAGTAGAGTTAAGTAGAAAATCCAGGGGGTGGACAGTGCACGAGTGATCTCTAAACTTGTGTGTGCTCAACAGTCATCTGGGGATCTGCACTGATACAACTCCTGGGTTTTATACAGACTTACTAACCTGAAACCTACATTTTTTACAAGAGCTGGAGAGTTACGAACAGCCGTGAGCACAGAACCTTTGTACCTCTGGTAAGATCTGCGGCATTTCCAGAACTTAAAAGTATCAAAAGAATGTGATATATTGTGTAATAAGTGAAGAATTTTCCATCCTCTCATCTTTTCCATTTATTTCTCATTGACCCTATGTTTCTATTTTTGTTCATTCTCTGATAATTTTACTTTTAGCTGTTTCTCCCCAACTAGTTTTGTTGACTTTTTAGTCCTGAGCTAATGATCGCTGTCCCTCTGTTCTCATTTGGCTCTGGGACTGTGAGTTAGTTTCCTGGCCCCTGCTTCAGTGGGGCGGGTCAGCCCGTCCTCACCCAGGCCCGTTTTCCTCTCGCCAAGCTGCATCTCTCCGCTCCTTGGGAGGGTAGCTCTGTGACGCTCAGGAGCATTTGTGCCCTTAATGCGGGAGTATAGAATTACTTGTAGGGTTTTATGGAGTGACCTTGAGTTTTAGGTTAGAAGATTGAAGTTTTTAAGGATCATTTGAAGGAGCCTTTCTTACTAGTTTTTTTCTCTCCTCTCACAGGGATGAAGAAGAGCGTTTGAGAAATAAAATTCGAGCTGATCATGAGAAAGCCCTGGAAGAAGCAAAAGAAAAATTAAAAAAGTCGAGAGAGGAAATCCGAGCAGAAATTCAGACAGAGAAAAGTAAGGTACTCCAAGAAATGAAGATGAAAGAGAAAAAGCCACTGCCTCCAGTGCCAGTACCAAACCTCATAGGAATAAATGGTGGAGACCCAGAAGATAATGACATAAGAAAGAAAAGGGAAAAAATTAAAGAGGTAATAGATACACGGCAGCTGTCATATACATCGGGGTGTGTATATACATCAGTTACACATGCTCACACACATGTAATACCAATTACATGTACCAAAGGGGTCATACTTTGGTCTTGTTAGTTTTGGGTCGTAGTTGGTGTTCATTTTCCAAGGTGGCAATAAGAGCTAGAACTCTTTTTCTTAATTTTGGTTATAGTGTAGTTATTAGACCCTTAAAATTTACTGTAGTGTTTGGATAGTTGCATTACTCATCATGTGACCAGAGATCTTTTGATATTCAGTGTTTTATAAATAATGTAGAATAGAGCCATAAATAATTTATCATTGAATAAGAAATTTCTTCAGTGCTTAGTTGCAAGGGACTCTGCTAGATGGTATATGGATCTCACAAACATACTTCTGAAGAGTTAGCATTGCGTCTGCCACCTTACAAGGATCATATCATGGCACCCCTCAGCTGTCGTGCAGATCAAGGGCACATTCCTTCCAGAGAGAGTGCATGGGTTAAATGATGGAAAGCTTGACTTAAGAGTTTTTTAAAATTTGTTGGGTCCCAGAAGTCTTCCAATATGTTATTCTATGAATTGCTTGGAGAGAAAAGAGAATACCAGAGGGTAGAAATAGCTAGTGAATATTTCAGTTAAACTTGGCTAATTAGAATTCCTGCTGATTCTGGGTGAAGTTTGTCGTTGCCACTGCCTGTGGAGGTTAAGATTTTGTCAATGTAATAGCATCAGAAATATTTCAGAGGGAGTGGTTATCATGAAAAAAGACAATAAGCTTCAAACAGTCCTCTCTATTTGGATAAATTCTAGTTAAAAGAATGGGCAGTTTAGCAGATATTTTAAGCTTGTTCTTATAAAAAGGCAAGCTCTTGGCCCTGATAAAATCAAAATAGAAGTGTATTCTTATTTCACCTTCTTTGGAGTCTGTGTTTTATGTTCAGGCTGCTTTTATTTGGACAGAGTTGGGGATTAGTAGATTTCTCTTCAGAGGCCTGGTCTTTTTTTTTTAGATGGCACTCGAATTTATTGAAATGTATGTAATTCAGAAAGGTGACATCATGTAAACATGTAGGGGACCCCAGGACCACCCGCAGCTCAGATACCTGGTAGAAGCACCCAGAACCCAGAGAAGCTGTTGTCTTCTGGTTGTGGTTTATGGCAGCAGAAATGTAAGATTAAAATCAGTAACAGAAAAGGCACATAGGACAGCACCCAGGAGAGACCAGGCAAAGCTTTTGGTGGTTCTCTTCAGTGAAGTTGCATGAACAGTACTTACTGGACGCAACAGCAATATGTGAAGACGTGTGGGAATTGTTGGTAAGCAGGGAAGTTTACCTGAGCCTTGATGTCCTAGGTTTTTATTGAGAGTTTGTTATGGTATCCTCAGTTCTCCAGCTCTAAAACTTCAGGTGAGCAAAGATCACCTGAGTGGATGGCATGGTGAAGGCTTAGAGGTTGTTTTCCAAGAACTTGGCATTGGCCAAACCTTTCTTTGGGATGACGGCTGGGAGTCAGCCCTGTGTATTGCTGTTAAGGAAGTGGGGCTCAGTTAGGAAGTCTTGGTCTTTCTCTGGCAGCCTTTGTCTTGTAAGTACTTCATTCTTTTTTATTTTTAAAGATTTATTTATGCATACAAGAACTGGGGTACAGGTCAGAGGTGTGCGGGGGTGAGAGGAGAGACACCAGAGACAGAGTGGGGAGCAGAAGAGATGGATCTACTGGAGCACACTGCTCAGGGGAGCAGCGGGGAGGCAGGCGAGGTCTGGTGTGCCATGTGGTTCACCTCCCTGGTCGGGGATCGAACTCGTGCTGCAGTGTCTGCGGGTGCTTCATAGTGCATTGCTTAACCCACTGTGCCACCGGGGAGGCCTATAAGTGCTTCATTCTTAAGTGAAAAGCAAACAAAAGATCACCAGACATTTTAGAAGGTTTCTCACATAATAGAATCAAACAGGGAAGGAAGGATACAGAAATAATACAGGGAGCAGGAAAAAATATATCAAGAAAGAATTAGCATCCTTAGAGTGACAAAAATTCAGTTCATGAAATGAGAATAGTAAGTTACAAAAAGGAACATTTACAGTATGCGAAATAACTCTTGGGAATTAAAAATATGATAGAAGTTAAAAATTGAAAAGAAGCATGAAAGTTATAATGGAGCCAATCTCTAAGCAGGTCAAAAGATTGAGAAAATCAGAAAAATGATATGATCATGAATGCAGAATTTCTAACAAGTGATTAGGTGCTTTAGAAAGAGAATAGAGAAAATGAAGTGAAAAAAGTCAAAGGAAAATCAGCTAAAACTAAAAGTTGTGAGTATCCAGATTGAAATGACCTGTGATACAATAAACAGAAGACCCTACTGGAACGTTAGAAAAATAGAGATTAAAGGAAAGATCCTAAATGTATGAGGAAGTAGAATGAGTCCATGAAGCAGACTGGAATTGTATACAATGGGGCCAGTATATCAGATTCTTCATCAGCGATGATACTGGAAACTAGAGAAGTGTAGAGTGAAGCCTTAGGAATAATATTTCTGAACAAATTGTCAGTCAGATCTGAAGGTAAAGACCTTGTTAGACGTTTCTCAGCTTTCTGCTGGAGAATCTATTTCAGCACAAAAATAGGAATATACAGAATTTTGGAAACATGGGACCTGTCTCTGGAGAGAGCGGAAAGGCATCTTCAGGAATGTGAGTAGGAAATCTTCATCTTGGCCGTGCTTCGGGCTGCAAGTACAGCGGCCAGGTGACGGCAGGAGCTCAGGAGCTCAGGGAGCATGCCTCAGGGTGCGAGACGGGACCGGTCGTTTCTCTGATGTGTTTGACTGTATTAGGGTTAGTTTTGAAACAGGTATTTTTTACGCTGAAAACTAAGCAAACAGGTACTCCCTGGTGGCGTAGGGATTAAAGTCTCAGCACTGTCAAGCTGTGGCCAGCCATTGCCACACCAGTTTGATTCCCGACCAGGGAGTGGCCCACAGGGCGCAGCAGACCTCTCCTGCCTCCCACTGCTCCCCTCAGCAGTGTGTTCAGTGGATCCGCCTGCTCTGCTCCCCGCTCTGTCTCTGTTGAGTCCTCTCAACCCTCGCACCTCTGGCCTACACTCCAGTTCTTACATGCATAAATAAAGAAAAAAGTAAATCTTTTAAAAATAATGAATAAAAACTAAGGAAAAAGAAATCCAAACCCCATACCAGCAGTTAATAGAGAAAACAGAAGTTGAACAAGGAAAAATACGTTGTTAATTATATTGGGAGTATTGAGCCTGGGAATATGTGTGGGGAAGTGCAAGTGAAGATGAGTTAATAGTGGCTGTGAGAGCTAAATTATCTTAACTCCAGGAGAATGTAGTACATATTTTAAAAATATTTTTTAAAAGATTAAGAAATAGTAGTAGGTATTTAGAAATACAGTAGAAAAGAGGTGAAATAGTTGAAAGAATGTAATTCCCTCGTGAGAGTGGAAATTGCTAGTGGATAAGATATGGCAACCTATTTGATTTTTCAAATTTAGTTCAGCTCTATTGAGATACTATTAATATATAATACAGTGTACCTGTTTTAAGAGTACAGCTTCCTGAGTTTTCACAGGTGTACACGCCTGTGACGCAGCAGCTGTGACCAAGATGTGACTGTGTCCATAATCTCAGGATGGCTTTCTTGTGCCCTTCTCCAATCAGTCTGCCCCGCTCCTCGCACTGCGACAACCACGCTTCTGGGTTTAGTCATTATAGAGGAGCTGGGTCTCTTCTCGAGTTTAGATCAGGTGGGATCGTTAGGTCTGTGGTACTTTGTTTCTGGACCTTTGCTCAGCATGTTTTTGAGACTCACCTGTGTAGATTGTGGACAGAAGTGACTTTATTACTCCTTAGTCTTCCAGTAAATCAGTATACCATGATTTGTTCCATTCATTCACTGATTAAATATTGGTCAGCATTTGTTCTAGTTTTGGGCTCCTGGGAAGAGTTGCCACGATCACTTTTGTATAAGTCTTGGTGTGGGCGCATTTTAGATTTAATTTTGACATTTCAGTCTGTCATCTGTTGGGAGTTACTTTTATTATGTGAAATAAGAGTTGTGCTACATTTTTTCCCCCCAATTGACTTTCTAGTTGATTCAGCATCTTTGTTGAACAGGTTATCTTTTCCTGATGAGTAATTTGGTACTTTTGATCATATCAGTTAACATAATTAATAGATATTGAGTTTCTAGATTCGTACCTGCTCTTTTAAGTTTTCTGCCTGTCTTTAAGGCCACTGACATGTTTGTTGATTGCTCTAACTCGTATTAAGTTTTGAAATCAGGTAACTTCAATTCGTTCTTTTTATAATTAGTTTTGCCCATTCAAGGTCTTCTGGCATTCTAAAATTAGTTTTTCTCTGTGAACATAAAAGGGTGCTGGGATTTTGAGTGGGATCTCGTTGCATTTGTGGATGAATTGGGAAGAATTGTTATCTTGGTAATATTCAGCCTTCCATTCTAATAAGCGTGTTACATCTCCCCACTCATTTAGGTTTCCTTTACTTTCTCATAGCTGTGTCTTGTAAACCATAGGGTCTAGTTCTTTCACGTAGATGTGTTATTCTTACTTAAAATATTTTATGTTTTTGATGCTCATGTAAGTGGAATTCTTAAAAATAATTTGTTGATTTTCAACTGAGGTAGCACTGGGGGTCCTCATCAAGTGTTACTACCTTAGTATACCACCACCAGCTCGCCTACAGTCTGTCAGCACAGACCATTGTGTCTCCCCCTTCCTATTCTTTTCTCTCCCCTCCCTACCCCCTTGGAGTCTCAGTTCTGTAGTCAGTTATCAAGGGTTAGTTTTTCAGTTTGTCTTTATTTGACTGTTAATTTAGTTGCTTTATATTCCACGTGTTAGTGACACTACCTGGAATTATTAGTGGATCATGGGGCTATGGTGTGTATACACGAAAGAATACTACTTAGCAATTAAAAAAAATAAGAATGATAAATTCAAGCCTTTTGCACAACGGGGTGGAGCTTGAAAGGATAATGCTACGTGAAATAAGTCAGAAGAAGAAAGATAAATACTGGATGAAACTTTTTACATTTTCTTTCCTGTTGTTTATTACTAGCATATGGAAATGTGTTGATTTAGTTTGCTGAAATTGTATTCTATTACTTTATTATATCAGTCATTTATTAGTTCTAGTGTTTTTTTTTTCTTTTTTAGATTGTGTGGAATTTTCTTAGTACATAATAAGTCCTCTGTGAATAGAGGTGCTTTTCTTCTTTTCATTTTTATGACTTTTATTTATATTTTTCTTGTCTTATTGAACTGGCTGAGACTTCTAATACATAGTTGAAAAGAATGGACATACCTGATTTGCTCTCAACTTGAGGGATTAAGCATTTAGTCTTTTATTAAGCCTAATATTGTGTTTTTGAAGATTCTTTTTTTCAGGTTGAGGATGTTTCCTTGTTGTTGTAGTTTCCTGAGTTTTTAACATGACTGGGTGGTATATTTTGTCAAATGCTTTGTCTGCAGCTATTGATATAAAAATGATTATATGACCCCTGCCCCTCTTTACTCTGTTAATGTGGTGGGTTATATTAATTGGTTTTTGAATGTTAAATTAGTCTTAAATTCCAGGGTTAAACTGTACTTGGTCATTGTGTGAGCTTTTGATATAGTGCTAATTTTTTAAAGTAATTATATATCTGTGTTTTTGAGATTTATTGTTGTTTTGTTTCCTTGTAATATCTTTCTCTGATTTTGGTGTCTGAGTATTGCTGGTTGTAAAACAAACAAACAAAAAAAACCACATTGAGAAATGTTTTAACGAATAATATACTATTAAATGAAAGTTTTTGGATATGCCACAGTATACTATTAACTAATTCAGCTGATATGTAATTAAATACTCTGCTGTTGTGTAATTTAGAACTCCTTGGGTTGTAAGAAACTCAGTTCAAACTAATTGATACAAAAATATTGTTTGTTTAGTGAGTCTAAACTAGAGCTTCATGCTTGACTGAATTCAAGTGTTCTTTAAATACTGTCAATAATATGCATTTTCTCTCTCTCTCTTTCCTTTTTTTTTGGGTTTTTCCATGTTGGGATGTTGCCCCCATTGTTTTCAGGATTACATACGACTTTGACCTTGACAGTGTAAGACGAGAGTCCCTCTGTCACCTGGTGTCTGCGTAGATGGACTGCTTATTCCTGCTTGAGTCACAGCTTCCCAGTCGTTTTGTCTAGGCCAGGGGTTGGCAAGATACAGCCTGAGGGCCCAATCTTCTGCTAGTTAAAAATAATAATAATAATAACAAAGAAAGAAAATTTAGTTGGACCACAACTATGCCCACTTGTTTAAGTATTTTTTAAGGCTGCTTTTGTATTACAGCAGCAGAGTTATATAACTGTTACAGAGACCATACGTACTACAGAGTCTAGAATACAGAGTTTACTGGTCATTGGTCTAAGGGCAAGGGTTCTCTGTCAGCTTGGGTTAATCGGCTGAAGAATCAGAGCCCTCTAATGACTGCTCTGTCAGAACCACAGAAGGAAGGGAGCTACTCCCAAAAGGACTGACAGTTTCTAAACTACAGGAGTACCAAACAGATACCTTCATCCCATGTAGCACTTGTAATAACACTGCTTACAATTTAAGACAATAGTAGACTGTCGTAGGCGAGATCGGTAAGATTATATGGTAAAGAATCCCTACACTGCTTCAAATATAAAGATACTTGAATAATGTAAGTTGATGGGTTTGACTTTTTCCCAGATGATGAAGCACGCGTGGGACAATTACAGGCTGTATGGATGGGGCCACAATGAGCTCAGGCCTATTGCAAGGAAAGGACACTCCACGAATATATTTGGTGAGTGTGCGTTTTCTAATTAATATTTCCATTGTCTACTTCCATTTGTAAAGCAGGATATACATTTTTTGATATTCCTGAAGTCTGAGTATTATGTACCTTTTTTTTTTTTCCAAATTTCATTGAAGATTTAGGTATAGTTGCTTTGTACTACACAAACACATAGTAGTCTTTCTATTTACACATATATGTGTTTGTAATTTAGCTGAATATTTTGAAGCTTTTTCTGCATTTTTCTTCCATTCTTTTTTTTTTAAATATTCAGAAAGTAGTAACTGCTTGCCAGTTTTTCCTTCAACACAATACCAGTTCTGATAGGCATACATTATAGAGGAGGAGGAGGAGAATAAGAAATTCTAGCATGGCCAAGTATGTGTGTGTGTGTGTGTGTGTGTAAGTGACACAATCAGGGTGATTTGATGGCTAAATTGAATGGCTATATTGTACATTCATAGCTCCAGGGGAAAAGTTAACAATGTGTGTGACTCGAGGTCTGAGAAGCAATTATGTTCCACCTGATTTCGCTTTAACTTTCTACTTCTCTTTAATTCAGTCCTTTTTTTAAATTTTCAGTTTAAAAGAATAAATTAACTTAGAACTTTTGCTTACTTTAAATATAATTCTTTAGAATTATTATTGTTATAGTCCTCATTGCTCACACCATTTAAATGTTTCTTAATGTGATGGATATCTTTTTTTTTTAAAAAAACAAATACATGTATTTATTTATTGAACAAATACATGCAGATGCCCAATCTGTATAAAATTTGGTACAAAGCCTTGTTTTTCTTCTTCCCCGTGTTCCCGCCCCCCCACCCCCCCACTATCCTTATACCATTTTGTCCTTATCTCACTTTTCTCTCACTTTTAATTACAGGTGCTTTTTTTGTTTATTATTGTCTGCTACTTTTGGTATATTGTTTTGTTGACTTGTCTGCTATGTAGATGTCCATTATTTGTCTTTGTCATTTTGACCGCTTAACTACAAGGTTAATTGTACTGAATCTTCCTACAAGCATTATCATCTGTGCTGAGACAGTGGGGTACAAGTGGAGGCCAGAGAAGCAAGAATCAACATGCATGTGTTGAGTTATAAGCCAGACATGACTGCTTAACTCTGTTCCAGAAGTCAGGTTCATGGCCTGCTGGGACCTGTAGTCCTTGGCTCTGGCAGTCTCATCAACCTGCAGTTGGGACTTGAGTCCATGAAGACAGCTGAGGGTAGAGTGCATTCATGAAGTCATTCGCTAGTTCAGGGTTTGCTCCTTACACTTACTAGTAAGTTGGAAATGTTATAAGGAGCACATAACTGGTATCTAAGCTAAGGACAAGCATTTTCAGAACAAATCTGTGTAGTTTTAAACTGTCAGAAGAAAACACTTTACCTATCAGAAAAGGGAATGGAAAAAAAAAGGAATAGAAAGGTAAGTAAATGGAAAACTTGAACTAAGTAATGTTGAATGCTGACTCTTTAATATCACCTATTTATCACTAGATCAATTGCTGATAAGAGAAATCTGAGTTTAATTCTTATCTTGCTTGGTAGCCTGTCAGAGGGAGAAAGGACTAAGTTGAGATATTTCTTGACATTTTAAGCCTCTTTTAGGGTGGACCTTTCAATTGGAGGAGTGCTTGGTTATGACTGGATAACAATTATGATATAATAATAAAGGGTTGGTAAGTGGAGAATATGAGGCCAAGAGTTCAAACCATCATTTCTTACTTTCTGTTGAAGAGTTGATGGGTCTTTGAGGAAGTTGTTTGAATGAACAATAAATTTTTAAATTAAAATTATTTTGTAGCTTTTATCTTCCTGGAGAAGAGTCTCCTGGTAAACTCAGATTGGTGGAGATAGTATTATAATAGGATAATAGTAAATTCATGTCAATGTAGATAGTAAGTTGTATGGATTATTGTGATTCTCAAAAAATAGAAATAATAATTGTGTTTTTACATTTGGGGAGGACCTTTCTGCTTCCCCTTATTTATTTTTTTTAGTATGCTACTAAATTTGTTTTGTTATTATTTTACTTGGGGTTTTTATAGTTACATTCATTAGTAAGACTGACTTATTTTTTTGTTTTTTGTTTTGCCACACATTTATGGTGTCTACCTAGTTTACTAATCAGTTAGCTTTGTTGAATTAGCTGCTTCTGTCCTGAAACATTTTCTTTAAGATTATCTCTGTCTTGAGGCCTCCCTGTGGCTTAGGGTTAAGTCTCAGCACTCTGACCACTGCAGCCAAACTTCAGTCCCCGCCAGGGAGCTAACAACCCACTGAAGGCGCAGCAGACCTCCTCTTTCTCACCCGCTCTCCCTGCAGCAGTGTATTCAGCAGATCCACCTGTTCTGCCCACTCTCTCTCTGGTGAACCTCTTACCTCTGCACCTCTGGCCTACACCCCAGTTCTTCTGTGCAGTAAATATACCCTTTAAAAAAAAAAAAAAATCTCGGTCTTGAAGATGGATAAATCTTATTACTTTGACTTTTGCCTACTGGCATTTTGTTTTATCACTTCTTTATTCAGTGTGAATTACCTGCATAGTGATTGCTAAGGGTTATTACAGTTTTTGTTTCATGATGGTTATCCTTGCTTGCTTGGCTATGAATTAGTTTATCATCTTTAAGCACTCCTATTTCTTGAATTGATCTTTATTTTCTTAAACCTCTTTCAGTAGATAGAGATCTTACAATGTGACCAGGAAGAAAATGAAAGAGAATTATAATTGTAGTTTTTCTTTATCTCCCTCTTTGTTATCAATGTTTTATTTTTAGGAAAATAAAACTAGCAAACAGAATAAAGTATAAAATTTATTCTGTGAAAAAATTGGGTATTCTTTTTGGTCTTTATATCCCTGTTTTGATTTACTTTCTATATATATATATGTATAAATTGGAATAGCTCTTATATGAAGAGCATGAAGAGCATATTTTTAATAACAGGGTGGTTTTTTTTTACCCTCCCAAATACAGGAAGTTCACAAATGGGTGCTACAATAGTAGATGCTTTGGATACCCTTTACATCATGGGACTTCATGATGAATTCCGAGATGGGCAAAAATGGATTGAAGACAACCTTGATTTCAGTGTGGTGAGCATAAGTGATAATTTCTGTGATCAACTATAGAGAGATAACAGTTTATAACCATAATAGTTTTGACTATTATGCTAGCAACTTAAAGAAAATTTAAATCCCTTTTTCTTCTTTTGGGATCATTGACTATTATTTAATTTTTGCATAAAGTGCAGACTTCCATCTTCCTTTTAGTTTTCTTGTTCTTGTTATTTGAAGAATAACAATTTGTTTTGTTATTTGTGTTAAGGCAGCAGTTAGGGAAAAAAGCACTTTGTATAAATACAGGAAACCATAAACTACTTTATAAATGATATCTGTGTGTTTCAAAAGATTTGGTAACTTTTTATGCTTTTGCTAAGATTTCATAACTAGCCCTATTCCTATTCTGCCAGCACCCTGGCATAGTTTAAGTGGTACTGCATAGATTTTGAAGCCCATCTATTCTAGCTCTGTAACTTGGGAAACTTTCTTATTCTTTCTCATTCTTTTATAAAATTGCTATCCCATTGTAATATTGTAAGGATTATTTGAGGTAATCTGGTAATATTCTTTTCGGTTAAATGGTAGCAATTATTTTTCATTATTACCAGTCTTTCCCTGAGAGCTGTATGAACTGTTTTGTCATATTCGTTGTCATCTTTCCTGAGATGTGTGCTTGCTGTTCTTTGTGACTGTAATTGGAAGTCACTCTTCTGTGTTTTTTTCCTCTGGCTGACTCTGCATCATTTAAATGCATTGTTAACTAGGCAAAACTGATTACTTGCATTTGTATTATTCTCCCATTTTGGTCCTGTCTCCAGTAGAACAGTTTTTATTATCACTTAGATTTTGGATTGGCTGGGATTAGCAGACAACCTAATATAAATGACAAACAAAATAGATGTTTTTTATTTCTCTTTCATGGAAATCAAGCACAGGGATTAGCAGTTTAGGGTGTGTTTGGGTAGCTTGTTGATCAACAAGGGTCTCTCACCTTCAGAGTTGTAGATCTTCAACCTCAAGATAAGGTGGATCAACCTTCCTTTTGCAGAAAGTTGGAAGGATTAGGGGTAAGATAGGTAACGGTTCTTTTAAGAATACCTTTTGGCAGTTGCTTTCCCCATTTTTGCTGGTGTACTCTTCAGTGCATCTTACTCCTGAGACTCCATCTTACTGTTAAGGGAGGCTAAGAAATGTAGCCTTTGTTTCTATTGCTATATAACTTTGTTTATAGATAGTCTTTTTGTATCTCAGCTAGGAAATCCCTCCTGGAAAGTCATGATAATATATCCTATATTTAATTATAAGCATTTGAAATTTTGCTTTTGCATTTAGGTCTTTAATCCATATGAAACATTATGTATATAGGGTGAGATAACAAATTATCATTTGATCCCAGCACTATTCATATCCTCATTATATTAGTACATATCATGTTAGTCAAATGTTAGTCATAGTAGTCTGTTCTGTTGGCATTTTTCTTTAGCCCTGTATCAATACTAAACTTTGTTAACTATAATATTTTGATATTGATGTCTATATCTGATATATGTATACATACACCTTGATGTTTCCTCTTATTCAAATGGAGAATTCTTAGCAATTATCAATTTATTGCTCTTTTAAACTCTGGAAACCTGTGTTGAAATTTTGTGAGGATTGCATTCAATTCATAGATTAATTTGGAGAGAATTGGCATTTGCTTGGGTTCTCCTATTCATTAACATGGCTGCTTTATTAAAGCTAATATTCTTGTAACACTTAGCTCAGTCAAGAACCAGACTATAGCATTTATTTTAATTAGATAATTAATATGTTGAATTGTTAACCAAGTGATGGGGAACTGAAAAGGCAAAAAGAGAATATTGTGGTATCATGATACTCTACACTGCAGGAGGCAGGCAGCACCCCTGGGCTGTGAGAACAGTGGAAAGAGGGCTCAGTCGTCAAAATGTAGCTACCCGGGACTGTGTTCCTGGTACCTTAGCAGCTCTGAGAAGGGCCTGCTCAGGGCTGGAACCCTGCCTTTTAGGAGGGGGTGCCTAGGTAGTGTTTGGTCTCTGGTAAGGCACAGTGTGGCAGATTTGGGGAGTGTGACTATGTGGCAGGGGAACTTTAAGCTGAAACCACCTGCCACTGCCAGGGTGAGGAACCAGGGTTGGTGAGGCAGCTAAAATGGGACGGTAAAAAAGGAGTAACTAGGATCGAAATCAGTAGTTGTGGGGACTTACTGTTTCACATAGCTTGGCTATTGAAGGGCTTTTTGTTGTGACATTTCTGACAAGAGGCCCAAGGGAAGCCATGTGGATGGAAGGCTCTCTCCCAGTAGATGTTGTAATCGAGTATAAAATTAGAGGTTGATGATTGAAAGCTACAGTTCTGTTGTCTTCCTTCTTCGCTTAAACTATCGAAAAGTATGCAATAGCATGATTTTTAAAAGGTAATCTGTCTTTTCCCCTTTTGTTTTTGTTTTTGTTTTTTTGTAGTTCTACTTCCATGTATCGACTTGTGGATTATTCTTTAAAGAATTCAGTGTTTGCTCAATCTGAGGAATAATTTTTCGTCAATTTTGGAAGATTCTTAGTCGTTACTCCTTGAATAATGCCTCTCCCCCATTCTAGCTTTTCTCCCTCTGAAACTTCTCTTATATTCTGTCTCTCTTGTGAGGGACAGCATACATTTTATAAATAAAGAATCATATAGGAATTGAATGGCAGTAAATGTTAATTGGGGGTGTTAGTGATGAGGGATTATTTCACATGAGTATTTTGCATCATGTGCTCAAACTTGACAAGTGACACTTGTTCAGATGTCTGCAGGTAAAGTGTACCAGCTTACCCAGGATTTAGTTTGACCATTCTGGAATAGCAAGAGTCATAGTAATGTAAATAATCGTAGCGTGAGACAAAGGGATATTGGTAGGAATGACATCAGAGAGGTGGTGGGGAATCTGGTTACGTCACGTCTTAGCACCCATTTTACTCTGAGTGTAACCAGAAGTCATTGGAAGGGTCTATACAGAGTGGAAGTCTGACCCGGGCTAAGATTTAGAGGACTCACTGTAGCTCTCTGCTACTTAGAGTATAGGGAGGAGGGTAAGAGCGAAAGGGAAACAGGCTGGAAAGTTTTTACTGTTCCTCTTTTCTCTATATATTTAGGAACATCTACTCTGTGCCCTGTGTATTGGAGCTCTGTGAAGGAATATAAAGCACTGTACTTTAAAGGATGGGGGCGGGGGGTGTGTGTGATAGTTGAGTTGAAAAATTAAATTGTTAATTTCTGTACCCAAGAAATATATTTGTGTTAGAGAATGGTGTGTTCTGCCAGTGATTGTGGGAAAGATTTGAGAGTAATATATACTTACTTGAAAGTTTATTAAAAGTTAATTATGAATGTTATCTTTATATTATTTGTGCATATTCTGTGACTTCTTTGACTATATTCTCTATTACTTTTCCTTTTTTTTCTGTATTAGAATTTTTCTTAGCAATATTTATATTCATATTCAAATACAAATTTACAGGTCTTAGGTAGTAAAGTTATTAATACTGCTATATTTGTGCCACATTTCCTTCTGTTTGTTGTTTACCTTTAATTGTATGGTTTTTTTTCCCATTAAGTACTTTGCATTTTGGGAAAATAAAAGCTTATCATTTGTTATTATACTATTTTTATGCTTACAGAGCACCTGCTTTCTTGAGGAAGTTTATATATTATCCCATTTTCATTTTTTTATTATAATTTTTTCTATATTTTGTCTAAATTGTTTAGATTTCATTTTGATTATATGTGAAATGAATATCCAAATTAATTTATCTAGGAGCCAGTTTTCTCAACTTTATGAATTGAATTCTATCATTCTTAATGCCTCTCAACATTGATTCCATTACTATATAAACTAGGGAAAATATTTAAAATTCACGAGGAGAGGTAGAACTAAACAATGGATGATTAGAACAGAAGGAGAGGGTGCTGTAGAGAGTGCTCTTCCAGAATAAGAGAAGAGAAGGCCTTCACGAGGGAGAGCGCATAGGTGAGGGGCGCCACCCACGTCGACGACCTCACTGCCCTGTGAGGCTCCTGAGAATGGCCAGTTGCGCTTGGCACTGAGGAAGCTGTGGGGAGAGTCCAGAGGGCGTCAGCCGTGCTAACAGTGAAAGGCGGCGCTCTGTCGTTGTGTGAGAAATAGTTGTGGGATTTGGGAAGAACATTCCCCAGTAGGAGTTTGTGAGAATATTTCAGAATTGCAAGGCTCTAGATGAAGATTCTCAATGTCTTCACAGAATTCGGAGGTTTCGGTGTTTGAAGTCAACATCCGCTTCATCGGAGGCCTGCTTGCGGCGCACTACCTGTCCGGGGAGGAGGTGAGCGGAGCGGGCGCCGGCCGGCTGGGCGGCGTCGTGGGGGGCGTAGGGCCCGGGAAGGCCGCCCAAGCAGCGTGCTGTGTTTCTGAACTGTCAACTGTTGAACCAAGCTACGGTTTGTTGAAGTAACTGGCTACTTCGGGTAGAAGTATGGTTCTTGGTAATGCTGATTTTTTCATGCTGGGACTCAGATCGGTGAAAGCTGAGTTCTTCTCGAAGCCTAGGCTGTAGGACCGCGGCTCTGGGAGGGGCGCCTTCTCCGGAGTTGCCATCGCCTTTAATTGCATGGTCAAATTAAAGAAGGAAAGAAACTAAAAAGACCAGAATTAAGGGATGAATCAGGAAGAGTGACTACAGATCCTGAGACCAGAAATTAATTATTAAAATTGCTTATTTGATTATAATGTATTACTATGAATTCGAAAGCGAAACTCTGAGTCGCAGACTGTCTGGAGACCCACAGGATGGAGAAGTGGGTATGCGGTATTCCTTTCTGATACTCAGGTGGACGGGCTTGGAGGGTGGGCAAGGGTGCAAGGAAGAAATTATAAGTCACTTCTCTTTTGTTTTCTGAGAATCTATGCTTTATCCCTATATTTAATGGTGTGTTGAGCTAAATGGCTCTAACAGCTCTTGGTAAATTTGATAAAATTCATCTTTTCTTATTTCTATGTGAAGATGAACTTCTGTGTTTGTGTGTTGTGGTGTTAACTTTAAAGTAGCCATTTTTAAGATTTTTTTTTTCTTTATGGTTTCTAAAATTTGGTTCTTAGAAAGCCTTCCCTGTGTTTGTGTTATTATAAAAAAAATTCCTATTTTTCTTTTGATTTTTTTATGATTTGCATGCTTATGTTTAAATCCTTTGTGTTTGTGTGTATAAAATTTAATATTCACATACTGCTGTTTTCTTTACAAATAGTATATTTGAAGATGCCAGTGCTTAATATATAATGTTAGTTAAGTAGCATTCAGCTTATTTAGTGTATAATTTAGCTGTCAAACTTTTGATGATGGTGGTTCTATACTTTGGGAAACACTGACCTAGCTTATATATATATGAATACCGCATATATATATAAAATCCTTGTAAATTAATTGATAGACTTGTTTCGTTTTCTACTCTGGTAACATTGGTGTACAGTACTGTAGGTGCTTCATGGGATCACACCTCCAATGTGTGTCACTGCACCACACCCACGACACCCACTACACCCACCAGCACTCCACCCGGCCACCCACCTCTTCCACCACCATCCACTGAGTCCCATCCACACTTGTGTTCCCTGCTCCTCTCCCCATTCTTGTAGCTTCAATTCCACAGGCAGATTTTTAGGGTTTTTAATGGGTTTGGTTTTGTCTATTCCTTTGTTTTGTTTCTCTGTATAACACAAGTCAGTGAGACCATCTGATTCTTGTCTTTCTCCTTCTGAATGCTATTCCAGTGTGTGTATGAAACATGTATTTTAATTCACTCTTCTGCCATTAGCCACTTAGATTGTCTCCATGACTCAGCGATTGTAAATAGTGCTGCAGTGAACATAGGCGTGCAGATAGCCCTTCAAATTAGTGTTTTTACATTCTTTGGGTAGATACCTGGGAGTGAATGCTGGATCATGTGAGGAGGAAAATTCACCCATTTTTATTTTGACAGCTAAGACATCTAGTAAGCAGCAGCACAAGCAAGAGAAAGAATTCTGTCATCCCAGAAAAATTCTCTTTTATCATTTCATAGCCATCCCACCCGATGGATCGTGCTAGGATTTTACTCCCCTTTGCTTAGTGGCCTCAGTTTCCAATGCCGGTCCCAGCCTACCTCTAGGACGTTGCTTCTGCCCTAGACGTCCCTTTCGGACCTAGACCCCTGATTCTGGAGTAAAATTTAAAAACAGTGAATGGAAGGAGAAACTGTTTTGATAGCTTCAGTTTTGGTGTATTTTTCTAGGTTATACATTATAAGATATTTCTGAGAAATGAGACATCCTCTTATCATCATGCTTATCTGACTGTGGAGAGGAAGTTTTCATTTTTTTGTGTGTAGTTAACATACTTGATTAGTTTTCATATCAAAAAGCATATGATTGAAAAATAAGTGACAAGAACCTTGCAAAAAGGATCACATTAGGAGCTGGGTCTGTAGGTGGAAACAGAATATTGAAAGTTTTGTTGCTGGTCTAGGAAAACTCTAAAATGATGGAAAAAGTACATAATGGTTGCAGTATTTTTCACCTTTGCCTTAGACTTCAAGAAGAAACATTTTGAAGTGGTGGGAAGCACATAGGATTTGGTAGTGGAAGTTCAGTTCCCTACACTGACTCCCCTTCATAATGATTCTGCCATCGAGTCCTGGTTTCTTCAACCAGGAAAGTGTGAAAGGATTCACTTGAGAGTTGTGAAGGTTGAGTCACATGAAAATGCCCAATGTGATACCTGAGTCAGTGGACATTACTTTGCTTCTTCTTGGACTTTTTTCCTATGTGATAATACATACTCTGTTTCTAACAGGTAGGGAATCCTGCTTATTTTAAAACATAAACTAATCTCTTAGGATACAGTCTACTAAAAGTAAATATAAGCTAGAAAATAATTATAATATAGAACATGACAAAGTACCAAAGTAATATGTAGCTGGAATGAAGAACATTTATATTCATTCTGTTCCTAACGCTGGAACTAAATGAGGGTTATATGCCATCCTCACAAAGTATTCCGCTTCCCTGTTGATTTATTAGTATCATACATGTGAAACCTTATCACTTTTTCCCTCAAAACAAGGCTATTTGTATTAAACAATCTCAACTTCAAAAATATTCATGATTTATTATGTTTACCTTAAATAATATGGCATTTTTTTTTACAGGATTGTCTCTTTTCATTTTTTAGTGGTTATCAAAGTGACATCCCTTTTTGAATAAGGCAGTAACATAATTTATGTAGATAACTACATCTAAAATCTGTCAGATAAGAGAAATGATTATGTGGAGCATAATGCATATTTCAGAGATAATAAAAACTAACAACAAAAATATTTCTTTTTACCAAAACACAAATGTTCTTTATTGCCTGTAGGCAGGATAATCTGAATTAAGTCAAGACAAAATATATATAAATATATTTTGACTTAAAATTTCTAACTAAAATTCTGAAACACTGGCTACTACAAAGACTACCATATCATTTAGAAATATCATTCTAAATCTATCTTATATATTCATATTATTACTTTTAGATAAAAGATTCCTAGAAGTAGATCATTGGATCAAAGAATATTTTAAATTGTAAATGTTTACCTGAGATCATCAAATTATTTTCCAAAAAGGCTGTATCACTTATACTCCCCATTTATATTCCTCCTTTCTTTACTAAATACTTGTCAAAATTCAGATTTATTAAAATCAGAATATGATTGATATATTTTAACCAAGAAAATATGCTTGAAATACTCAGTAACAAGCAAATTTTAGACTAGTAATTATGGTGTGTGTGTGTGTGTGTGTGTGTACTGCGTACTGCTCAGTCATCGCAGTATTTTCTGCAGCAAATAAGTTGGGCTAGGATGGGTTGTGGAGAGGAGAGATATAAATGATTTCAGAGGGTTTGAGAGAAAATTTAAAATGATTGGGTGTGCTTAGGATGAGGAGATGAGGCAGAAAGAGAAACTGGTTTTGTCTCTGTATTCACCCTACATGTGTTTTGGCACTATAGTTGGTGGAAGGATTATTAGATAATGAACACTTTGAGAATACTAGATTGAGAGAGGAATTTCATTAGTTCATTTTACATATTCTGAGTTTGGTACGTTTAGGTGAAAGTAGGTAGCAGACAATGAATCTGGCGCTTATGGAAGAAGTCCTCACTTGTGAGCCACCTGCGCCGTAGCTGGTCATTGAAAACAAGCATGCGGGGATTGTTCAAGGAGACAGTTTAGCGTAGGCGGGGGACCTAGAATCGAGCCTTGAGAAACAGCATTCAAGGTCAGAAGTGAGGATGAGTCAGTGAAGGAGGCAAGGAGATGTTAGTGTTATTGAACATAGGGAAGAAAGTACTTTAAAGAGGAGCTGGTCAGTCATGACTGAAAACGCTCTTTACTCAAATGTGTGACTAATGTTAGCAAGTTTTTATTTCAGTGAAATGATGGAAACACAAAGCCATGTTGAAATAGGTTGAGGAATGAGTGGGAGGTGAGGAAATGGATATGCTAAATTAGACAATTTTGTAAAAATTGGAAAAGTACTTGTGGTATTAGTAGCAGGAAAAGATAGAATAAAAATCCAGCTTAAAATGTGTATGTACAGAAAAAGGGAGGATGGAAATTATAAAATATTAATAGTATTAGGTATGTTTCTTTTCCCCCTTTCCATTTTCCTGGTTTTTAAAATAAGCAAATATTTAATAATAGATAATGTCAGAGTTGGGGTGATTTATCAGAATTTAGTTGAACACGCCAGTTACTTTAAGAGAGAGAATTTAATACAAAGAGTTATTAACTAGACATAACTTTAACTAGGCAATTGCTAGATTAAAAAGAAAAGAAAAAGTGGTATGGAGGTCGTTCCTACAGGAAGCAGCCAGGGCTGAGGGAACATGGAGAAAGGGTTTTAGTTACTGATTTTTAGACTGTTGAAGAGGAAGAGTTATGTAAAGCTGATATGCTTACAGGTTGGTGCTCCTGCTACTGGTGTTGGAGTGAGGGTTTGGAGTACTGATGTTAGCTCTGCAAGAGTTGGAAAACTGCAAGGTAGATTTCTGGTGCTGCTATAGGAAGGAGCTACTGTTGCTCCTGCTGTGAAGGGTTAGGAAAGCAATCAGTGGGGGCTGGGCTTCCCTACATACTTTCAGTGGGAATACCAAGAGTACAAAGCCCTGATGGCTAGCTAGTCATCAGGGTGATACTTTCAGGGATGAGTTAATGCCTTGCCTCTGACAATAGACTTGCTTTCAATTACTGTAAATGAGATTCTCCAAGCTCATCTTCTGTAATGCAGTGCACTGTGTGTGCAGGGATTCATTATGGGCCCATTGGGTCATCCCTGTGGGATTTAGGTAGGAGTGAAGACTAGGGCATGCGCAACCAATGTAAATAAATACTACAGCTTTCACCTTGCCTTTGCCGTGAGTGATACAGTCCTTGTTTCCTGACCCAGCAGGCGTGTATCATCTTCCAGTGTTCATGAAATGATGGTGGTAGGCTAAATTTTTAGCTTACAAGTGTAAGTATGATAAAATCTTAGATTTCCTCAAGACTTTAAAAGTAGTTTGCAGACTCATTTTGAGTGGGAACTGCGTGTCACAGTTTTTCCACTTCTATGTTAACCTACAGTTTGTGTTTACTTTCACTGGGTCCAAAAGAACACCTGCCTGGTCTTTTAGGGTGTTCCTATTCATGGTGATAATGAAAATTCATCCAGAATGCAGTATACGAAGTAAAAAATGTTGAGAAATACAAAATAGATTGAAAGTTTTCAAAGAATGTTTAGTAGGAATCCAGGCGAGTTTAAATAAATGACAGAAAATCAATATTTGAAAAGACATCAAAAATAAGGAAGAAATACTAAAGCTACCACAGAGAAAGGGCTTAGAAAAGAATGACAATTTACAGCAGAGTTCTCAGTAGCAATAGGTTTCAGGAGCCTTTGGAGTAATATCCTTAAACTGCTGAGATAAAGTAATTGCCAACCTAGAATTTTATATTAGTCAAATTGTCATTCCAGAGGAAGGTAAAGAGGAATAAATTAGAAATATGTTTTGAGGAATTATTGTCGAAAAAGCAAGATTAACGTCATGTAGGAATGTGTGTGTATGTGCGTTTGTGCATGGCTGTGTATGCGTGTGTGTGTATGACTGTCTATGTATGTATCTACATCTAATACAGTGACTGTTCAAGCAAGAACATGGATTCTGGTGTTGGACTGCTTGAGTTTAATTTCAGGTTTACATCTTACTAGCTATATGACTTTGGATAAGTTTGTTTTATTTTATTGTTTTTTAAGATTTATTTATTTATGCATATAAGAGCAGGGGTACAGGCCAGAGTCACAGGGGGTGAGAGGATTCACTAGAGACAGAGTGGGGAGCAGAATAGGCAGCCTGCTGAGGGGAGCACCGGGCAAGGCAGGAGAGGTCTGCTGCGCCCTGTGGGTCCCCTCCCTGGCCGGGGATCAAACTCACACTGTTGTGCCATGGATGCTTCACATTGAGGTACTTAACCCGCTGCTCCACCAGGGAGGCCCAAGTCGAAATTTTTAAAGTTATTTTTTATCGGGGTTAAAATTGTTTTTCATCACTGCTTTTGCTTTAGGAGTATAGGCTCAGACCTTTACAAATGCATGTTTCCACACCATGCCTACCATCAAAATCCCCCAAATCCCATGGCCTTCCTCCCCACTCCCAACTCACCATTCTCCCTTTTAGTTGCCTCAGTTTCGTAGTCATATGTGAACGGTTTGTTACTGCTTTGGTTCTATTGTTTCTGTTTTGTTTCACTGTATTCCAGATATAAGTGAAACCATTTATCTTTTTCCTTTTGACTGATTTTCCTAGCATTGTCCTCTCCAATTCCCCTCGATGTTGTGACAAGTGGCAAGAGTTCATATTTTCTGTATCTAAGTCATATTCCATTCTTCCCCCATACATATATACATATATATGCATGCACACATGGATATGCACACGTGCATACATGATACACATATACAACATGTGCGTAGAACACATGCATACACATTGCATTCTCCTGTCATTGGACTCTTGGGTAGTTTCTAGAACTGAGACAAGTTAACTTATTCATTGCATAGCTCAGTTTCCTACACTGTAAAATAGGGGTAATAATACTTACCTTATTGGGTTGTTAGAAGGAGTAATTGGGTTACTCTGTGTGTGCAGTTATATTATTATCACCCTCCTAACTTTTTTGTAAACTATCTTAAAAAGTCCTTGAGACCCTTGTTTGTTAACATTGGGTATCGCAGGAAGATAAGAAGAGGTATAGAAGTAAAAAAAGATAATTTATTTGTTTATTACAATAAGGGTATATTCTCTTCCCTTTGACTTCATACTTGATAAACACCTATTATATGCCAATTTCTCTTTTATGGACTGAGATATAATAGTTAGCAAAACAAGAAAAGTCCTGTCCATCTATGGATTACATTTCTCCTGGGAAATAGGCAACAGAGATAGATATGTGAGAGTGTGTGTATGTGCACGCTCATTCACAGAAACACATGACTGATAAGCACTAAGGAGAAGAAAAGGTCAGAGTAGAATATTCAACTGTTAAATGTTCTACCCTTGAACTATATATCTTCAGAATAGAATATTCTGTGTTTTAAAAAGAAAGAAACAAAGACTGTGTGTGTGAACTATAACAGCATTTCTATTTCTGGGAGGGTAAGAAAATGAAGATTTGCTGTGACACAGCCAGGAACCATAAATATCATGGACCAATTTAGCACAAAATATTTACTAGATATTTAAGAAACTGGTAGTTACTTGAATTGTAAAAAGAAACACTGTGGTTGAAGGATAAGATTAGAAAAGAGAATTCTTATTTTAGTTTAATGCTTTCTGAATTATGACAAGTAAGGCATGCATTGTATGACAAATATGCATTACATATTAAAAACTAATTTAAGTAATTGTTACTTACCAGAGTTTTTCTGAAAATAGAGGATGTACATTCATCATTAGAATTCGTATTTTTGTACATATGTTACTATAAGTATACTGTATAAAGAATTTTTATCAGTGACATTATTTGTACTGTGAACTATAATTGGTAACTGTATATGCTGTTAATGACAGTTGCTACTAATGACATAAGATAATTGGAAATTAGAAAATATGCCATTGATTATCTTAATAGTGTTTGTTTGCTTTGTTGAATATAATCTCAATTTAGAACTGAGATCTATTCCAGACCTTCAAAAGTAGTTTTACCTTACTTAAGGAACTTTACAAAACATCTTAATATCATATTCCTCTCTAATATTTCCTCCCAATAGTGTTCTTGTTCTTTGTTTAATATAATTTCAGTTAAGAACTTGAATCTGTTCCACACCTTCACTACTTACTTATTTTAAGAATCTAATAAAATATTTGACTGTACTGAAAGGATGGAGCCTTAAATAACTAATAACTTTGAAGTAAGTTTGAGAGAAGACCGGCTTGAGACATACAGAACATGCCACTTTTCCCAATAGGATGTTTTGACTTAATCTCAATTTGGAGTCTCTAGATTAATACTGTCCAAAGTAGGATTCACAGACCTATCTGGAACATGCTAAGAGCATTGGAAATGTCACTTGCGTTATCTTGGTAATAGCACATGGTTTTAAAAGCTTGGAAATCACTGATTCTTAGCAGTTGTTTGGGCTACCAAAAAAGTTGGGATTGAAGAGTGGAGCGAGCATTTGTAAATCTCAAAGTAAACTGGAACCATTAATTCAGATGTTTTCTTTCCTGTTAATAATGGTTAAACTTTGATTGATAAAAACATACTAATGCTAATTTAGAAACATTTATCCAGTTTGAGTTGTAGCTCTTTTGTTTTAATCTTCGTACTAAGCTGTATATCATGAATGGAAACTTATAGCCAATGTTTTCTCAAATGTTCTCAATTTCGCACATTTTCTCAGCTGAAAATGCAGATAATATTTATGTCAAAATTGTATTCTTCCCTCCCAGTTTGTTATAGTTTCATACCCTTGCATATTAGTCCTTGATCGGGGTCCGGTGGGCGAACGTTTTCTCTTACTGCTATTGCATCACAGCACCAAAGAGCTGCCACCACTTCCCGCCCCCCATGACTTCCATGTAGCCAGTACGTTGTGGTGCGCAGCCTCCGAGAGCAGCTTCGTGATGCTTCGTGATGCATGTAGCTTGTGAACACTGATGTTTATGTCTCAGATATTCAAGATCAAAGCGGTCCAGTTGGCTGAGAAACTCCTTCCTGCCTTTAACACACCTACTGGGATCCCCTGGGCGATGGTGAACCTGAAAAGGTAAATTCTTCTTTTGTGGTTATTCCTTTTCTGGAAGAATTAGAGTAATTGATTTTTGACCTTTTTAGTCTTAAAATTTTCTAATATTCTACTGTATTGTACTTTTTATTAAGACTAATTTTTTAATCTCACATGTATGCAGAAGCCTGAATCTTGAAAACATTTTCTGATTTTTGAAAATACGTTCTTTTGTTTTAAACGGTTCTAAAATGTCTTAATCATTCCAGATTCTACTGCTTGAGTGGAGATTTCTTTTTCTCATCTGTATGGTTATAAAATACTTCTTGTATTTATTTATTTACATTTGGTGCTATAATGGATTCAACGTGTTTTCTCTCTATTTTTTTTGGCATACTACTTGTTGATCTTCTTTTAAGTGAAAATGGAACATGGTATGCCTTGAAATCAGGACTTCTGCTGCTGAGTGTTCATCGGATCCTTAGTATATATCTACACTATTGAAGTTCAGAGCGAATTCTTAAAACATTCTTTGCAATTTGTTTTGTTCTAGGAGAAAGCATTTGTTTCAGTTAGAAATAGATGAAATTTTTTTGGACAATTTTATAAACAGGCACAGATTACAACTAAAATTTGTATCATGTAAAGATTTTTACTTGCATTTAAACAATTTATGTGAACTAAAATTTTTGCTGCTCAATTTAGATTTACATTCAGAAACACGTATTTAATACTGAACATTCAGTGTAACTTTTTACTTCATGCGCTGTCTTTTATAACTTCTGGGTTTAGTCTTGATTAAAAAGATTATCTCTGCCTATGTTTTATAGTCTTATGGTTTCCAAAAACAGTTTTGTTATAATAATACTTTCTTTATTAAAAATTTCAGTAAGTATGGTATTTTTTGTAGATTTTTCATCAGTTGCCTTTGTCAGGTTGGTTGATGCGTGTGTTCCCTCATCAGTGGAGATGGTCATGTTTTCTCAGTACTTGTTAGTCAAATGTTAAATCAATTTTGAATTTCTGGGATAGTCCGTGTCTATAGAGTATTATTCTCTTTATATTTAACTCTATTTGGTGTGAAAGTTATCTGGTCTCGTAAGATGAGGATGAATTTAAATTATAGAATAATATAGTATGTTATATATGTGATTATTCAGATTTTATTTTTATTTTGTGTCAGTTTTAGTCAATTGTATTTTTAGGGAATTTGTACATAATTTTTTATTGAAGTAGTATCATTTTATAACATTGAGATATATACATTCTTTTGAATTGAATAGGTAACACATTCATGTATTTTAAAAACTAAAAGCAATATAGAAGTTTATATGGTAAGTAGATTTCATCTTCTCTTTGCCTTGCCAGTGAGGGTGAGCGTATCCTTCGAGTGTGTGTTAACAGGCTCTCTCCCCGCCAAGGCACAGAAGGTCCCCGCCATAGTCATGGGGAGCCTGTTCCCTTTGCTCTCTCCCACCCCGCTGGTGGCCTTCGTTCTACTCTCAGAGATCCTGAGTTTGTTACTGGTTTGGCTATATCTGACCTTTTATTTTGTTTCTCTGTATTCCATATCTCAGTGTCACTATCCAGTATTTGTCTTTCTCCTTCTGACTTATTTTGCGTAGCATAATTCCCTTTAGTTCTGTTCATCTTGTTGCAGATCATCAGAGTTTTATTTTTTTGTAATTGAGCGGTATTCCATTGTGCACACATCACACATCTTCCTGTGCACACATCACACATCTTCCTAATCTGTCTATGGGCACTTAGGTTGTTTCCATAGTTTGCTATTGTAAATAGCTTTGCAGTGAACAAAGAAATGCATATTCTCTTGAAATTGGTGTTTTTTTATTCTTTGGATAAATGCCCAGGGGTGGATTGCTTGGTTTGGAGCAGTTTATCACAGTGGGAGCTTTCCTGTGCCCACCAGGTTTGTGTTTTGTTCTTAGGGATGTTCTTATTTCGCTGAGATGTTAGAATGTATCTTGGTATCGAATTTAATGATTGCTTCCATGAGGCTGGCAAGGTAAAGAGAAGTTAAGATGAGATGAAATCTATTTACCATATAAACTTTTATATTGTTTTTGATTTTTAAAACGTGAATATTACCTATTCAAAAGACTTTTAAAATAATAGTTTAGCTGTAAAAATTTTTTTATGTTAAGTATAATTATTTCAGAGAGATTTATTTAAATTTATATATTTATCAAAATAAGGTTTTGGTCTTTCTCTAACCCTGTCTGCTTTTACCTTTGCTTCCCTTCAGTGGTGTTGGGCGAAACTGGGGCTGGGCATCTGCAGGCAGCAGCATCCTTGCTGAGTTCGGCACCCTGCACATGGAGTTCGTGCATCTCAGCTACTTGACGGGAGACCCAGTTTACTACAAAAAGGCGAGTTTCCTTGTTTTCTTTGCTTCGCGATAGGGTCCTTCACGATTTACCCAAAGACTGATTCATGCTTTAAAAATGTTTGCCTTTCTAGAAGTATATTTATCAGTAATCTGGCCTTTTATTCTTTCTAAATTATCAAAGGAAGTGTCCATTTATTTAGAACATTTTAAAAATATTTACTGTTACTCAAGAAGTTGCAATATGAGTAGGCTTTTTAAAAATCCCGTTGTCATTGATATTTACATTTACTGAAGTGCTGGGCCGCCTGTGAAGACAAAGAAAACAGAAGAAGCAGAAGGTCTAAGACTCAAAAAAGAAGAAAGGTTGTTAGTCACAGGCTACATGGTTATTTAAAATATTAGTGTGTACATTTAAATTATTAAAAACAATTCAACATTTTTAAATTAAAGACCAATTAGATACTAGAAATCAATAGGTTTTTCTGCATCAGCTATAGCAGGCAAGAAAGTATCCTTTTACAAAAAAGGTATAATGCTGTACATCTGAAACTTAGATTACTTTATAAACCATTGTTACTTTAATGAAAAATTTTAAAAAAGAATAAAAAAATAAACGTCGTATCTTACATGGTATGAACAAAAGTATAAGTTTCCTACAAATAAATCTGATGAAAGATGAAGCTCAAAACTATGGAATGGCGTTGAGGAGAACCTGACAACGAAGAGCTGCGTCACATTCATGTACAGTAAACGGCAGCATAAAAAAATCCAGTCATCTCCGTATTGATCTGTAGCTGTAGTGAAATACCGTTTCAATCACCAATGACTTTTTAATGGAATATGGCAAGAAACTTCTGAATTATGTAGAAAAGGAACACTCCAGATACTACTAAAGATTTGCATTACCGCTTTATCAGCACTGAGGTGTGGCTGACAGTCAGGAAAGCCTTTAGGCAGAACCATCTGTAGAGGAGTGATAGGACAAGCTGATTGTGGGAGATTGTGACAGCGGACTGTAGGAGCACTGAAGGCCTAAATTTAAAAGACAAAATTAGTAAAGTTAAAACACACATATCCTATGATACAGAATTTCCACATTTAGTGTATACATTTATAGCATATCGATAGAAGCATTATTTGTATTAGCAATGTATAGAATAAGATTCAATACAGCAATGAAAATAAAATATATTTATAGTCATTAAAAGTATAATATACATTTTATGAAGCTCAAAACAAACATAACTGAATAATATATTTTTTTAGGTTATAAAATTGATTTTAGTTGACTCAAGATAGTCATGAATATAAAATTCAGGACTGAATACATCTCGGACTCAGGCAGTGAAAATGAAAATGGACAGTAGCTGAAGTGCTGTATTTCTTAACTTGGGTATAAGTTGAATCTCTGTGTGTGTGTATTTCATTCTGTATATGGAATAGTTCATCAATTAAAAGAATTTCCAGGTAAAGAAAATAAAACATTATCACCACATTATTACCCCCTTCCTGACCAAGTAAAGTGCCAGCAAAAACGCATCAGTAGCAATAAAAGAAGGAAAAGCTGGACCGTCATGTCATAAGTGTGAAAACTAAAGGGGGAACAAAGTTTCTGGCATGGTATTTAGTCAGTTCCCACCCTAGTAAACAAGTCACCAGATCCCCTGTTCACCCCGCAGGTCTCGCAGTGGCCCGCCCCTGGGCTGCCCGGACACCTGCCCACAGCGGCAGAGGCGTCTTCACCCCAGTCCTCGCATGCGCGGCTTTGGGCAGCCAGGGTTAGCCTTCGGATGTAAAGATAACATTGTTCACAAGAATGCTAGGAATATCAGGAATATAACACCTGTGTCCCCCTTTTTCTTGTTCTTAAAATACCCAGCCAATTTAGAGATAAACCAAAATAAAGTCCCTGGACATCTCTAGCTTCTTAATATATTTCATGATTTTTTTTCCTTCTTTAAAAATGGAAACTTCTCCTGACCAAGATACTCACAAAGGCAGGTGTGAGTTTTGAGTGAACTCGGAGACCTGGGCTGCGACCGCGTAGGCTGCAGCAGACAGGGGACTGCAGAACTCAGCCTGTGGTGATTCTTGATTGAGCCCCTCTTGGTTAAAGAGCCAGCGTGAAGCAGAGCAACCTGTGTCCGTTTTTAGCTGTGAATAACTCCCATCTTTCTCACACCAGCTATGTGCCGTTCTGTGTTCTCATGCCAAGTAGCTGGCTGTTGTGTTTTAGCTGTTCAGGGAGTGTCGTGACCGAGGAGACCTAAGAACAGCTTTTGGACAGGGCGTTCCTCGGGAATGGTTTTCCATTTCTTATTGCGCGCCTTTGCTCAGTGCTCTGGTTGGCTGCTCCCAGGCCGCCTGTCAGTCACTGTGCAGCAGCAGGGGAGGTAGAGTTGGTTCTGTAAGAGCAAAAACTACAAAACCTAAATTAATATAAAGCCTCAATGACATTCGTTTATGTTAATTGCTTTTTAAATCTTACTTTGCTTAGGTCATGCACATTCGAAAACTTCTTCAGAAAATGGATCGTCCAAATGGTCTTTATCCAAATTATTTGAACCCAAGGACTGGTCGCTGGGGTCAGTGTAAGTATTTCTGGTAGTACTGATACTTTGTTGGGAAGCTGTTTGTCATTAAACTCTTGCTTGATGGGGTGCAAAGTCCATCACAGGTAGAGTTGGAAACTCTCAGTGTCTAACCCTGCTGCGTAGTCAGACTGACTTTTCCTTTGCAAGTTTATAACCTCTTGTAGCTTCAGTTTTTCTACTTATAAAATGGAAACAATGATAACCTGTTGCACGGAGTATTTTATTTCATATATGTGTAAGTATTTTGTTAAATATCACGTGGCACTTGTGAAGGGTTGTACTTTAAGCCCTTATATTTAGTGTAAATAAGAGCAGTCCTTGGGAGAAGTATCTGTTAAAGGAAAGGCAAAAACGAGTGTGTTAGATGACCAGAAAGGGCAGGGGCTCTTTGACCAGCTGTGGTCACTCACTGATTTAGAAAGAAGGTGTCAGTGTCTGTTATTAGCAGTTCCTGTGCTAAGTTCTTAAATAAGTGAATTGAATAATGAGTTAATTTAAATGAATTGATTGGAGACTGGGAAGGGGGAAGGAAGGTGCATGACTTGGTCTGAGTCCAGGGCCCTGCAGACCGGCAGAGTGGGCAGATGCGCTTAGAAGTGGTCAGAGCAAACGTGATAGATGCTTCAGCAGGGACTCACCGACTGTTGTGTGAGACTGTCGTAGACGTGATCCCTCTATCTGAGGAAAAAGTATTTTGGTTTGGGAAGGGTAACTTACTAGAGCCTTAAAATTTATCTTTGAAGGAACTAATTTTCAAAAAATAATTTTATATGGCAATGTGGGGCTTACCAAGTTTTAATGAATTAAATTATTAGTTTGTCAGTGGATTCTCTCTTAAAATGTAGTAAAAAAGTAAACAAACAGAAGTTGTAACTTTGCCTCTATTGTTATGTGTTTGATTTAGTTTTGAGACTAGTGAAAGAGTGAATAAGAGGTAGAAGTAACAGTCACTTAGTTTTATGTGTGCAGAACGTGGCATCTCCTACCGGGAGTAGGAGGACACTTGCCGTGGACTGTCCCTCAGGCTTCTCACAGGGAACTCTCTGTTTTGTGAAAGGAAAGTGGCTGGTCAGCAGAGTGACTGTGTCTCTTACGGGTATGGGGATAGAGCAGAAATTTTTTCCCTCTCTCTGAAATTCTTTATAAGTGGCTCATTTTCTCTTTTAATTTGAGGAAAATATAAGGTCTAATGCCCAGGTAGGGTCAAAGTGGTACTTTCTGGGGAAAAAACAAAAACAACTAAACCCTAAGAGTAACAGTTCTAAAACATAAAATTGTTCTTTTGTTATTCTAGATAGCTCTGTAACTAGTTTGGAGGTCTGCTCAGTAATTTGGGTGAATTTTATTGTAATTCCCCCCTCAGAGTTATAACTGTGATTTGGGAATATTCTACCATTGGGGGAAATAATGTTCCTTCCCTCTATCATGAGCAGTAATATTTTATGTGGCCTGACTAATTGTAAAAAATGAAACCATGAAAGTATTAAAAAATGGTTGATTATATAATCAGGAAAGTCTCTTATAAGCAAATCACGTGAAGCAAAAACCATAAAGAAAAAGGTCTAAGTTCTTCACCAAATATAAGTAGTAATCTCCTGCATGTCATAACAAGAGGCAAGTAGCAAGCTATGGAACTATATTTGAACATACTTGGAAAACAAATGCCCTTTGCATACAAAAACTCATAAGGTCATAAAAAGAGATGATCACCCCAGGAAAGTGAAGGAAAAAGCAAACCACAATGGACAGTAAACTGTAGGTTCGTTTCAGCCCTCATGCTGATGAAGGAGACGACGTGGAGGCAAGGTAGCATGGGGATGGTGGAGACCGTGCATAGAGAACCCCTGTCTCTGGGAGTCAGCGGGAACCCAGTCTTTGTCGCCATGTTTGGAGTGTTTCCACAGACTGGTCCTTCGCCCCGGTCTTTTCTCACTCGACCATTTCCCTAATCAAATCAATGCAACTTTTAAACAGAAGACGCTTCTCTCTCTTACATTGATAAAGTGAATAAACATAAGCGTCTGTACTGACTGGGGAAGCTGCGTTGCTACTGGAAATGTTAAGTGGTGCAGCCACCGTGGAAAGAGGTTCGGTGATTCCTCAAAAAAATTAAACGTAGGATTCCACGTGACCCTACAGTTCACTTCCTAGGCATGTACCCAAAGATTTGTCTGTATTCAGAGCTTCAAGAAGTGAGAAAATGCACATGCCCTTTGAACCAGCGACTCACTTTTTAGGCATTTCTTCCAAAGAAATTTTCAGAAATTGATGTCTATGTGGTTTATTTTCGGTAACTGTAGAATGTTGATAATATAGGGATAATTTGGAAACATCTTGAAGCAGTGCTGTGCAGCAGAGCTCTCTGTGGTTAGGGGAATATTCTGCACTGTGCCAGCTCAAACAGCAGTCAGTGCTGGGGCTGTTGAACACTAGGGATTTTGCTGGTATGATTTGGAACTGCATTTTAAGTTTTACTTTTAATTAAGTTTTGCTTGCTACTTGTTATTAGTGCCTACCTGATAGGACAGTGCAGTTTTTAAACCTCATGTGAAAAAGATTTGGTTAAATCATTTACCATTCTTTCAGATGTGGTATTATATGACATCTAGAAAGAAAAAACAAAGATTTTAAGATTATAAACTGTATTAATGTGTTATCTGTATTTTTTTCTGAATGTTCATTTCAATTTCTTTCACTTACTAATCTAAATTTGATAATATTTATTACGTTTGAAAAAAGTAAGATTAAAAATAATCTTAAATAAAAAAGAGAATGTCATCTTCCACACTGAAACTTAGAATACTGAAAAAATGAAATCACTGTTTGAAAATTGCTAGCCTCTGAAACAGCCAACAGTGCAGCACTAATAGCATCTTAATTATTAAAAATATAAATTTCTTTTCATCAGATGGGTGTTGTGAAGACTGTATGGCCACATGAGTAAGAAATTATGCTGTTTACAAAAATTAACTCAATTCATCACAGACCCTAAGCCTAAAGAACCAGACTGGTAAAACTCTTAGAACAAAACATGGACAATCTTCATGACCTTGGATTTGGCTCTATTACTTCAGCACAGACAATAATAAAAAAAATTGAGAAATTATATTTCACTAAAATTAAAAACTTTCGCTTATCAGATAGCACTATGCTGAGAGTGAAAGGCCACAGAGTGAACTATGGCAGCTCAGCAAGGAAGGACAGACAGACAGCTGGATAGGCAAATGACCAGAATAGACATTTTCCTTAAGAAGAAAGGGAATGGAAAAGAAGCATGTAGAAAAGACACTCACTTGTTAAATATCTGTGGCATGATCTAGCAGCTTAGTCATTAAGGAAATGCAAATCACGATGAAACCATGAACGTAGAGGGCTGCAGTCAGAGATGGGAAGTGAGCGTCTGTACCGACTGGGGAAGCTGGGACCCTCGTGCGTTGCTACTGGAAATGTTAAGTGGTGCAGCCACCATGGAAAGAGGTTCGGTGATTCCTCAAAAAAATTAAACGTAGGATTCCACGTGACCCTACAGTTCACTTCCTAGGCCTGTACCCAAAGATTTGAAACAGTTTCTCAGAGAGAGTTGCATGCCAGTGCTCACCCTGCGTTTTCACAGTAGCCAGAAGAAACAACTTAAGTGCCCAGCACTTCAGCTGCAGACTTGTGGGTAGATGTAAGTGTTCTAGCCCCAAAATGGAGTACTGTTCAGTTGTAAAGAAGAATGACGTTCTGTCAGATCCTGCAACACAGATGCTAATTGACAAAAGCCGGTCACAAAAGAACAGATGATATGTGGTTCCGCTTTTATCGAGTATCTGGAGTAGTCAGGTTCATAGACGGAAAATGAATTAGCCTACCAGAGTTTGGGTGAGAGAGGAATGAAAAATTACTGTCTAAAGGTCATAAACTGACTATTTGGTGTGATAAAACGTTCTGGGAACAGTGGTTATAGTTGAACAGTACTGTGCATGTAATTGATATCACTAAATGTTGCACTTAAAAGATGGTTAAAATAGCAACTTCCATGTTATATACTTTTCACCTATATAATAAAAGAAATTATAAGCGAAAAGATAATTTTTTCATTCATCCCTGTTTTTTCCCACAGAATAAATTTAGATTACTTCTTCAAATATTCACTCAGCAGTTATTAATTTTGAGAATTTATAGTTACTCACTGGTTACTTTGGCAAGAGGTCTTTAAAATCCTAGGGGAGCGGTCTTGATATCCTTTTAGCAGCTGGAGTCCTTACTAAATTGTCCAATTTGTTCCTTTTAATTTTTTTGTATATTTTACATCAGTCTCTGCAAAGTATATCAAATTCCATTATTATCTTTGAGCAGTATACATCTGTCATGTCTATAAATAGTCTGCAAAACAGTGAATTGAACTGAAATTTAACAATTCAGCTTTGGCTAACTGTATTATAATTAGAGTAATGATAATGTCTGTGACATGCACATAGCAATCACAGAGAATAATTACTGGTAATTACCTTCAGGAAAAGCACTTGGCTGCAGACATAAAGGAACACAGTAAGGAACCTAGATTTAAAGGCACATCATTAGTGTTTCTCTTTTTTTAACTTTATATTTTCACTAGTTTTCTAAGTGCAAAGCCTAATCTATATCTTCTTATGACCAAAGTGAAGGAAATATAGGATATTTGTTATTGCTGACTCATTAATGGTAATGAATACAGACTGGAACACAGAATACAGACTTCGTGAGGGCAGAGTTCTGTCGGTTCTGCTTACTGTTGTATTCCTTGCACCTAGAACAGGGACAGTTTCCAACTCATAAAGGTTCAGGAGAGAGTTCTGAGCAAGTGAAGTGGAAAAAATCGTCAAAGAAAATAATAGAAGAGAATTTTCTCAGTACTAAAAGATACTAATATTTAGTTGGACAAAGGCCCGGAATGATGAATGTAGGGGTGTGGGGAAGACTGTACTTAAATTTAACCAGTATCAAAATGAAGATTGCAAAGGCTGGAAAGGGGAGTTAAGTATGAGGAGGGGGGTTGGTGAGAATATATTGAGCTATAAAATAGCATCAGATTCCTCGCTAATGATACTTGATATAACAAGATACTGGAACAGTACCTGCAGAAGGCTCTGAGGGAAAATGATTTCAAATATTGAATTTGATACCTATATAGAATAAAAGTGAGAGGAAGAGAGTGATAAAGACATTTTCAGACAGCATGGTTTAATCAGTATGTCTGCTGATATTGTGATAAGTTCTTGTTGGGGAATTGCAGAAGAATATGATCCAGTAAATGTGGTATAAACTGTCACATAGCACTGAGGAAATAATTAGTCTCGGGAAAACAAGAAGCCTCCAGATGATAGCTATATAATGTGTTTAGAGAATAACCAGATTGGAGAAGGTCTCCAGAGGCGTAAGAGGGGAAGGGGTGGCTCAATGTAAGTATGATAGAGAAGAGGCTGGGAAATGGTAAAAATGGTAAAAGGTGAGGGACTAAAATAAAGAGAAAGGCAACTAGGAAATCTGAGGAAAAAAGCTTACATAAGATGGTCATGTTTGAAATGTGAGCACGAGTAAAACATAGCATGATTCCACACAGCTGACGGAGCCCCGTAGAGGCGGGCAGCTAGTGATGGCAGCCTCCACCGAGTCACCCAGGGCATCTTGACAGAATTACATCATCTGGGGATATTTTGCCGTAGTTGTTTTGATGCAGCTGTTTTAAAGTCACGGTTCTCCAAACACAAACTCATTGTCTTTGGGTTCATCACCAAACACTGTGCAGGAGGCACCCTTCATCCTCACTCTGTGCCAAGGGCCTTGTGAGGAGGGGGGCTGGCCCTGCGCGTGCTATTCATTTCATGTTGCTTGACTATTTTACAAGTCTCTGTTATCTTTTATGATACCTTGTGATGATAAAATATTTAAATGACATCTAAGTGTAATTTACCCTCTAAATCTATCATATATTTCTCCCATTATAAAACTCTTAAGCGTAAGTATGATGAGTTTGGGAAGCTATTAGAAATTCAACTCATTTTTTTCTGCATTCTGTAGCTTAGAATTATAACTGTCCTCTATTCTCTAATCACTTAATGTTAGAGAACAGTGAAGTATACATAAAACAGAGAGTTCCTTCTAAGTATTTAGGCAAATAATAAAGGAGATCGATGAAGTAACAACTCACTTGGAAGTAAATGGCCATTTTGTGTGGACTTGACAAAGTACATCTGTGGCTATATAGCGATCATAAAAATTATGGAGGTCAGTATCAACTATGAGAGCCATATGAGGAAGATTTTGGGTATTCAAGAACTGCTGGTGGTTTCTGTTGGTATATGTATGTATGTGTGTGAAAATTTACCAAAATGCATTATTTATGATCAAGGAAGAAAGTGAGAAATAAGAGCTTTTGGAGACACAGGCTATATAACATAGAAGTAAATTACTAGACTATCAGGAGACATTGCTTAGAGTAAACACTAGCACTTTTTTCTTTTATTACTTTTAACAGAAGTTGGCTTAATTACGTAAGTTATATGTATTCTTATGTATACATATTTGCACAAAAACTAAAAACTAAATGACTCCTTCCATAGAAGTTATCATTGTTGACAACTGTCTTTTCAAACTTTTTCTGTGTGTACAGTAACATTGTTTAAACATACACAACTTTTTTAAGTGCTATCATTATTCTGAAACTTATCTCTTCCCCCTCTCCCCTCACACACACACTCAACAACATAAATAGGTATCCTTCAATATCAGTTTGCACATTTGCCCATTCTCTGTAGTGATTATGTGGCTTGCTGTAGTATGTTTTTTTTTTTTTTAAAGATTTATTTATTTATGCATACAAGCACTGGGGCACAGGCCAGAGGTGTGGGGGGGTGAGAGGATTCACCACAGAGAGCGGGGANCAGAACAGGCAGATCAACAGAAGTACACTGCTGAGGGGAGCAGCGGGCACAGCAGGAGAGGTCTGCCACGCCATGTGGGTCCCCCCACCTGGCCGGCAGCAGGGATCGAACTCGTGCTTCAGTGGCTGCGATCTGCTTCATAGTGCGTTGCTCAACCCACTGCGCCACCAGGGGAGGCCCTGCTGTGGTATGTTTAGACCATAATGTATGTAGCCTCCTCCCTAGACATTTAAGCTCCCTTCTTATTATTATATTTTTACTAATGGACATAGTACTGTGTTGAAATTTTTTTCTCCTTTATTTGTGTTTTTATGCAAATATAGAATTCCAGAACTAAATTCTTGGGTTAAATTTTGATAACTACTATAAATTGACTCCATTTCCAGCATCCACGACTTATAATTTGGTCAACATTCAATGTTACCACTTTTTAAAAATGTTTATTTATTAAATAAAGTGGAATATCATTCCTTTAACTTGCTTCCCTGTGATTGCTCAGTGGAGTTGAACTTCTTATGTTACCAATTTTGTGTTTCTTGTTAGTTATTTGTATGTGCCCTATATACATTTTTCTTATTTATTTGACAGAATTCTTTATAGGGCATCAACCCTTATTTCGGTCATGTTTGTTGCAAATATTTTCTCCCATTCAAGTTCTCATTTTACAGACTTACTGCATCCTGTGACATTATAAACGCTTATATTTATTGCTCCTTCATTTTGTGTTTTGCTTAAGAAGGTTTTGTTTTAGGAAATCAGACTTAAATTCACCCCAAATTTATTTTTGTGAGCTAATGCTATAAATATTAACGTGTTTTCACTGAGCAGATAGGTGGTGGTTCCCATAAATCATAAAGTTATTCCTTCTTAATTTGAAAAACTAGTAATGGTATTATATGAATGATTGAAGGGTTATAAGAAATGTGATTATTTTTTCTTTCCGTGCAGGGAGGGTGTAAGCTCAAGAATGTAGTTTTACAGGCAGTCAGGGGTAAAGGACTATAGTTGCCTTGGGAGTTACAGTGCTAAATTGGATTATAAGTTTAGATGGGTTTAGATGGGCTGGAACAAGGATGAATCCAGGGCAAACAAGTAAATACTGATAGTTGTATAAATATGATAGAAGTAGCAGTTCAACAGCTTATTATATTATGCAAGGGCACATTACACAGGAATTCTTGTACTTTCTTTCCTTGTAGATTTTTAAAGATTCGCTACCTGTGGCACAGAGATTACTATTAACTATCCTATAGAAAAATGGCTGAGTGTGTCCCCTTGGTGAACGTCAGATTTAAATACATCTCTTATATGTAATTATAGCTTGTGTAACTAAAGCCACTAGTACTTGAAAGGTGATTATTTGCAGTTGTGGAAGAGTTTGGGTGTGTGAATGTGCAAGCTTTGTGACTGAAGAATAAGACTGAATATGTGAGATGCCACGCTCAACAGGAGAAACTTCTATAGATAATTGGGTACATGTGCAGAGGAGAGTGATTATAGTGCACTCTGAAAGGGCTCAGTTCCAGCTATGTCAGGAATGGGGATGCCAGCGTAGCTTTTAAACTCACTAGCTTAAAATTTTAAACATTGAATTGTCCTCTCTTTACCTACATCCTCTCTCTTCTCTGTTGTTACAGATCACACATCAGTCGGTGGCCTGGGAGACAGTTTTTATGAATACTTACTGAAAGCATGGTTGATGTCAGATAAAACAGATCACGAGGCAAGAAAGATGTATGATGACGCTATTGAGGTAATTACTGTCGGCGTACTTTTTCCGTTAATGTATTCAATATACAATGTATTTGGTAGTGACTGAGGAGCGTCTTCTGTTTTGTCAGATGCATTCTCTACAGAGTTTGTTAGTATTTTAATATAAAAGTCTTACTAAGTTTACCTTTTTTTGTGGTATTTTAAAGGAATTGTTGAACAAATTTAGTATTGACTGAAACTGTAATTGCTTTTAAGTTATTATCTGGGAGACAGGAAAACCTTTTGCACACATTTCCATAAACATTTCTTCTTTCAAATGATCCACCGACTCTACACTCTGAGTGTCTTGTGGGTAAACAGTGAGGACAAACACGGGTAGTCCTAGCTGCATAGCGGCCACTGCTCAAACCCCTTCCACGTACCTGGAGCTGTCTAGTCGTTATGGCCATTTTTCACATGAGGACCATAAGACACAGAGAGGTAACGGCTTCTGCACAGTCTGACATTCTCTCAGCCTCTGACCTGTGTAGTTTCAGACCACAGCGCTGTGACATTTTAAAATTGGAGCAAGTCTCATTGTTGGAAATGCTTACATGTGTTTTTTGCATGCACAAACTGTAAGAGAAAAGTATATTAAGCAATTAGTAAGTTTGTTTTTCTTTCTGGGCCAGTATAAACCCATGTCCCTTAGATAGTTTTATTTTTTTAATGTAGTTTATTTTGTAGATAACACCATTCAAACTATAGTTAGTGGTAATTATTTTGAATTATAATTTGTTGTTTTGTCTTTCAATTAAACCAAGTATCTTATTGCCCATTTCATCCCTTACTTTTTAGGGCACTAAATCCCTGTTTATAAAAATGTGAAGAAGACAGACAGATTTGTGGCATATAGCTCTTTGCCCGGGTCCATTGTAGGTATTCAGTAGAAATTTTTAAGGGATTGTGTTAATTGAGAAACTCAGCTACTGATATGTAACCAAGAATCTACATTTTAGTATGTGGCTTGTAAAATCCTTTATAGAGTATTACAATTTAAAATTTCATTCAGCTATGAAACTTTACACCTAGATGTCTTTGCCATCCTAGAAGCCGTCTAGAAGAACGCAGGGGTACCCGGCTCACAGTGTTGGGCTCGCCTGAGCCTCCCCCAGTAGTCTGTGTGCTCTTTGGGGCAGACGGGTTTGTTTCTCGTTGCCACCTGGCACAGTGCCTGAAACGTCACAGGCGTCCGATGAGCATTTGATAAATGTATGACTGATACTTTGGAGGAACTGTGTCATCATATACCACATCATCATTTTTTTCTTCATAGTTGGCTGCTTTCTTGTAGTATTTTAAATCTAAAACCATTTTTTTGTTTCAGTTTTTGCTAGTTGCTTGATATACTTTTTTCTTTAATGGAAAAGGAACATTATATTTGTCATTTCCTGTTTAACTGTATGTACTTTGAAAGGCATGACACCTGTTTTGAAAGTTAATATCATAAAATTATTTCCTGTCAATCATCTATGTGTTATGTGTTGTAAGAGTCTTTATATATTCATTTTCTTTGTCCTGTTTTTATTAGTTCTTAAGTCTAAAATGGGCTCCTACTAAGTTTTTAAATAATCGGTTGACCGGCTTTAATGTCAAGAGATGATCTCAGGCGTGCCGTTTTTATAGTGTTTTTTTTTTTTTTATTTAAACTCTGATAACTATTAATTTTGCTAGGAGACACATATATACAAATTGTAAAGTAAATGACATGAAATGTAAAGAAGAGATAGAGACGATGATTCCATTCTACTTGAGGCAAGTCATATTTAAAATCTGCCTTTCTGAATCAACCTATTTCAGTGAATCTGTTCCCACCTCATCCTCCTCTGTGCTTATGCGTACCCTTGTTCCTGGTTCCTACAGCTTAGCTTTCTTTAAAAAAAAAAACAAAAACTATAGGTTTTATTTTCTGATCAAGTTTACATTTAACCTTCCCTTTTAAAATAGTGAAGCAAAAACATACTTTTTAAAGGTCATTTTTGGACAGGAAAGTAGTGTCAACATCGGCGAAGGTTTCTTTACCACTTTCACAGACGAGCAGCGACAGTACTCGTAGCTGCCATCTCAGTAGTTCAGCATTCACATGAATTGAACTCTTAGACATTCCTCCTATTTTTATAGAGAAGCAGGAGCTGTATAGGAAATTTTAGGGGTTCATAAGTGAATTACTGGTCAAAAACCCCAGTCGGTACCCACCTTTTACTTTAGTTCTAGTAAATTCTTTAAAATATATTTGAACATCTTCTAATTAGAACAAAGTAAGATTAAGATTAAAAAGAGTAGAAATGACAAAAATATGTAGAGATTAGAACCCAAACTGTGGCTGTCATCCTAAAAGTGCCCATTGAGGGCCTCACATGAAGCACATTTGCTGTATGCCATGAGGTCCACAAAGATAAAAATCGTTGTCCCTGTAACTGAAAAACTGAATCCTTTCTTTTTGTGCTTTGTCGTGTTACGGTTAAAAGAAAACAACAATAAAAACTTAAAATCCAGTGGTAGTTCCGTGTCATTTTCCTTATCAACCACCCTCTATTCCCCAGTATACCAAGTAGTTACTGAGAGTACTGTCTATTTATAAAAAGACTTATTAATTTAACATTATAGGTAGTGTGTACTACATATATAGACATTGTAGAGGGTAAGACAGTAAATAAGGCGAAGTCCTTATGGTTCTGCAAAACTTACTCTCTAGTTTTTATAATAATAATGTAAGTTTTTCCAAAGCTGATTGTTACTGAGATTGTCAGAAAATAACCTATAATAAAAATGTGGGCTGATACTTCCTCCTTTATTATCAGAAAAGTATAGTATCTAGTCATATATAGTAACTTCTACCAAAAAGAAGTGAATTAGTGCAATTTCTTACACTTTTCCATACAAGTATTTCTCAAGGTAGAGATTTAATCTACAACCTCTCCCAGTAGTCTGAGAGCTTTAGCTCAGAGGAACAAATCTTTTAAAAATCTCATTTTAAAATTAAATATGATTGTTGAACTCTACTTCATGTCACACTCAAGTTTAATATAAAATACTTCATGACTCACACGTCTTTTGAGTAAAGTGACATTTCAGTAGGGTAAAGTCTGCCAGTCACGTGGCCTCGCCTAGTCACTGGTACAGCAGCCAAAACAAGTCCCTGAGTTTGTGAAGTAAGAGACTCGGGAGCTAAGGCTGAACTGCCAGTTAGTTTTGTAAGCTTTATAGTATAAGGTGAAAACACCTTATAACACTTTTTAAGTTGTACCTTTTTAAGTTACTTTGACAAAAGGTATAGTTATTGATACATGGAAAAACAGAAACCATTTTAACTAATAATCAAAATTATATTTTTTTGATTAACTTAGGAATTTTACTCAGTGTCTGTTGTGTCAAAGAAAATGAACTAGCAAGGTGTAAACCAGTTATACTTTGTCATAACGATCGCCATTGCCTGGTTATCATTTCATTTAGCTCAAGAATAGAAATCTTAAGATGGGCAGTGTTATCTTAAAATACAATTTTTAGACAAGGTCTCCTCTCTCCCACCTTGTTTTATTATAGTATTAACTGTGGAGTAAGTTTCAAGGTCAAATTCAACTTGATTACTCACTCCAAAAGTTAGTCATTATAAATGAAGTGTCCAGTTTAGGAAAGTTACTGTTTCTTAAGACATCCTAGTATCAAGGTTCAATGATAGCCAGAAAGATACAAGTTTAAACATAGCTTGCTTTCAAGATATTAAATACTTACTTTTTCTTATAGGCTATAGAAAAGCATCTTATTAAGAAGTCCCGGGGAGGTCTTACCTTTATTGGAGAGTGGAAGAATGGGCACTTGGAGAAGAAGATGGGGCATCTGGCTTGCTTTGCTGGGGGAATGTTTGCCCTGGGGGCAGACGGTTCCAAAACGGAGAAAGCTGGCCATTATCTAGAGCTGGGGGCCGAAATTGCACATACATGTCACGAATCCTATGACAGAACTGGTAAGGCTGCCGGTAAAACTAATCACTTAGTAAAAGAACCTCTAAGTTAAAAACTACGTCCAGGAATTAGAAGGAAAACAATTTATCAGTTTATTCTAACATAAAAAAATCGTCTTCTTAAAGAACTAAAATTTTCACTTTGGAAATGTGTTCCTGCATCATTTTTTTAAAAAAAAATTATTACTCTGAAAGCTGATACTGTCTTTGTTAATAAAGATTTTGTAATGATGTAATGATTTAATGTTTTAAGATAAAGTAAGGTATTCGACGGTATATAGAATATACATTGGCTATTATTTAAGAATTCATTTTAGACATTCATTCCAACTTTTATAAAACCAGTTACTTAAAAGAACATAAAATTGTATTTTTGAAATTATTTTTTTAATTACTACATTAAAATAATGACTGTTAGAAAATCCTTAACTTAGTATTGAAACTGATAAATTGTCTTTCCTAGAACATTCACTGTTATATTTGGGAGGAAATTTAATCTGTTCAGATACATGTAATACATACAGTGAACTAACATTCTGCTGGACTTGTGGTATTAGACACATTTTTAGAGTCTCTGTTTTCCTCCTTAAAGGAGGCTGATAAGACGAAGGATACAGAACAATAGTTTAAATCCTGTCTGGCTGTTAGCCCGCCCAATGCAAACTATGGTCAGATTGCTAGTCCCAGAACATTCCTTATGCTTTCTCCTTCTGGTGACTCTGGTATGCTTACCTTCTGGCCCAAACTGCCCAAGCTTCTGGCCCAAGCTGCCTGGCTTGGGGCGCTTACCTGAAGAGCGTTTCCCCTGACTGGCAGCTTTTGTCTTGCTGCTGACCTTTATCAGACTGGGTGTTTCAGTATAATTCTTAATAAACTTGTACATGTCTCTTCTACCAAATTATCCAACTTCTGCCCTTTTTACCCAAGCATTATATTATTTATAGTTCTGGCTCAATTTTTAAGTATTGGGTTACATATTTTCCTTTAGAAATAATATTTATACAAGAGATATTTAAATTATAGAATTGAAATCAAGTGCAGGTATGTTATGAAATTGTTTTTTTGCAACATTTCTTAAACAAAAGAACAGAGAAGAAATAATTCCTCAGAAACTTGAAACCAGTGATTTTCCCCAAATTAGGATGTGATATGTTTATAATTTAGACCTGTACATTTTTTTGCCCACTGTCTTGTGACAGGACAAGTAGTTTATCTTTCTGGAATCATTATTCATGAGGCTATGAATAGCCAGTAAGTAAAATATAATTTTTATGATTTTAAAATACTAATTTCATATAGCCAGTTTCTATTCCAGTTCAGGCAATGTTATTATAACTACAGGAATATTATGTAACTTGAAGTTAGCCTGAAGATTAGCATTTGAAAACTATATCCGATCACTTCTCAGCACTCATAATCTCTGAAAGAGGAAGAAACACAACACAGCCAAACAGAGCGACTTTACCTTTCTCTTATTGGAGTACCATCATCTTGTGCTTATGGTGTTTGGCTTATTTTTATGTGTGTCATTTTAAAAACTTAATTGCTAAATAATATTTTACCTTATGCCAGGCTTTGTCAATAAGCTAATAGAAGTTTTTCATACAAAATATTGGTAATTGTTGGCTATTTCTAACTTCAAATCCTTTGGGGGATCTGGTCAAAGCTTTTTTTTTTTTTAAAATAGGTAAACCTTTATGTATGCATGCAAGAGCTGGGGTTCTCCCTCCCCTCCCCTCCCCCTCTTCCTCCCCCTTCCCCTCTCCCTTCTCCCCTTTCCCTTCCCCTCTTGCTGGGGTGCTCTCTCTCTCTCTCTCTTTCCTCTCCTCCTCTCTCCCCCCCATAGAGCTCCAGGACTTAGAAACAAATAAATAAACTCCAGGACTTGGTAATTAACTCATCTGGCTCACATGTTTTGCTTTTAATAGAACTTTCTACCATTACTTACAGTGGTTTTGGTTTTATGGGTTTTTTTCTTGGGATTTTCCCTGAGGACTTGTCTTAGGTGCTCTTTTAGAGCGATAAAGGCAGCTTTATTCACAGCTCCTTAGCCTTGTGAGTATTTGAAGCTCTCAGGTTTGCTATTGTGATGCTGAAATTTGGCCACAGCAGCATGTGTCATGTCAGCAGCTGCTGGCCGATTTTATTTATGGACTGCTGACATGGTTCTTGTGTTGCCTTCTCTGCAAAAACATAAAAGATGTCTAGCCTCTTAAGAAAGAAGGTAAGACCTTGAAACTAACTTAACCTTTGCCAGTGTTACAACTAAGTAAAAAGAAAGATGCCGGCTAAGAGTGGTAATTGTGCATAACTCCAGCATCCCAGTGGAAGAGGACCTGGCGTGTATTACACAGGTTTAGAGTATTGATGTGATTAGAGGTTTTTTAAAAGTCTCTCATGTAGGTGGCAATACCTGGTGGAGAGGATGCTAATGTTACCACGATTAAAAGAATATCTTATTGTTTATTTTTTTCCTTATTATTTTTTTAAAAAGTCTCCTATGTAGTGCTTTATTCTAGCCTGAATGGAAATTATACTCAAGGAATATTTGCGATACTGAAAGGTCTATGTAATGGTCTTATTCAAGCTGGCAAAGGGTAAGATTACTGATGACGTTCTCGGTGACTGGCACTTTGGGCCTCTTCCTTGCTGCATATACAGAGACGATAAGAGCAGAGAGGATTTGTTTTTACGTTTTGAAATATGTTGTTCCTTAAATGCTGTTGTTTGCTTTGAAAAACTTTAGTATCTATAGCTAAATATAATTCAAGATCCGAGCTTTTGAATGTTTTCTTCTGTATGTATTATTTTGGAAAGACTTTAAAATAAAAATTGTCTTTTTAAAAAATAATTCTGCACAGTACAGTTATCTGTACTGATTTGTTTTAGATGAAAAGAGAATGTGAAATGTGCTTATGTCTGGCTTTGCATTTGTTTACAAAGGATTACAAGATTCTTGTTAGTATAGGCTTGAAGTATGTTGATGTATACCTTTTATGAGAAATATTTCATATTAGCATAATAGGTATATTTACAAGTCTATTAGAAGGAAACCAAGTGTGGGTCTTTTAAAGTCATTGATTTTGCAAAACAGCAGCAATTAAAACAAGTAACAAAAATAACTTATACCTCATTCTTTCAAGGGAGAAAAAAGCTTTGGCAAACACCGATTGTTTATTATGCTCACTCAACGTTTTTTTCTTTTGGTCATGTCACAGCATTAAAACTCGGTCCTGAATCCTTCAAGTTTGATGGCGCAGTAGAGGCCGTGGCGGTCCGGCAGGCTGAGAAGTATTACATCCTCCGCCCAGAAGTGATCGAGACCTACTGGTACCTGTGGCGGTTCACTCACGACCCCCGATACAGGCAGTGGGGCTGGGAAGCAGCGCTGGTGAGTATTTTCCTTCATGCCGAGTGTCGGTGTCCCCCGGTGCCAGCCCGGCTTCACCACCTCCAGGGCCGCTTCGTTTTGCCTGATGGAAAAGCTATTTCTCATTCACTTAAAGTGCTGCGATGTGCCTAGTGCCTTTGCACGGCTCTCTGTTATAGTTGTTATATCGTGAGTACTTGCCCAGCCTCGCTGAGTGTAAGGAGTCACTGAAAAGTTTCACTGTTAAAGTTTCTTTGCCTCGTGCTTAACTTCTGAGGAAAAAAAAAAAGACCATTGTCAAACTTCCCAATCACAGCCTGTGTAGGTTACCCCCCATTCACTTCCGCCTGTGTTCTGAGTAATTCCTTCATGAGTCATCGTAATACAGTAATTTTTTTTAGATTGAAAGGCAGCACACACACAGTCTTGCTCATGTTTCTAGCAGACATTCATTGCACTGGACTCCATTTTCAATCTAGAAAAAAAGGATCCTCTTGAAATGAGGACTTTTTAGTTTTTAGTAAATAAAAGAAGCCAGTGGTTTACTTGTAAAATACAGGGCTTTTCTTAAGGCTTCATGGCTGGCAGTACCTGTGGAAGGAGAAAATCGTTAGTCTTTTCATAAGAGTGTGTCTCCCGAACCTTAGGAACCGCTGCAGAATTACTAAAGGTCTTTCAGGGGGAAGGGAAACAGTCTATTAGGGTTTGATTCCATTTAGTTTTAGACGCCCATGGGGGTCGTGGAATGTGTACCCTGCAGACGAGAGGGTCTGCTGTGTGATAGAGGTGGGAACTGCAGGGCCCATGGGGTCATTTGCCGTTCAGGCCTGACTAGACCTGTGGAATTTAACAGTGAGATGCAGTAACGGAGGTGCCGGCCCGCAGCACAGGAGCCAGTGCAGCCTCTGCCGGTGCTGCTGGTGACGGCCTGCAGCGCCCCACTGGCTGCCTCTGTCGGGTGTGAAGAAAGTAGAGGGAGAGAGGCTGAGAGACTAGTGGCATTTTATGTTTCTGTAGCTTTTCCTCTTCCATTTCCATCTTCAAATTTCCAAATCTGAGCATGTTATGCTTGAGGACTCATCTTCAAGAAACAACTGTGCATGATTTAAGGAGTAGTCACGCCTCCCTGGTTCTCTGTGTCCTTAACACTGATAATTCCACGGTGGTGAAGACACACGGATGTGGTGAAGAACATAGTGCTCCAAAGCTCATATATAAATTCGAGATGTGTTTGAAATACTTAACGTACAAGGCCAGAAGGTAGCACAGCAGTGAGACGAGGAACAGAATGCCGTGGTGGTGACGGTCAGGTCTGAGGCTGTACTTCCAGCACTTAACTCCAGCAGTCCCGGGGCGGAGAGAACCTCGCGTGCCTCCAGCTCTCCGCTGCTGGCTGCTTTGTTCTGGAGTGCGAGACACCTGCTTTGACTCAAAAGCAGGATTGTGAGTAGATTCCTTTTGACCTAGTGCATTTTACTCAGGTGTGTTCGCGATAGCAATAAAGGCACGAATTCCAGCTCCCACTCGGGGGAACACGGTGGTTATAGTGTGGCACCAGCTACCTCCGCCCCAGTCTCACATGGGGACGGTGTTTTTGGAAATTTAATGTACGTGCGACTCTTAGAACAGCCTCAGCACAGAGTAAACACTTCGCAGTTATTAGCTGTTAACTGTGGGCTGCTGTTGTAGAAGTGTGGGCGGGCGGTTGCTGCCGCGGGGAGCCAGCCGCGGTGCTGACCGCGGAGGACGATGTGATTTGGGTGGTCAGCAGTGTTTGCAGTCAGGGTCCGTTTGCGCTGCTAGTCCTGTGGGGAGCTTCTCAGTAACACTTTCTGAGAACGTTCTGGGTTTTTGTTCCCCCTTGGAAATGAATATACTTCTTTTAAAATTTTTCATGCAAGTTGACCTACATCTTGATTTATCAGAACTAGTGAGGCTTTAATGTGCCAGACAGATCTCTGATTTAGTGTGAATAGCCTGAATTTGACTCCGAAGACAGGAAAATGTTAAGGTGTCATAAAACGATTGGTTTTGGTGAGGGAGAAATTCTACAGGAAACAGGTCAGTTAAGTTTTCCAGCAGGAGGCTATCCCATCTGGAAATAAATCTGACTCTTAAACCCTAAAATTCTCATATAAATCTCTGAGCTCTTGGTGATAGTTCCTTTACATGTCCCTCTAAACTTGAAATTCTGCGGCGTTGATTCTTTGGTCGGGTCTCTTCCACAGGCGATTGAAAAGCACTGCCGAGTCAGCAGCGGGTTTTCGGGGGTGAAGGATGTGTACTCGTCCACCCCGGCCCATGACGACGTGCAGCAGAGCTTCTTCCTTGCTGAGACGCTGAAGTGAGTAGGTGCCTTTTAAATGTGGGCTTTTTGTAGGCTGATTTTGCAGTATGATTAATACACGCTAAATTATGGGTATATGCTATACTGAATTTTATTACAAAATTTTTTAATATGATTGGGTCTTACATTTTTACTGGTGTCTCAAAACTGACTTAGACTATGTGGTAGGTATTTTATCAATGAAGAGTTTAGGACCTCTATTTTGTCCTCATCTCTTTAGTATGTATTAGAATTATCTTCCGGTGGATGCCAGTGTATACATTTGGGAAACTTACCTGTGCAGCGATGCTAGTATCTAACCGATGTCCGTTTTTAAAGTCCTCCATCTCTCTAGTAGTGTACTTTAGCAGTCCCGATCCAGGGTCCAGTGAAGGATCATTTGTCGTATCTACTTTCCTTGTCTGTTTAGCCCCTTTAAGCTCGAACGGTGTCTCCGTTTTCCTTTGTCTTTCGTGACACTGACGCAAATATTCAGGCCAGTCGCCTTGAAGAATGTCCTCAACTTAACATGCTTCTGGCTGTTTTCCGGTGCTGAGATTTAGCTTACACGCTTTCGGCATGGATAGTGCACAGATGATGTGTCCTCACTGCATCCTGTAAGACACACCTCATGACAATGTAGAACATTATTGGTGATCTTAAATCTGACCATAAGGTTAGAACATGTAAAGGATCTTTATATAAGTGACCTGTACAGTGATAACTTTGAGACTAAGTGAATACCATTTTTCCCCAATAGTTCTTTACTCATTAATCTAGCATCGTGCATGAATGAAATATTATTATATAATAAAATGCTGATTTTTGAGATCCGTCTGGTCTTACAAAGAAATTGCTTGACTTTCAGCTGTTATATACCATTTTCTTCATGTCACTTTCCTCCTGCTCAAAAGCTAAAATGGTTCATTTATCTCTAACTTCATTTATTTTACTTACACATTCCATCCTACAACCAAGCTAATCTACATTCAAATATTCATTTATCTGTATGTAAAATTTGTTACTTTGCATTTTATTATCTATTTCATAATTAATTGGTTCTGGCAGGAAGGCCTGGCCCTTCTTATCAATTACTGTCCCTCTCGTTTCTGAATTCAGTTCAGTTCTGTCCCCACAGACCGGCTTTCACACGTCATGCTCTGGTGACTCGTCAGCTCAGACTGTGCACTTCGGCACTGGGCCTAGGCCCGCAGTCTGTGGCAGCCGCTTCTCCCTGCCACCACGCATTGGCACGTCACCAGCTGACCTTGGTGATAGCCTGCCGAGTCCAGGCCGTGTCCTTCTCAGCACGGTACCCTAGGTAACTGGTTCTGTTTATGCGTACGTAATTGCTGCAGTAGTCACAGTCAGGAAAAAAAAGTTTGCATTTGGATTCATAAAGCGAAAAGGTGAAGCCGGAGGACTGATACAAATAATCATAACAAACTCTAGGCTAAGACGATGACCGCAGCTGAGTGCTGCATTCGGCACTGAGCTTCCCGACAGGCAGTGCAAGAAAGGCAGCGTCCTTCCTGCAGCTTTGCCGTCCCAGTGGGAGTAGGGGGTCTCACTTGGACAGACGAGACAGAATATTTTCTTAGTACTATAAGATGCTTTTATTTGCATAGCTCATTTTTTTAAATGAGCTGTCAGATAAACCATATGAAACTGCCCTTTTTAAAAAATCAAAACAGTTGAATACTGGCAATTTCGTATAATTCAACATAAAACATAATGATAAATATCTTTAGTGAGGTTGTAAAAGAGACAAAACACTGGCATATATTAAAATGCAATTGAATCAAGACATTTCTGTGATTAGTGTAGTGAAAAGTTTATTAGTTTTCTCTAATCAGTGAAGTAGAATAAAGTTTTGTCAGAAACTGAATAATGGTAATTTTGAGTTCATTAAAACAATCCCTGTGTTTTTGCTACCACAGATGGGTTGGCAGTGGCAAAATTAAATTAAAAAGCCTGTTTTTAACCTAACTAGAGGGCCATTTTAGCTTTTCACATTGTCATGGATGCTGTACTATAGATAGGTTACGGCTATGGCTGCTGAGGCACATTTTTTGTTTCTTTTGTTCCCATCATTAGTGCCCAATTCACTCATTGATTTACCTTTTATACTGATGGCATATGGGGTAGCCAGACTACGTACCAAGTGAGCTCAGAGGTGGATGCCTTCAAACACTTTCCTTAGGTCTCTTACACTATACTAAATGGAATCAAACACGCAGATTTGCAAGAAATGCTAAATATATTAAGTGCATAAGAGAAATGTTAACAAGATGCAAGGCCTTTTAGAGGAGGAAGAGTTTCCTTAACCTGAAAGGAAGGTTTCATGAAGGTGGTGTGTTTAAACCAGATAGTAGGTATAATACAGTGAACTGGTTAGTATTCAGGGGAGTAGCTCTAATGCAGACCATGGAATAGTAAGAATGAAATAAGATCTCTAATGGTGGAATTGACAAGCCTTATTACCTTATTAGATAGCTGGAGATTCAATAAGAAGAAAGTATCAGAGATAATGTTCGTTTCCAGTGTTGATAACATTAAGGATTATGACACCAAGTTACAAGAAGAAATAGATTTTCACAGAAGTTAATGAGTTATTTTGACCTATTCGCCCAAGAGCCATTTATAAATATAGATCTGGAACTCAGAAAGATTTTGAAGATGGAGAGAACTAAAACGTGTCTGATCCTTTGAAGGTGCCTACATCTAACAAAGGAAAGGAGGTTCAAGCTTAGCTTGGCGGAATGAACTCTTGCATTTATCCTCTATTTTCTTGAAAGCCATTGAAATGAGTTGAGGAGGGCAAGACTACAGATAAAGGGATAAGGACAAAAAGAATGAAAAAGAAATCAACAGCAGATAAGAGATGCCAGCAAATTTTTAAAACATGGAAAACAGTAGAGAAGCTAAGTAGCCATGCGAGGAGAGGTAATTTAAAGCTAGCTAGCTGACGACTGCCTAGGCGAGACCCAAGACCAGGGTTTTTTTTTAAGTACAGAGAAGTAGTCAGACCCCAAATCCACTCCTGTCTTATCTCCACCACGAGTGAGAGAAGAGATTCCTTGACTGAAAAGGCCAAATCAGGAGGCTCCAGACTTGGGGATACTAGGCCCGTCTGAAAGCAGGCAGGAGATTAGAGGATTCCTTTCTGGAAGGATTGATTAGTCTACAAGAAAAATATAGATGCTGATATGTGATTACTTTCCAGCTCAATGTCCGTGTTCTCACTCAGCCCCCAGTAAAATAGCAGTAGGCCCAAAGGTTCCAGTCAGAATTCTAGTGCCTCATTGTTAAATCTAAATTTGACAGTATTGAGTTAGGAATATTATCAAACTATGGACACATAAGATGCGTGCATGTTCTTCATGTCTGTTATAGTATGAATTTTTAAAGTTTATTTTAAAAAGAAAGTAAGTCACACATTTACCCTATGCATTCATGGAAGGTACCCAGGGAAAAAATGAGTACCTGAAAGAAATGACTTACAATTCAGGCTCACATACCACGTTAGAGGGAAAGTAGGGCCTCCCTGTGGCACACGGTGGTAAGTTGCAGCACTATGTAGCATCCGCAGCCTTGGCAGCACAACTTCAATCCCTGGCCAGGGAGCTGACCCACAGGGCGCAGCAGACCTCTCCTGTCTCGCCCACTGCTCCCCTCAGCAGTGTGTTTCAGTGGATCTGCCTGTGCTCCTCCCTACTCCGTCTCTGATGAATCCTTTCGTGCCCTGCACCTCTGGCATCTATCCCAGTTCTTGTAGTCATAAGTAAATATATCTATAAAAGTAAATAAGTAAAAAAATAAAGGGAAAGTAGGCCAGTGGGGAAGAATAAATGTTTTTCTTTTCTTTTTTTTAAGATGCATGCAACTTACCTAGGTTAGACGGGAGATATGGTAATTTATGACACAATTTGTGATGATGACTTCCAGTCTCCGTTCCTGTAATAAGATCTGTCTTGCATGATCGATGGAATTTCTGGGGAGAGAATGTATTGACAGCAAGTTCCATTTGAAGAGGATCTGTCTTTAGGAAGAAAAAGGAAATTCAGAAAAAGCTTCTCCCTCTATGTGCTGCTTTTCAAGCCTCTGTAGTTTAGAATAAATTCTTAAATGGATATGGTATGTTTTGGAATAGCATAACCTCCTACATTCGTTCGTACTTTGAGGGGTGGAGACTGTTACCTTGTAAATGATTCACGATATGTGGGCTTCGGATTCTTTTCACGTTAGGGTCCACCCATGGTCCTGTGTCTATCAGCGCCATGAAATTTCAGAACCCTTGGGGTGAAGGACAGATTTAGTAAGTTCCAGAGGGAGGGGGAATAAAAGGGGAAAATGGACCTGCAATCAGTGTGACCTCAGACGTCTCAGGCACACTGACAGCTAGAGGCAGTGGGGCAGTTCATTCAGGGCTGCAAAAAAGAATTAATTCCAGCTTAGAATGCTAAGTCTTCAGCCAGGCCAGGTCTCAAAAGTACACCGACTGTCTCAGCGAAGTTTGGAGGATAGGCGTCATCAAATCCGAGTCTGACCCAGAGGAAAGGCAGGAAAGGCACAGGGAGCGAGTGAGGGGGACACAGAGGGTCATCAGTCCAGGTGGAATAGGACGGAGGCTCTGGAAATCACTTTAAGAGTAGATCCAGGCCGTTGCAGGTTTTCAGGCAGTACCAGTAATAAATACTCGCACTATACTAGTAATCACTGTTAGGTCAGGAGAGGAATTATGCAAGAAAAAGGAAAAACAGAATAGCTTTTCTTAACATGAAATAATTTGAAGACTTCTGTTTGGAATCTAGATTGTTTTACAAGTGTTGGTAAATAATACCCCTCTCCACATTTCTCCTGCAAGAACTAAGTACGTTCTTCCACAATAGCTTTGTTCCCTCCGAGAATTGTCATTTTATCGGCTTTGGTGAAGTTGAGCTGGGGTCCCAAGCCCGGTAAGCCGGAGGACCCTGCCGCCGCCACCCCGACCCTGGCGCGGTTTTTAGCAGCGGCCCTTCAGGTGTTGACGGGCTTCTTCCTGTTTGGATTCTTGTTAGCGCTGTCACTTTGCGCCATTTACTGTCATAAATATTTCCTCTTAACAAGACTTTGAGAGAGGAGCGTGTTATTTTATATCTGCCCTCAGCGTCTACACCAGTGATCTAGGTCTGACTGAGCACTGAGTCAGCTCAGTTCTGTGCATCTTTATTTGAAGACCTGCTAAATTGGTATGTTTGGGCCAGTTTTTCAACATTCATATTTGTTATTAAATGGCTAAAAGAAATCTCATCAGTTGGAAATAGAGTATTTTTAATAAGTTCCTTATTAAAAGAAAAAGAATTTTCATATACTTGAGACCAACTTGAACACCACATTCTGTCTGCTTTCACTGGTTGACAATCTCCAGGGTATAGAAATCATGTCACGAGTGTGTCTGTGTATCTTGCTTGTGTCTGTGCCTTTTTTCCTGCTTATGTTTTAAAATTCAGACTTTGAACAGGATGGCAAAGGCTGCAAAAATATGTAAGAATATGGCAAGAATCTGAAATACTCAAAACTGGGAAATTATGTGTCAGGGTGTTTATGACTGTTATGACAATGAGGATACTGAACATTATACACATCGGAAATAGCTGATGGTTAAAGTAATAGTTCATGGTGAAATTAAGACACAGTGGTATTATGTAGCAACTCTACACTCTTCACAGTATAATATTAAGTAGGATATTAAGTGCACACATGCATGTGTATATGTAAAGCTTATAAATGAATATTTTGATATTTTTTTCAACAACAGTAAAATGTGTAAAGCATGGTCTAGTTTAATTGATTTTTTTTTTTTATTGTTCTGCTTTTGCTTTTATAATCAGAAAAAAAAATTATAAAGTGAAGCAGTGTTCTCCTATCTCAAATGCTGTCTTGGTGACTGGAATCAAAAGAATTTTTTTGAGCTGCAAAAAAATACAGAGGTCATTCAGTTCAGCAGACACCACCACCCGTCCCTTAATCCCACACACTGGGCTGAACATCTTTTTACAGCATGCCATTTATTTTGTCATAGAGTCTTTTGTTAATCTCATTAGTTCAAAAGCTCCTACTAACTAGGAGGAGCTCTGCTATATGAGCTAAGATCTGCTTTACTGTGAATTCCATTCAGTGATCTTTTTTTGCCTTTGTGGGGAGTTTTCTACGTGTTCATTTAAAGATCCTTGTATTCCCCAGGCTAAAACTTCATGTGTCTGTACTGTCTTTCTCTGACACCGGTCTGGCTGCCTTCTCTGAACGTGACCTCGTGGTTTTCACGACTGGCCAGTGCACTCACGATGTAGTCAGACACCCAGTGACCTGAAATGTGCGCATCGTGCTTCTGTCCGTGCTCAACAGTACGCGTCCACCTTTTGGCAGTCCTGTCAGTATAGTGGGAAAATACCCTGTAGGGCTTTATTTTTTGCATGAGCTAAGATGATGATTTTCTCGCATTGTCGATAGGCTTTCCTGTTGCCCTGAGTGCTTCAGGTGAGGTGCTTGCTCCTTGTGTCCAGCTCAGCCACTTCGGCACAGGCTGCTGAGCGCCACTGCAGAGTCTCTGACTGACGGCTTCAGAGTGGGGCTTTAGTGTTCGCGTTCTCGTCAGTGCTGCTGCTGATCGGGAGGGTAACACTTTGAGGCCAGTGGCGCCTGCAGCTCCATAAACCATTAACAGAAGCAAGAATGGCGCGAGGACGGTCACCTGCGCTGACAAGGAGCTCGGGCCCCGGGTCAGGTGGGCAGATCGCTGCGTATCTGCCATGTTCTTGGGGTGCAGTCGCCTTAGCACGCCGAAGCACCAAATGGTGTCGACTATTTTTAATTCCTCTTAAGGACCCGAGTGTCGTGGCGTAACCTAAATATTAGGTGCAGGACAAACACAGTGATTGCACGTTCACTGTTTAATGAACTCCAGCGTTCTAAAATAAGTTTATTTTTAACCGAGATCGTACTTGGGTGCCCCATCAGGTGGTACCACCGTGGTGCACCCACCCACCAGCCACCCACAGCCCGCCAGCTGAGCACTGTGTACTTAGGTGCCGTTGTCAGTTTTGTTTTGTTTTGTTGCTACAGTAGAGGGAGCCACAACCCAGGAGGTACTGATGTAACAGCACATAATAAGGTTATTTTTCTTTTCCTTTAGTCTTTTTTTAACTTTAAAATTTCATTTTATTGAAGCATTCTAAGTGTACGTGTCATTGTATTTTGACAACTGTGTAAGCATGGGTAATTACCGCCCCCGCGACGGTGGATCATTTCCATCCTCGTCTTGCAGTGAGTTCAACCCTGCCCCAAGCATATACTTGCCGTCACTGTTGACTGATTATTCTAGAATGTCATGTGACTTAAATCACACTGTATGCACTCATTCTTTAGCTTGGCGTTTTTTTCAGCATCCTATTTTTCAGTTTAATCCATGTAGTTGCAGGTGTCAGTGGTTTACTCCTTTCTGCCGGTGCGTATTACCTAGTATATGGAGAGACCGCTTTTGTCTACCTGGTAACACATGACTGTCCACCATTTAAATTTTTGTTTATCACTTAACTAAAATAACATTCTTAGTGTTTCTAATCTTGGTGCTTCTTAAAGCAGAGCTGGTGAAGACAGAACTGAAGGGGCTACGTTTGAAGGAGCTCGGGCCCCGGGTCAGGTGGGCAGATCGCTGCGTATCTGCCATGTTCTTGGGGTGCAGTCGCCTCAGCACGCCGAAGCACCAAATGGTGTCGACTATTTTTAATTCCGCTTAAAGACCCGAGTGTCGTGGCGTAACCTAAATAAAATGTTGACAAAAATCTTGCTCTGGGGCGGGGCAGATGTAATTGTATGTTTTTTAATGTAATTTTCAATGAATAGCTTCAGTTTCCTTTCATTTCTAATCAGTTCATTCCAAAGATGAACAGTAAAAGCATAGATTAAATGGAAGTTTTAAGTAAATTGTTTTCAAATCTGTTTCCCGTAAGAGCTCTCGTTCTCGGTTCTCGGTGCAAGCCCTTATCTGTCACAGTACACTGGGCAGTACCGCCGTGCTGTGAGAAGGAATAAGCGAGATCAAGGCGCACCTCATACTCAAACACGGCAGACCAAGGGTCTCCTGGAGGGGAAGGGGGTGTGTTAGTTTCCTGGGGCTGCTGTAATTACCAGCTCATCACAGACTTGGTGGCGCAACACACTTGTTCTCAGCCGGACGTCAGCTTTTTCTGAGGGTGTCTCGTGGCTCACGGGGACATGACCTCAGTCTTTGCCTTCGTGCTCATTGCCCACCTTCCTGTGGTCTCTGCATCCACATCTCTCACTTCTCTTGTGAAGGCGGCAGTCGTTAAATTTAGGGACCCCTCAAATCTAGGGGGTTTTAATCTTTAGCTCCTTTATCACTTTATATCTGCAGACTCATTTCCAAATAAGGTCGCATTCTGAGACTTTGAGTCTTGCCTCGGAGGGCTGGGGAGTGCAGGTCGGTCCACTATAGTGTGTTTGAGATACTTTTCTAAATGAAGGGTTACAAATACCACGTCCAGCAATCTAAAACTTTGACGCTGTCGTACTGATCTCCTTACCATTTGAGGTCACACGATGAGGCGCTCCCCGTAATGCCGCCAGGGAAACATCTTCCCGGGACTCTGCGCTCTCTAGTCCCTCACTGACTTGTCTCCCGAGAAGTGATGGAACTAGAGCCGGCTCAGGCTCGCGGTCCGCATTCAACCAGGAGGTGTGGCGTTGCCAGAACCGCCCAGAACACAGCTCCCTAGAGAGAGTCCCGCTCAGAGGGCCCAGTGCCACGCATCTGTCCTCTGCACAGTCTCTTGTGCGGCCCGGGCTGCATTTGGCTTCTTATCAGCTCCAGCTTTTCTGCCTGCGACCTGATACATACATCAGAGGCAGCAAGGCCTCAAGTCTCAGGTCAAGGAGTAAGACCGAGCTGTTGTTTTCCATTCCAGTTTAGCAGTTACAGAGTTAGATAATTCCCACTTACCTCAGTACAGGTTTACTGTGTCACCCCAGCAGTGACAGTGACCAAAGGGCATTAGTGTGCCTGTTTTTTAAATAATGAAATTTAAGTTAAAACCTGTGAAGGAATTCTCCACTGAGACCTACTACAGCCCAGGGAGTTATTATTAATGTCAAGAATGGGATTTGCCCAACATGATAGGTAAGAAACATTGTGCGTACTAATTCTGTCATTTCGGTTTCTAAGTTCCCACTCTTAAGGTGCTCGTGGAGATGTTAGGAATCCTTGCTTTCAGATAAGTGATGTCGCTGCCCCTTAAGAGCAGTTCACAAATCGGTAAGCCTGCTGTGAGTCTGTAGTGTTCCTGAAACCTTCATTTAGCGGTTTGCAGTGCCTGCTCCAAGAACTGTAAAAACAACTGAAGTATTAGGAATACGTAAATTTGCTTGTAAAAAAAAAATGTACTTATTGCCGTCATGTAAATATAATGTCATGTCATTAGTAAACATAATTCTAAATGTCAGGTTATACTATGAGCTCTGTAAGTTGCCAAAACATGATTAATCGTATAGATGACTTTGAAAATTATGATTTTATGCCACTTTTGATAACATCATTGTTTTATATACTTTAGATCTGTGTGTGGCATTTTTAAACACCTGTCTTATTTCAGCAGTCCTACTGGGTCTTCTTAATGTTCTATACATCTTACTGGATTTTCTTTGTTTTTGTGTTTTCGATCGTTTGAGTGACCGGAGTTCTTTTTCTTATGTGTTTTTCATGAAACCTCAAAGTGAGTTGTTTCCTTTGATGTTATAACTGAGATCACTTGATGACCTTGTTGAATTCTAATTGAAACTTCCCCCCTCCCCCCATCTTTTTTCAGATATTTGTATCTCCTGTTCTCTGGTGATGACCTTCTACCTTTAGACCACTGGGTGTTTAATACAGAGGCTCATCCTCTGCCTGTGTTGCATTTAGCCAATACCACACTTTCAGGAAATCCTGCTGTTCGATGAAGGCAGTTCCCGAAAGACCATTCTCTCCTGTGTGTTGTTTACATGGACCACTACAGAATCCGTCTGGAGAGGGGGCTTTTGAAGACCTGGACCTCTGAAGCCAACGTGGCAGGGTGGACCGTGACTATTCCCCGCGAAACTTTTCCGCTTGTAGATATCTCAACTTTGAAATGATTCCATTTTATACCTGACCAAAACGTAATCCGGTATGTGTAAGACAGACTTGATACACTTTGATTCTTAACGAGATCGCCATGTGGAAAATTATGCCTGTTATTACTCTGTTGTTTTTTAAGAGTTCTGGAGGCGGGTCTGCCTACGAACAAGCCAGGAACTGGAGCATCTTACGGACGTTAGAGGCGGCCTTTCGAGCAAAGTATGTATCTCTTTCCTCCTGTGGGGAGCAGCTTTCAAATCACATATTTACGCATTGTTTGCCCGTTTTCTCTTCATTTTTAATAATGGAATGAACTAAAATAAACGAGAGAACAGTGGTGTAACTGCGCCAGCAGCAAGAAGACTCACGAAAAGGAAGAGCAGACCTATCCCTGTCTGAATTTCCAAGTTCCCCTGGGTGCGCAGACCGCAGCCGCTTCAGCCCCGAGCTGCCTCACCGAAATGTCTTGGTTAGATCCCGTGTCCTCTGGGGCACGCTCTGACAAGGACTGCCCTCAAGTCTTGTCTCCACGCAGAACCTTGGAACCTGCTCCTCGTCGTAGCCGCTGCTTACGAGCCTGGGTTTGGAACTTGTGCATGTTGTTCAGTCCAGTGTCGATAGCATGACAAAAAGTGGGGACAGTGCCGCCGTGTGTTGCCTTGAACCCTGTTCTAAGAGAAAGCCTCGGGTTTGCTGGTGGGAGATGATTTGTCCAGGTCAGCAGATCTGCCAAGTAAATTTGGTCCACTTTAACCTCATTATAAACTTAGTAGAGTCCCTCAGTGTACAACTTTATTTATGTGGCTTGGCAAAATTCACCATACTATTATGCAACTTTCAGTTTACCTTGATGAGCCAAATTACTTTTGTAACTTATTAAATAAAAAGTAACATACAGTGAAACTTCCTTAAATAATCTATCTGGAATGGGGACAGGAGATCCCTTATTTATTATCAGATGAGTGAGCTTTTCACAAATATTTTATGTAGAAGACAAATTCCGCTTTTATTTTCTCCAAGAATATTTATAGAACTCCAAAGAATCACAATGCTTCAAAATAATTTTTAGTGATAACAGATTGGTATAATTGATCATATTACACTAAATTGGGGTCTATCTGAAGGACTCTCTTATCACCGGTAAATTTTACAATATTATTTTTAAAGAGACCGCTATTTCTTTATATTTTGGTGGAAGAACTTAAATTTTATCAAGAATTATATTGTAAGATAAATATCTAATACTCTGTACGTTTTCTGTCCCTTGGGTTTCTGTCTCAGTACGAGATGAGTTTTTCTTCTTTACACTTAATACACGCAGCTTCCATGGACAGTATAATCAGCCTAATATTTACTCTGAATTTGAAGATTTCAAGAAACAACGCGCCAGGAAGCGCACTTTGGAATTCCAATGGCTTATTTACTTATTTTGATAGCTTTTCTTTTTAACCTTATATTAGCATGTAGTAGGTTTAAATTGGGGAAAAATTTAATAAATTAATATAGTTGAATATTTTCTAAGGGTGATCATCTTACACCACAGATTGTCAAACACTACTCATAGCACAGCAAATGACCCATGACCGGTAACCACCCATGAATTTTCAGGCTACACACAGAAAGATGTAGAGTCCGTTGCATTGACTCTTGAATAATGTTAAATTTCAATACGTACTTTGAAAGTGTAATATCTCTTACTGCTTAAAAAATTGAAAGTTTTAACTGTGAAGGGCAGACAGTTGTACCTTTGGGAGGGAAAGGAAAAGCATTTGGCCCCCAAAAAAGCATCGACACTAGTCCCGGAAACAGCATGAGCCACTTGGAAGCCACCGTAACAAGTGAAAACTTGAGTCTGCAGACAAGGAGCAGCTCTGAGGTGGCAGCGAACCCTCCCTTGTGTCTAGGACAGAGAATAAAGGGTGTCCTTGCTGCCCCCAAAACTTGTCAAGGGATGAAAAGACAGACCCCAACCCCAGGCGCTCTGCTTATGCTTCTCCAATGAGGGGCTGACGAGACAGCAGAGAAGCGCACAAGCAGGGCCCGTTCCGCCGCCAGCCGAGGGCTTGAGCGGAACAGTGACGAGGCGACTTCACTGGCGCCCACTTCCTTGTGGCGGTGAGACTAGGGCTACAACAATGCTTCCATTTTTTTTTTCTTCTCTGAATACCAAAGGCAATTAAAGTCTGCTACAGATGACTTACTGGTGTCATGTTTGATTTTTGCTAGAAATTTTTAAAATTGATTCCTCCACCATCAGCCCTTACCCCCTATTCTGTTTAGTTTCCAAGAGAGCTCTTTCTCCTGTCCTTTGTTGTCGCTTGCGTTTCGTAGACCAGTTCAGGTTAAATACTCACAGAAGGCCTAGAGCTGCGCCTTTCTAGACACCTCCTCAAAGAACTGACAACAGCACTTTGTGCTTTGGGTGCAAATGTGCAGAGCAGGTGTGTGAGTGGGCACCTCTCAGGAAGAGCAGTGACGACAGGAGCACCTCTCGCAAACATTTCTTTCTCATAAATAGAAGCACAGCTTAGTTCAAGCCAGATTTTTCTTTTCTTTCTTTATTCAACCAGTATAAAGTTGTTAAAGCCAAGGAAATGTGGCCCTAACCAAAAAGAAGTCTCTCAGAAAAACCAGTCCCCCATCAGAGGCTTCTTTCTTTCTGGTGGGTCACGTGTATTTGCCGTTCTACGTCTCTGACACTGACTTGTTCTTGTCTTGGAGTCGCTGTTTATCTTTTATATGTAAGAGTGAGGCCTGTACTGAAGGAATGTGTTCCTTGGGTGGCATATGGACCCTGGTGCTCTCTGCTGTTATCTGGGGGTAACCGAGGACTTCTCTTGGTAAAGTTTAACCAGGCAGTTGAAGCTTTTGCTCCTCAACTTCTCATTCCCACTCTCCATTGCCAAAGCGTTAGTCAAAACTACAAATCTGTTGGTCAAAGATTGTGCTTGCCGCCGTCATCACGCAGCGGCTGCTGAAGCCCGGGTCTCTGCGCGTGAATGGATGAGCGAGTCGGAGAATGAGTGAGCAAGCACAGGCACCCGCCGGGCCAACCCTCGCGCCGGTACCTCGACGTGTCAGTCCGGCGGCGTGGCCAGTAGAAAAGTAGCCCGTACCCCTTTAAGTGTGCCCTAGTACAAGTCACGTTACAAGAGCCTTCATTCTATGTTTCATTTAAATTAAAGAGGAAAAGAGATGGTTTACAATATATTTTAAGCAAAGTGTTACCGTATCATACTAACAGGGATCGGTGCAGTCGCAACGAGAGTCTTGGAAACTGTCAGAGATGCTTGATTTCTCATGCAACTTTGACTAAAATACTGACTTTAGAAAGAAAGAGGATTCTTTTCCCGTAAGGATTCTTTTACTAAATACTAACTAGAAATTAATGATTTATAGACGCGCTGGTTCTCTTACAGTCCGACAATTTTGGCACGTAATTCATGGGGAAGGTGTGCAGTTGTAAGTTGTCTTTGCTTGGCCGCGGGCCCTACTCATGCCTCCGTGCTGTTAAGTAGAAAGACGCATCCAGTAAAGCAGCTCTAAGTTCCAAATAACAGTTGCTAGCAAGGATATTTTGAGTTCTTCTCTTTAGGTTTTCTTACCCTCCAATTGGCTAGCTTGTCTTATCTACTCTTTTACATAGCTTTATACATAAATTATACGCAGAAATTTTATTACTGTCTGTGTTATGGAAGGAACACTGGTTAACTGGGTTTGGCTGCACAAATTCTAAGCAGAATATCTGAGTAACCAAACATGATCTGGAGATACTTTCATGCACTTATTCTGGTTCAGTCAAAACCGTTGGTGAAGAAGATTTTCTGTTACTTCAGCTCTTTCAAATCATGATGGAGATATACATATCTATTGTCTGTATTGGGTCAGCAAGCTTTTCTGTAAGGGCCAGATAATATTTTAGGCTTTGTGAGCCATACAGTCTCTCTCTGCTACTCAGTTCTGCTGTTGGAAAATGGAAACAAGCATAGACTATGTAAACGAAGGAATGTAGCTGTGTTCCAATAAAACTTGATTTATAAAATCACGGCAGGCTGGACTTGCCTCCTGAGTCGTACTTGTCAACTTTCGGTCTCAAGTCTACTTTGTAGAAGACCCTGTAATCTTTGCCTCTCTCCTCTGTTTTGAATGACAGAATTCACTCTTCAAAGCAAAGAGATGTGCACATATGATTGTGTGTATCTCCACGGGACCTAAAGCTATATATTCTGTTGTCTTCAAACTAGATAATGCCCTTCTGGAGTCTGCTCGGGTTTCAGGGTGATAAGGCTGTCGTGAGAGAGGCACCTTCTTTGTTCCTGGGGTGGGCTGTCAGCGGCAGTCATACCGTGAGACGGTTCCAGAGGCCTCATGGAAGAGGGTCTCCGTGTCGTGCCCAGCTGGGATCAGAACACGCTGGCCGCGTCCTGCCTGCCCAGCGACCCTTGGACCGGGACTCTGGGTCGCTGCAGCCATGAGATCCCTGCACTGGGGCACCCCTGGGGTCCCGTGACGAGCATATGACAGGCCTGACCTTTGTGCTGGAGAAACGGAGTTTTGGTCAGGATCTCAGCGGCACAGACCAGGTTACCTGCTACTTGGCAATCACGTGTTAGATGCAGAAAGTCACCGCCCACTTACTAGAGAACGGTCTAAATCTCGATAAGTGCAGAGAAAGCAAATGTCTCCCAGAGGAGAGTTGCCCCTCCCCTTTTCTTGCATACCTCAGTTGCAGTACTTCACTGTGGGTCGCATTTACACAAACGCTTTCCTCAAACTTACGTTTGCACTGCTGAACAACTAAGCCATTTTAGGTTTGAGCCCAGCTGAACTCGTGAAATTATTCCTGAAAGTACACAGCATCTTCTCACTCGTATGTGCACTGCAGGGCACCGATCCTGACAGAGTAACTTTCTCCCTAAGAAGCTAATCGGATATTTCACTATTGGGGGAGTCTCGGCGAGGGGCGTCCTGTATTCAGAGAGGGGGGAGCACATACAGATGAGCTGCCTTTCAAGGTCCAGCACAGTGCCCAGGTTGCTTCAATGTGTTGTGAATGTGAGTGTGTACACACACACACACGCTGCTGTGCAGACCTTTAGGTAATGGCCGTGCCTTGCAGCTCCTTGGACCCTCCACCCCGGTAAGCTCCATGGAGAGAAGACAGAAAACTTAGAATTATCTTTGGATTTGTTAAAATCCCCAGGTTTAATCACTGCATCTGCAAATCGAAATGTCATTGTTCAAGCTCACTGGTCCCAAATCCAGTTGCTCCCCAAACGAACCATGGGGTAAGTATGAGCCCCTAACTCGCCACCCACCACCGGCTGCTCCTGGACTGATTCCCAGGCATTGCCTCTCTGTGCTTTTTACAGATTAAAGGTAATACCATGTATCAAGATCAAATAAAGATGTTCTTTAAGTGAAATTTTTGGTCCATCAGTCCGGGCTGGTGACAGCACAGTTGAGTCTCCCTATTTACAGTGCCGCTTCGCCCTTATGCTCAGGTTTCACTCTCCAATTCCAGACAGAATTTCTCTTGGTTCAGCTGACATTCGCGTCGCTGTTAGAGTGAGCTCAAAAGGGCGACTCCCACTCCGTCTGATTTAAGAAAAACTGCAGACCCTTGCGTCCAGCTGACAGCCTCACCGTGCTTGATCTCTAAGACTAGTCCAGACTCTCCGGCCCGCAAGCTTGAAAGTTGCCTCAATCACTCAATCCCGTCCTGCCACGTCAAGATCTCAGCCGACCCTGCTTTCGTGGTACTTACGCAGCAGTCGGCGGACTGGGCCCCAACAGCCGGGTTGGTTAGACTGTAGGTAGAGATTTCGCCTGTGGCTACTGCAAAGGGGGAGCAGCAGGCCTGGGGGACCATGGCTGGCTCAGTAGTGGGCCCGCCACTGTGTTGTGGCGAAGCGGACACATGCACGGAGTGATAGGCCGCCTTCTACGGGATGCGAAGTGAGAGCTGTGTGTTCTGATTGGCGCGTGGCCAGCCACCCTATTGCAGTTGTGTCTGCCCAGCAGAGTCTGGGGTCCACGCTGGAGCTGGGTACAGCCGGGCAGCATCTTCTCCAAACCACCTCACTGTGCACCTGCTGATGCCCCAGCCACACAGCCTGCAGCTCAGCCACCAGAGCCGTGGAGCTGGCAGTGCGCCTGCCAAGTCCCTGCAGCTTGGCAATGGTCAGAAGCCTCCGCTCCGCCCTGTGCTTGTGTAGTATGGTGAGTCGGTGGGCGCACTGTGGGAATATAATACCTGATGGGGATACCCAATGCCGCCTCTGTTAAAAAGACATTAAAACCAAAATAGGGGCCCCAGCCACTGCGTAAAGGTAGAGCAGACTCGGTGGTAGGTCTTTGATACGGTTAGTGTGTGCACAGAGGAGAGGGAGGAAAAGGGATTTTCACTCAGTTTCCCAATGAAACACCCCAAATCACCCACCCCTTCACAGGCAAGTGTCCAGTCAAGCAGGACTGGCCTGAGATGGGACTGCGGATGCCTGAAACCTTAGCCATACTTTAAGGCGCCGCTGGCAGGGAACCCCAGGAAAGGGCTCTGAAGCAAGTCTCAGGAAGCTCGGCCGCCCCGCGCTCTCACCCACGCATCTCCCCCAGGGGTATCTGCGTGTGTCCCCCCATGCACCTCCAAGTCCCCTTCCGGCGGCGCCGCGGGCGGGCTGCGTGAGCGGCACCTGCCGTCCTTCTCCCCGGTCCCCGCTGCTTTGCCCCTGGCCCCGGGAGCTCCGGCTCCAGTCCACGGGCACGAGAGGCCTGCAGCCCAGGCGGCCAAGTGGGGTCACTCACCGCGTGACACTCCGCCCCTTCGTGGCCGCGGCCCTCGCTGGGCAAGCCGACCCCGCCAGACCCTCGCAGCCCTTTCGGGCCCTGCGAAGGCGGTATCCTCGGTCCAGGGACCCTTCTTTTGGAAAGTCCGAAATGCTACCAATGCCACAGAGCCCTTGAGAGACACGAGAATGAACAGTACTTAGAAGGAGGCGCTGGCACGTCCATGGAACCGACCTTTAAAAATACTCGTCAAAACTTCCCTGACTCGGAGAGAATCAGCACGAGGACAGCGTTCCGGCGTCCGCGGGAAGGCGGAGCCGCCTGCCACCAGGGGGCGACAGTCTCACGCACGTCCTCGTCCGCTCGGTTACGCTTCTGCGGCGAGTGAGGCTGCAGCCGAGGTGGCTTCCAGAACACCCGGACGCTGGCTGCAGAGGCGCCTCCGTCCTTGGCCACCTCGTGGCCAAAGCTGGGCCTCCGTGTGCCCTGGGACTCACGGCCCTTTGAAACCAGCTCCGCGAGGAGATGCTCACCCGACAAGCGTCACCTGCACAAGACTTCCAGCTTCCTTCCAAACAGGAGCCGCCGTCCTTTAAAAAGGCTTTGAGGGCCTCCCTGGTGGCGCAGGGGGCCGAGCACCGCACTGTGACGCATCCGCCGCTCAGCAGCGCGAGTTCGATCCCCGGCCAGGGAGGGACCCACAGGGCGCAGCAGACCCCGCCTGCCTCCCGCTGCTCCCCTCACAGTGTGTTTCAGTCCATCTGCCTGGTCTGCTCCCCACGCTCTCTGGTGACTCCTCTCACACCCTGCACCTCTGGCCTGCACCCCAGCTCTTGTGTGCATAAATAAATAAATCTTCAAAAAATAAAAAGGCTTTGAACGAATAGAAGAATTTTTAGAAGACGAAAAATGTGTTCGGAGGTAGACCTTGACAAATTCTCGTTTGAACCGTACACGTGATTGCAGCTCACGGAAGACGGTAGACGCGCTGCAGTCGGACGGTGGTCAGTGGGGCTGCTCGTGGTGCGGGTCTGGTGCGGCCCCGCCGGAGAGCGGCACCCCCGCCTTCCCCACGCCGCTGCACCTGACGCCCCTCCCGGCGCGCCATGGCCTGACCACTGGGTGGACAACACCTGCTGGAGGTAGGTGCGCCGCGGGCTGGGCCCCGCCTCTCCCCTCTGCCTCAGCAGTGTGTGGCCGCCTCACCCTGACCTCACTGGGCTCAGCCAGCTTGGGCGGCAAGGGGTGACCGCCAGGCCCCAACCTCTGGTCCTGCTCGGCCTGCTGGCCCGTACGTTCTTGGAGCCCTTCGGGCGGCTTCGCTCTGGCCACGGGGCTCGGGGCTGGCTGGCTGTTTGCTCGAGGACCTTCGGGTGAGCAGCGGTCAGGGTCTTGAAATCCTCTCCTCTTCCCCCTCTCCTCTTCCTCCTCCTCTCTCCCCATTCCCCTCCTCCTCCTCCCTCTCCTCTTCCTCC
>JAGFMF010011645.1:2388148-2520152 GCA_019455555.1 Galemys pyrenaicus | reverse complement strand
CCCTCCTCCTCTTCCCCCTCCTTTCTCCCTCCTTCTTCCCCTCCTCTGTCCTCCCCCTCGTCTCCCCACCTCCTCCCCTCCTCCTCCTTCCCCTCCTACCCCTCCCCTCCTCTTCTCCTCCCTTTCCTCTCCCTCCTCCCACTCCCCCTTCTCCTCTCCCTCCTCCTCCTCCTCCCTCCAAATCTTTGCGCTCACTGGTGATTCTCCTGTGTGTGCTAGTGGTGTAAACCCTAAGAACAGGCAGTGTGGGTTTTCCCCATTAGCAGTCTGGGCCCCTGGGGTCCCCTCCGTTTTACTCAGTGTCCGTTTTGGCTCCTGACCAAGAATGAGCTGCCTGGTCCCGAGTCCTTTGGGATTACTCCTCCTTCACACGCCCTCCGCGCCGTGAGCTGGGCTGGCACCACTGCCCGCACCTGTGGCGGCCACTCACGCTTCTGGGCCCCAAGAGGACAACGGGAGCCAGCACTGTGTCTCCCTGTGCGGGGGCTCTAAGTGCTACTGGCGCTTAAAGACAGGAGGGCGGACAGGAGATGGCCGCGGGTCCTGGAGAGGAGCCCGGTGCCCACAGTCTCCCCGCGCCAAGGAGGGAGTTGCAGCCCTGCCAGGTGGGGCTGGGCCGCCAGAGACCTCGTGGGGAGCCAGAGCCGCTTGGTGGAGAGAGGGTGCAGAGTTGAAGCAGCCTGCCCAGATCTTGCCAAGAGGATGTGTTGGGCTGAAACTTGAGGAACGAGAAGCTTCTTGAGCACAGCTGCAGCAAATGGGCAGGACACGCCAGAAAAAGGACACAGCAATTTAAGACGCGAAAGAGAGGAGGCTGCAGCGCAGGCGCCCGGCCTCAGAAGCAGGACCGCAAGCTGGCTCGCACAGGGTGGCCAGCGGGGGGACAGGCCGGTCACCTGGGACACCGTGGCCTGTTTCACAGTTTGCCCTTAGCGAGACAGAAGCCCCCGAAAGACCGAGCGCCGGTGAGGGCGGCCTGCTCTGCGTCCCTGAGGGAAGCCCGGCTTCTGCGGCGGGGCGCAGGCTGGCGGGGGCCGGCTCGGCGCTGCCGGGATAACCCTGCGAGGACAGAGGGTGACCTGGACCCGGAGCAGGACAGTGGGTGGGTCTGTGTTTTGCAGGCAAAACTGATGTGATTCGTTTACAGTTACCATGACGACGGAAGAGGGAAGTGGACTCAGCACGCTGTTCTGATATGAGCCACTGGCAGGGCAGAGAAGCAGGGGGTGCAATGCAATGAGGAAACTGTCCTTCGACATGTTCACTTTGCAAGTCCTGCTGGCCAGCGAGTGCGCATGAAGCAGAACTGGCGGTCAGCAGCACGTGGACCGGAGAGAGCAGTGGCCAGCCAGGCCGCCAGCCGCTTACACGTGGGACATCACCGAAGGGGTCAGGGAGCCTCACAGAGAGAAAAGGAATCATCCAAGGGCTGAGGGATTTGGAGTTGCGAGGCCGAGGGATGAGAAGCCAGGGGGTGGGAGGAGACCGGAGACTTAAGGAGGGGGTGGTGGGCGTGGCCAGGAGGGCGAGAGGCCCCGCTGACGAGGTGAAGTGATGCTGAGCGCTGGCCTTTGGCCTGGACAGCGTGGGGAGCACTGGTGACCTTGACAAAGTGTCCTGCGAGGCGACAGGGGTGGACAAGAGCCAGCTCAGAGAAGGGGCAAGAAGATATGAGTGGGAAGAGGTGGGGCGTGAGGGAAGAAGTGGGGCGCACGTCGCAGCTCTTAGTTTTGCTGCAGGGCGTAAGGCAGGTGGTCTCGGGCAGAGCTGGAGGCAAGGCCGGCCCATGCTCTGCTGGGGACCACCAGCAGACAGGGGAGCTGCGTGTGGGGGGGGCTGACCCTGAGTGGCTGCTGGGGTGGGGGCAGGGCAGAGGAGGTGGGATCTGGGGCATTTGGGGGAGTCTCTTCTCAGAGCTCATGGGAGAGAGTATGGAATGTGGGATTTCTCGTCTGATCGGTGAAATGGGAAGGGAAAGTCTTCACATGAAGGTGGGGAGTGTGGGGGACACCTTGGGATTTAGGGGGAAGAGTGGAGAGGAGGGAAAGGATAGGAAATACTTTCACAGGAAAACGGGAATATGAGTGACTTGGGAGCTTCCACATTTTATCATCTGTCAAGCTGGACCAAAAATGTTACCTTCAGTGACCTTCTGCAGTCGTCCTAGTGAGGACAATTTAAAAAGCCGAACGAGATTTTAGAAAGAAAACAACATTTTTGATGGCTGAATAGTATTCCATTGTGTATATGTACCACATCTTCCTGACACAGTCCTCTACTTTTGGGCATTTGGGTTGTTTCCAGGTCTTACTGATTATAAACGGTGCTGCAGTAAACATGGGGAACAGGTGCTCTTTTGGATCGGTGTTTTTGTGTCCTTTGGTAGACTCTAGGGGTGGGATTGCTGGGTCATATGGTGGCTCTATTTTTAGTAGACTGAGGAAATTTATGGAAACATGGATGGAGCTAGAAGGAAATATACTCGGTGAAACAAGTCAGAAGGCAAGAGAAAAATATCGGAAGGCTTCACTCTTAGGAGGAATGTAAAGGAACAACAACTACAAAAACATAAGAAGAGAGAACTCAAGGAAATGAACAATTACAGACAAAACCTAACAAACAAAAAACACAGCAAGAACAAAAGGACAAAGACAAACCAAAGGGATGGGGGTGGAGACGGGGCTGAGGCAGCGAGAGCACAAGGGACCAGGCAGTGGTGGGTGAAAGGTGCTGGGAACTCCGAGGGGACCACAGCCGATGTCAAATACAATTACATAAATCTTTAAAAAAGAAAAACAACAATCGCCTTTTAAAAAGCATCTAAGAGTGGAAAGTCATGGGTTGGTCAGGGCAGAACCCGGCGTGAGGCGGAGCAGCCTGCACCCCAAGGCCCACGGCCACTAGCCAGTACAGGAGACATCGGCACCCCTAAGTGTCTCAGCTACGCTGGAGGAACCTCAAAATCAGTGGCCAGCTGGACTCCCCTTCAATTCTATTTGCATTTGTGGGGTGTGCTGGGTGCCTCGTTCAGCACCAGAGGGAGAGGACTCAGGCGGCGCCTCTCTTCCAGGGATGGACTTGAGGACATGGTCTCCAAAGGACCAAATGTAACCGCACAGGTGACCTGGAGGCAGGAAGGTGCTTCCTTCCTCCGCCCACCTGGGGAAGCAGCAAGGGTGTGGCTGCCGGAGAGGGCCCGGCGAAGGGGGAGAAGAAGGGTGGCAGGGGAGAGGAGGGTGCTGGGAGCCTCCAGAGATTCTACTGCAACCCTCAGACCCTCCCCGGCACCACCTCACCCCCTGGGAGCAGGGAGCACCCGCCGGGCCTCTACCTACTGCAGCGAGAGGCGCTCAGTCCTGCAGGGGGTCCTCGCTCTCTCTCAGCAAGTCTGCTCTGCTAGCCTTGTCACCCCGCTCTCGGCTGCTCACCCCACGCTTCACCAGCCCAGGTAGGGCTCAGACCACTGACAGAAGGAAGCGACCAGGGCTGGGGAGCCTGGGGCAGGGAGCACGCGGGGGCCACGCAGGATGTGAAACAGGGATCTCCTCCTGGAGCAGAGGACAAGAACGGGGGGTTGTGCTGTGACCCCTGAGAGGGTTAGACAGGGGGGCTCCCAACTCTTCCTGCCCAGAGTCTCACCCCTCAGCCACAGGGGTGCCAGGAAGGACCCCAATATGCCTGTGCTTAGTGCCCGGCTTATGGGCCAGAGGGGCCAGGCCAAAGCGAGCCAGCTAAGCCGGCCTGCCCGGAGGGCCCAAAGCAGCACCTTCCTCCCTTTCCCATTCACGTTCAGTGCCAACCCCGGGGACACTCGGTGACAGTCACCGAGGCGTGGCCTAACGTGTGGGCTCCCTCAGAGGCTTGGCCGGCTGGCCTGGCGGTGGAGGGCGGTGGAGGGCGGTGGCGGCACATTCTGTGAGGAGGGATCCCTGCGGCGGGGCCTTGTCACTCACTCAACAAAGAGTCCTGTGTCCCTGGCTGCGGAAGCGCCAGGCGGCCCGCGGTGCCTTGCAGGCCGGTCTTAGGTCTTACGTAAGGCACAGCAAAGCCCGAGGCCGGTGCTGGGGCTGACTCCTGCAGATGCAGACGCGAGCCCGGGAGGCACCTAGCAGCCTCCCAGGGCCTGGGAACAGCAGCGCCCCCCAGCACCAATCCCCCGTGGCTGGGCCCGCCCGCCACCCTCCTTTACAGAAGAAGACCACCTTCCCAGAGCAGGTCTCCCTGAAGAGGTTTTGGGGACCCTGCAGCTTCCTCTCAAATCTGGGGGCCGCTGTCTCCACGTGATGAGCTTGTTGCCGGGAGGAGGCGGCACTGCCCGCGGGTCTGCCCCTCCGAGCTCTGGAGCCTGGCCGGCCGCTCGTCCAGACCAGAGGACACCGAGCGGAGGGCTGGGCCTGCAGCGGGGGTGCCGGCGGCCCTGTCCGGCTGCGGCCCACCGGAGCCACGCCGTCCATGCACCAGACCCGGCTGCGCTGCCGGGCACCTGTCCCACTCACTGTTCTCTTGAAAGGGCACGGCTTGACGCGATTGTGTGCGCTCCCTCGGGCATCCGCGCCACCACACCCCGCCCGCAGCCAAGCTCAGCGCTGGCGACTGGGCAGCGGAGGAGGACAGCGGGGAGGGGCTCGGGCCTGCTCCAGCAGAGGTGGCCTTGTCGTTCTACCCCTTTGAAGGGACGGTTCTAAGAAACGCACAAACGCACAACGAAACATCCCGAGGGCTGGGTATTTTTCCACTTGGCAAACGGCTATGATTTAAAGGGCACATGGTACTCTTTGCTTTCTCTGGTCCTTTCCTCCTTCCTCCTCCCATTTTCTCTGTCCGCGCTGCCCAGGCTGAGGGCACATTCCGCTCACAGCTTCCCCCTGCTAGGTGGGATGGAATCACCCAGACTTCGGTAATTGTGCAGAAGGCCCGGTCTCCAAGTGTCAGTAAATGACTTGGCCCCTGATTTTCCAGGATCTGGAGCAGAGGATGCAAAGGCAGAGTCGCCCAGGCTACCTTAGGCCTGGAGGGACGCTTCTTACAGCTTGCACTTTTCTGTTAGCAGTGCCGCTGCCTGTGTCTTTACAGAGAGCTCTGTATGAAGCGCCGGCCTTTCCAGGCCCTCAGCACACCACACTCCCAGCCAAGCACGGACAGCCCCTACCATATGCCACTGTTTTTTGCCCTTGGGACCACCCGTCTCTTCTTAAAAGAAGCCAGGATTTTTAAAAAATATATATAGTTGGGAGGGTTTCTAGAAATCATCCATGGAATCAATTTGCAAATTAGGAAAAAGACAAAAAAAGGACAAGGAGGAGGCTTATTCTTTTTAAAAATTCTTTCATGTGACAGTTGTTCATTTACAGAGCACCCTCTGTCATCCTCAGTGTTGCCTTATGGGTGGGGCCACAAAGATGAGTTATGTTTAGTTCCTCCCTTCAAGAACGATATCACTGGGTAATCATTTCTATTTTTCTCTCAGGATGCTTTATTTTAATCAAGTAAATTGTCCTGTAAAGGCTTCATTCCATCTAGACTTTTTGCCAATAATTTAAAAATATGCTTTGTTTTGGCAACAGTGACTCAGCTAACAAGCAGGCTAAAGACATTTTCAGTTAGAGATGTTGTAGCCAGCATGGGATGACTTCAGCTCAACAGCAGGAGGGAGCCTGTTATCTGGTAGGAACTGGCTTAGGCACAGGGGTCAAGAGGTGAGTGAGATAGAGCCCTTGTTTGCAGGAAGACCACAGTCTAAATATGTCCAAACTGCAAGGTGAGATAAATGCCACATGACTTGCATGGGCAGACAGAGTAAGTACAGACTCGTCCTAATTTCCAATGAATGCAAAAAGCTTTCTGGAGAAGGTGGCACAGGGAGTTAAAACAACTCTCCCTCACTCTATCCCCTTCTAACTGCCTTGAACCTCTCTTCCTCTTTCCAACTAGTCTATTTAATCACTCATTTATTCATTCATTTAGATATTCTCCAAGTATTTATTGAGCTCTAAGGTTTCTTAGGGACGGCTTTAGACATGGGGCTACTGTGCCAAGTAAGATAGCTAACACGTCCCAACAATTTGCATACTTTCCATTAAGTAGGAAGATTGAAAAATTCCAGCAAGTGAATAAAAACATATTTCTTGGTGTCAGTGATGATGAGTGTTGCAAATGGGTGCAAAGGAGACAGGTAATGAGTGAGGACAGAGAAGACATTTGCCCCCTTTAAAACAGTTGTAGAGAAGGCAGTGGGGTGGAGACATCTGAGCAAAGACCTGAGTGAAGTAGCAGCGCAAGCTGGGAGCATTCCATGTGGAAAACAAGAAGCACAAAGGTGCTGAAGTAGAAACATGTTAGGTGGCCTAGATGGCAGGAGCACCATGAGAGAGCAGAAGAATGGAGGGAGAAGAGGGTGGAGAGAGGACCACTGATTGGTGTTTTCAAGAGTGTATCATGACTGTGGTATTGAAAATAAATATTAGAAGTTCAACAGAGGAAGCAAGAAGAACTGTGGAATATTTTCAATTTGAGAAACAAAAAGTAGAACTGACATTTCTGATATAGAGAAATAGCAAGAGGAATGATGTTGGGGCGGAAGGATTCAAGGGCTCAAGTTTAGATATAATGAGTTTAAAATGCACCTTGAGTTATCTGAGTGGAGAACCTGGGCAGGTAGTTGGGACACTTGGATATGAACTTCAGAGAGTAGTCAAAAATCCCAATTGCTTCCTAGAGGCAAATCAGGTGAGCACTAACAAGATTTCTTAAAGATTTAATGTATAGAAGTGATTAGAAGTTTCTTTGCCAGAGCAATTTCAGTGGAATGTTGAGGATAAAAGTCAATTTGTGTCTGTGAAGTCAATGAGTAGGGATTAGGAAGCAGAACACAGCCTTAGCAGGAAATATACAAGCAAACCCATGACTAGACACATTGTGGTGAAATGCCAAGACATCAAAGACAGGGAGCTTGAAAGCATTCAGAAAGAAAAAACAGATCTCTTAAAATGAACAGTTACAGCTAGCTTTTTAACAGAACAAGAGAAGACAGAAGATAGAACATAAACAGTTGAACAAAAATAGCTGTCAACCTAGATTTATATACTGAGCAAAAGTACTGTTCTATAATGACAAAATATTTACAGGAAAACATGACTGAGAGCATCTAGCACCAAGAGAAGTATTCTAAAGAATAGCCTTCAGGAAGAAATGATGGAAGAAAATGATATCAAAATGATGGTGTGATAGGCAAAAAAAAAAAAAAAGGTGAGCAAATAAATGGCAAGTATATCAACAAACTCAAAATAATCCTTTGCTAGTCTAAAAGTTATTCCAAATGCTGTATGAATTCAGAGCAGGAGAAATGAAGCTAAATTCAAGAAGGGAAAGTAAGATACAGTTCAACCTTAAGACTAGGTTAAGTACGTGTGATAAGCTTTGAAGGTAACTACTAAAAGAATTTAGAAATAGCTTGCAGACATTCCAAACATGTAGCAAGAACAGAAACAAAATAAAGGAAATAAAATGATGGATTTTTAGAAATGGAGCGAGTAAGAAAAGACAGAGTGGTTAGATTAAAATAAAATTGTGATGGGCTATTAAGCAAGGCAAGAATAAATGAAAAGGATGTTGAGAGCTAGTGCCCAGATTGAGGGGGTTAACTTAACAGAGTGACATGGATGGACTTGTGTTTTAGAAAGACAGAACTAACTTGATGTGTGGACATGTAGGGACAAGATGGGAGGCAGAGATGAGCATTAGGATGCTTCATCAAAGTATAGTCTGGAAGTGATGAGAGTCTGAACTGAGGCTGAGGCAGCTACCATAGGGACACGCAGGGTGGGCTGGGGGTGACTGAGATGTCTTGGTCTTCCTGAAACAGAGAAGAAGCCATGCTCTTAAAGTTAAAATGATAGCTAGCCCTCTGACAGCGAGGGGAAATGTCCACACTTGTGCCCAAACAAGGTCTAAATTCTGAACTCAACACCAGGGCTACAGGGAACTGCCAGTGGCTGAGGGGTTTGTGGGTTCCTTTGTTTATTTTCACTTGTAAGCAACGTCATTAGCTCTGGGCAGCCGAGTCTCTATTCCTGCTTTTAAGGAAGGTGTTTATCAAATTGCCACTTTGAAAACCTGTCCCTAAAATTGTCATTGGAGGCTCCATGCACTTGGAATTTAGAAAAGCACTGGGGGAAATCGCAGTAAAAATTTCTTACACTTGGACAAGACCTGGCTGTTTTCAAATACTGCTCTCACGAGTTCTTCACACCTCACCATGTGACAGCATCCCATGATTTTATCAGGCTGAGCACATGTTTTCTTTTTTCACATTTCCTTTGCTGATGATGCAATGGCAGCCCAGGAGGAGATGTGACTTTCTCAAGGCCACTAAACAGTCAGTAGAAAGCTGAGGATGGAAACCAGGCTGTGTGATGTGGGGTCAGGTTCTCTTTCTGCTGACCAGCGTGAACTTGTTTTGATAATAAGAGGGAATAAGCGGAAAAGAAACTGGGCAAGTCCAGTCAATACTTCCACTCACCCCCACCCTCTTGGCTTCCTTCTTCTTCATGTAAAGAGGGTTGGTGCTTCCAAAAAATAAGAAAAACATTTTACATCAATATAAAATCTAGAATTTATTTTTATACTGTCTTTTAAAAATTCTTTTTATTGAAGTAAGTTGCACTAGAATAGTATATAGGCTTCAGGGCTGCTGCATTAGAATCACATTTATATGCACTTAAACAGTAAGTTTACTCCTAAAGTTCCTATTCCATCCTTCACCACACTGTTGATCTCTTTTACCCCATTTACTCACCCCTCACCCCCATTCTCTTTGAGTAATCACTAGAAATTTCTTAAAGTACCAAACTTTTGCTTTATTTAGTATATTCGTTATGTACTACATGAGTGAAATTATAGGCTGTTTGTCTTTCTCCCTCTGACTTATTTCACCAAACATAATACTCTATACAGCCTTCCATGTTGATGGAAATGACAGAATTTCATCATTTTTATAGTTGCATCATAGTCCACTGTGTAGATGTATCACATCTTCTTTACCCACTCATCTACTCGTGGGCACTTATTGTTCCCAATTCTTGGCTATCTGAACAGTGCTGCAGTGAACATGGGGTTGCATGTATTGCTTCAGTTTGTTAAAACTTTACATTTAGATTTTAACAAATTTCTGAAGTTCAAGCAGTAGACCATTTCTGAAAAAAGGAATAACATCCAAATAATAGTTCCTAAAAGAGAAAATAGAGAAAGAAATTATAAGAGAAGTGTAGAAAATATCCCAGAAATAAAAATCTGAAAGGACTGAATGCCCATCACAAAAAATAAAAATATATTCCATATCTGAAACTGGGGCATTTTGAACAGTGTGAACAGAGGAAATCTCTACAAAGCTGCTGAAGAGTTGGAGATACACAGGTTACATCGCAAGGATCAGAATGGAGTTGAATTTCTCAATTATAACTTAGAAGCAAGAACATATAGACTGTTATATTAAATATTTTGTGACAAATTGATTTCTAACTTCACGTTTCACATTTAGCCAAACTATCAACCAAGAGGTTAAAATAAAGGCAATTTCAGATCAGCAAAGTCTTAAGAACTGACCACCTCATGAAAGATGCTAAAGAACAATCAGACTAACCAACTATTTGGCTTGAAATAAAAAATCACTGTGATTGGCCTCCCTGGTGGCGCAGTGGGTTGAGCAACGCACTATGAAGCAAACCACAGCCACTGCAGCACAAGTTCGATCCCTGCTGCCAGCCAGGGAGGGGACCAACATGGCCCAGCAGACCTCTCCTGCTGTGCCCACTGCTCCCCTCAGCGGTGTGCTTCCATTGATCTGCTCATTCTGCTCTCTGCTCTGTCTGTGGTGAATCCTCTCACCACCACCCCCCCACACCTCTGACCTGTACCCCAGTGCTTGTATGCATAAATAAATTAATTTAAAAAAAATCACCGTGATTGAATGAACTTCTGAGACACAATCAGGAGTTTTGTTTTTATATTTTTTAATCTTTATATTTTATAAATATAAATTTAATGTTTATATTTTTACATTTTATATTTTATCTTATCAATACAATTTTGTTATTAACTATTTTATGGTTTAAGTTATATTATGCTTAACTGTTAACATTGGTTACCTATTTGATTTCAGGGTACAGGTTCATATCTCTTCAGATGCATATAGCACATCACACTCACCACCGAAGTACCATAATCCTCCCCTACAGTCCACTAGAACCTCACCCCATTTTGTCCCTCTTACCCCTTCCTTTTGGTAGACTCAGACTGCTAGGGTTTGTGTGGTTTGGTTTTGTTAACTCCTTTGCTTTCATTCTTTCTGTTCCGCAGATGCGTGAAACTACCCAGGATTGGTCTTTCACCTGCTGACTTACTTCTCCTGGCATAATCCCCTCCAGTTCCCTCTATGTTGTCACAAATGGTAAGAGCTCATCATTTTTCTTTTAATAGGTGAGTAGGATTTCGTGTCCACCACAACCACAACTTCTTTATCCATTCATCTGCCCTTGCACTCTTAGGTTGTTTACATGCAATTTCCGTAGGCGCTCATATATTCCTTCAAATCACTGTTCTTACATTCTTCAGGTAGCTTCCAAGGAATGAAATCTCTGGTCCAGTGGTAAATCCATTTTGACTGTTTTGAGAAATCCCCATACTGTTTTCCAGAGAGGCTGGCCCAGCTTGCATTCCTACCACCAGCATCTAAGCATTCTTCTCTCTCCACATCCTCGCCAACACTTGGTCCTAGCCTTGTTGTCTTGGGATGGGCCGTTCCCACAGGCATGAGATGGCAGCTCATGGCAGTTTTGATTTGCATCTCCCTGATGAGAAGTTACAGTGAGCATTTTTTCACGTGCCAGTTGGTCATTTATTTGTGTACTTTGGAGAAGTGTCTATTTTTCACTTCTGTCCATTTTTTTGGATTGGATTCTTTCTTTTCTTTTTGTTGAATTATATGAGTTCCTTGTAGATCTCAGAAAACTTCCAAGGACAAGATTCTGGGAACTTGTGTGGCCAGAGTCTTGAGAGAAGAAAGATGCTTCTCTCAGGAAGCATCTGACAGCACTTTTCCTCTGAGGCACCTGCAAACTTAGAAGCAGCACCAGGCAGAAAGGCAAAGAAGATGCCAGTAGTTTTTTATTTAAAGATTAATTTTATTTATGCATATAAGAACTGGGGTACAGGCCAGAATCATGGGAGGTGAGAGGATTCACCAGAGACAGAGTGGGGAGCAGAACAGGCAGACAGACTGAAACACACTGCTGAGGGGAGCAGTGGGCGAGGCAGGAGAGCTCTTTGCGCCCTGTGGGTCCCCTCCCTGGCCGGCGGCAGGGATCGAACTCATGCTGCAGTGGCTGCAGTTTGCTTCACAGAGCATTGCTTAACCCACTGCACCACCGGGGAAGCCCTGCTGTCAGTAGTCTTTAAAAAGGTGAGAAACAAAATTTTGAATCATGCAGTCACCAAGAAGAGACCCTAACAAACTCTGGGCGTCCTGTCATGAGCCCCTTGAGGTTACAGTCTAGGTGTCAGGGTGAACCGAAGTTGTTCTCACAAAAGACTAAAACACAGGCCTGTGGTGCAGCAGCCCCAGGCTGGCCGATGCCATCTGCCCACCTCTCACTCCCAACAGGCAGCCAAAGGCGCTCCCCGCTGGAGGCACATCGCAGGTGTTTTACACTGCAGGACCCCTCGACACAGGCAAGACAGGAAGTAGAGCCACATAAAATGTGAGAAGGAAACAGCCCTATAAGATGAATAGCCTTAAAGAGGTGAGCCAGATAGTAGTTCTCAGACATTATTTATTTTTTTAAAAGATTCATTTATTTATGCACACAAGAGCTGGGGCACAGGCCAGAGTCTTGGGAGGTGAGAGGGCTCACCAGGGAGAGAGTGGGGAGCAGAACAGGTGGATCTACTGAAATCCACTGCTGAGGGGAGCAGCGGGCGAGGCAGAAGAGGTCTGCTGCGCCATGTGGGTCCAAATGACAACATGGAGAATTTCATCAGAGCTGCAAACTATAAAAGGAGTTAAATGGAAAGGATAGGACTTTAAAAAAAAAAAAACACCGGGGCCTCCCTGGTGGCGCAGTGGGTTAAGCAACGCACTGTGAAGCAGACCGCAACCACTGCAGCACGAGTTCGATCCCTGCTGCCGGCCGGGGGGCGGAACCCACATGGCACAGCAGACCTCTCCGGCTGTGCCCGCTGCTCCCCTCAGCAGTGTACTTCCATTGATCTGCCTGTTCTGCTCCCCGCTCTGTCTCTGGTGGATTCTCTCACCCTCCACACCTCTGGCCTGTACCCCAGTGCTTGTATGCATAAATAAATAAATCTTTAAAAAAAAAAACACCAAAAATACTGAAATAAAACATTACACAGATCACCTTAACTGCAGATGATACGGCAGGGAGAGAATTCATGACCAGGAGAATTCATGCAAAGTGAAGGGGACTGAGGGAGAGAGAGAGCGCGAGGAGATGAGGCTTAGGGAAATATACATGTGGTTAGCATCTCAGAATGAGAAAAGAAAAAGAGTAGGCAGAAGCACAATTTAAAAGCTACTAGCCAAGAATTTTCTAAACTTCTTGAAAAGATTCACAAGTTCTTTGACATCCAAGTAGTGCAGAGACAAATAAGTTGACGGAGCAGAAATGCTGACTATCAAAGATGAACGCAGAGAAGAGACACCTCCGGAGAGCGGTGGCTTTTCAACAGAAGCCTTGACAGCCAGGAGCTGCTGGCATAATACCCGTCAGGCGCAGCAGAAAACAAAGCGCTGCCAGCCTAGAATAGCCTTCAGAAGACGAAGATGCAACAAGCTCCGGGAGAATCTGGTGCTGCACGAGGGGGGAGTCTAGTTTTAGGACAGAGCACAGTGCCCCACATGGTTGGCTGAGAGGCAAGAGAGGTGGGGGCAGTGGTCAGGGTAGGTCCGTGGGCAGCTCTACACGCCCACGGACGGGGTGAAGTGATCATCATGTCACAGGCTGGAAAACATGCTCATGTTTAATACACAGGGTAAATAGCGCACGCGAAGCAAGAGGTAGAAAGGGAATGAAAATGTTTCAAGGCCCTCCCCTTAGGAAAAGGAAAACATCACTGTCTCCCATTACTACCTCTGCCCCCACGATACTTCTGGTTCCCAAGTGTGTGGCTGTTTCTCCCACAGACCAACTCTTTAGCGCCAGCTAGACGTCCCGTTAGCCCTCTCCCAGGAGTTAGCGTCAAATCCCACAGCTCAAGGGCTCAGCCCCACAAGGCTGAGCTCATTCCTGGGCCCACGACCTGCATTTCTGTCTGACTTGGCGACAATCCTCAGTTCCCATGACCCCCTCCTCAAGCATGATAATTTGCTAGATTGACACGCAGAACTCAGGGAACGCCTGCCAGCTTCTTAAATAATGCAGGATGTGATCAAAGGTACAGAAGACCCAGGCCAGGAGACGCACGAAGAGGTCTGGAAGGGCCCTGGCTGCAGGAGCTGTCCCCAGGATTTGTGGGATACCACCTGGAAGCAACCTGAACCCCACAGCTTAAGGATATTTTGGTGGTGTTATCGGGTCGACGTGATGAGCTGTTGACCCAATCTCTAACCCTTCTCCCTCCCCAGAGGCTGGGGGTGGGATTGGAAATTCCAAGTTTCTCATCATGAGGTGGTCTTTTTGGGGACCAGCCCCCATATGGAGTGGTCCAAGTGCCCAACAAGAGCCATCCTGTGTGAACAAAAGATGCTCTTATAACCCATGAAATTCTGAGGGTTTTAGGAACTCTCTCGGGAGCCAGAATCAAAACCAAATATTAGGACAAAGATGCTTCTAGCACCTTTCTTGCTTAGGAAACTTCTAAGGTTTTGAGAGCACTGACCGGGAGCTAGAGATGAAGACCAAGATAGATCTTATTCTGCTCTGATAGGACGCCATGTCTAGAGGGAGTAGAAGTATTAATTTAGGGTGCATTTTACTGAGTCAAGGCTATCTGTTATAAATTTTAAGCGTGGTCATTAAATGTAATATCAAAACTAATGGAATGGAAGACATGCTTGTTTTAAAAAAAAAAATCTTGATTAATTTAATAGCACGGGGGAGAGGAAAAACGACATAGGCCAGGTGAGACAAGAGAATGAGATGGCAGGTTTAAATCCCAATTCCTCAACCACTACTTTAAATATAAATGGAACATTGCACTTAAAAGCGAAGATTGTGAGCCAAGGTTAAAATAAAATGAAGGCTAAGGATAAGAAGGGTTAAAAATCTTAAATGGATGAATGTCTACCATGAAAAGATGAATAAAAAGAAAGTTGGTGTTTCTATATAAATATCCAAAGCATCTTTTTAGCATACAGACAATCAGGAATAAGGTTTTTAGTACCATGGTTTATTTTAACCTGGAATTGATAGCTTGAACATCTCAAAAATTCATCCTCCTTTATTACTGAAAACTTACCACATCTATTCCATTTTTTCAATAAATGCATTGTTTAAATCTTTAACTTCAGCGACTCAAAATTATAAGAAACTCTTATAAAGAATGCATCTATGTTTGTTACTTTGAAATCTGGTCAACGAGTAGAAATTTATTTTTGTTTGCCCGTCTTTTACCTAAGTTTCTGCTAATATACAATTATTATTATGTCTAATAATATTTATTATGTCTAAATTGAGGATAACCTATGATAGAGATAGTGTATGTGATTTTGGAATTTTTTTTCTTTTTTTTTAAATTTATGCATACAAGAACTGGGTTGCAGGCAGTGAGAGGAGTCGCCAGAGACAGAGTGGGGAGAACAGGTGGATCCACTGAAACACACTGCTGAGGGGAGCAGCAGGCGAGACATAAGAGGTCAGCTGCATCATGTGGGTCCCCTCCCTGGCCAGGGATCGAACTCGTGCTGCAGATGCTCCATGGTGTGGTGCTTAACCCCTTGCGCCACCAGGGAGGCCCTCTTCTTATGCCATGTAAGGGAACAGAACACATCCTCACAAGCTGTGGCAAATGATCTTGAAACGCCTTGAACCTAAGTGGAACTCAGCAAGCATATTTTCAGTCAAAAGCTACGTACAGTTTCTAAGTTAGTCATGCAGGTGGTACGAGCACTGGCATGCGACCCATTCTACAAGGGCTCCAATATCGTAACGGGACCTCTACGCCTCTTCTCTCTAGTATTTAGTTTTCATTAACTTTACTGGTTCAACAGTCTCTGAGCCTCTGCTCTAGGACCAGCTCCACCAAGTCTAGTCACTGTGTGTGTGGGGGGTGTCTCCGTTATGGAGGGAGTTGGGGGGGGCAGCTTGCTGTGCTTCTCCCTCAACTCTGGTGGGCCCAGGACCCCCTCCCCCTGCTTTTAACATCACTTGGGGTGTGCTGGGCCAGTGGTCTCTCCAGCCGAGCCTTTCTGGGTGCCGGGGGAGAAAGCACCGAGGGCTCTGCCGGGCAACGTGGGTGCAGGAGCAGGAGGCTGCACCTTCCCCAGGGGCCTGTGAGCATCCCAAGGCTCCCCAAGGACCCCCAAGTGTAGGGGACAGGGTCGTGAACCGCGCCTAAAAGATGGCGCCGACTTCCGCTTCTGACCGGGTGATGGCTACAACAAACATCTCCTTATTAGGTTGGCGGTTTAGTCTGGAATGTGTTTTGCCTTTGTAGGCAAATTGGCATTCACCACGTGGCTTCCTCAGGTTGGCGACACAGAAACCTGATAAACTGGGAACGGGGCTCCGGGGAGGGGGGATGGAGCAGAAACGCATGAAACATAGACAATAGAAAATTCCTGAATAAACTGCCTAAGGAAGAGTCATGAGTTGTGATCCTTTCTCGAGGGATGAGATGGTCGCAACACCCAAGCTCAGCTCAGGGCTGCGAGGCCCGGGAGCCCACAGATCTCCCCCGGCGGGCCCGGAGGGCGTGGTGTTCGGCCCGGAGGCGCCTGGGACTCCCTTCTGCATCACCGGTGGGGCCTGAGATGAGGTCTTTCTATTGTCCCTGTGGCCCGACGCCTCCTCGTGGTTGGCTTCCTGGTCAGGACTCATTGCCAGTGGGGGCGGCCGGGACTGTGTGGTCTGCAGGGTGTCCGTGAGCGGGGCCCGCCCTGCCCGACCTGCGCCTGCCCGCAAGGCCACCCCGGCACCGGACTCCTGCTTCCCGCTGCCGAGGCAGCTCTGCCCTGCGCCCGCAGGCGCCGCTGCAGCAGCGTACAGAACTGGAGTCATTTGAAATCAGGCTCAATAGTGGGAGCTTCGTGCGGCCAGTGAGGAGACCTCGTGCTTCCTGACCAAGGCCTCGTCCAGGCCCAGCCCGTGTGCGGGTGTGAGACCCGGAGGCCGGGGAAGCTCGGAGGTGCCCACTGAGTGCCAGGAGTCCCTCTGGGGCACACTCTCCAAGCCACGGCGCGCTGCAGGGTGAGCCTTGCCGTGCCATCTTGCAGACAAGGACACAGGCTCAGACGGGCGAAGTAACTGGCCAGACGCACACAGCACTAGGTGGGGCGCGAGGCGCCAGCGACCCTCAGGGCCCCTTGCTTCTCCACTCATTTCCCTGGCCCCTTAGCGCAAAGGACCAACGGCGTCAGCTGGCCACAGCGCCCAGAATGTTTGTTCTCAGATCGCCCACCTGGGCTGGAAGGGCACTCCCTCCGCCAGCAGCACCTGGCAAGCTCCAGCAAACGCCTTCATCATCACCATCATTATCACCGACCGGTCACTACAGTTAAGCTGGGTGGTCTGACAGCCCATGACCCGACTGTCCCCTTTCATTTAAAGTGACAGTCCCCTGGGAGAAGGCGCTGCCACCTGTTCCTCTCCAGAGGGGAAAACGAAGCTGAGACTCTGCCGGAAGATTCCTTTCCAGTGAGCTGCCTTGGGGTGAGGGAGCCCCTGCAGGGGTGGGGGGCTGGATGGGGTGAGGCAAGCTCCTGGGGCAGAGAGGAATCTGCCAACCACGGTGTGCGTCCTTGCCCAGGTGAGGAGGAAGAAGCGGCCGGTGGATCACTGAGCATTTGAACTCGGCCGCAGAACAGCAAATATTGATTCAAGAAGCAGCCCAAAGGAGCTGACATTTTTATAGTCGACAAACAAAAGCGCGGCCCTCCCAGCCCCCTTTAATCAAAGGCCCTTTCTCTGCCCAGCTGACAGGCTCTTATCCGCACGGGGAGAGGAGGAAGAGCCAGCGGGAGCTGTCCGCAGGGCCACTGACGTCACCGCTTCACCTCTAGAGAGGACTGCGGCCCAGCCCCAGCGGCAGGGCCTCGGAGCCAGCCAGCCAGCCCGACAGGTGCCAGCGTCCCTGGGGCAGAGCAGAAGCTGGCGCCCGAGCCCCCAAAGACAACAGGCTCGCCTCTTCTCCCCTTGCCACTGCCCCGGCTCCCTCATGGACGGGAACCCTGAGGCCCAGAGGTCAGTGACCCCAAAGCTCAGGAGAGCGAGCTCCGCCCGGCCCTCTCTGCAAGGCTGGAGAGAGCGCTGCCCTGGCCCGCCTCTGTGACCCAGAGCCTGGCATTCAGGGCCGGCCTCGACTTCCTCCCGCGGGGCTCAGCCCCCTCCTGCCAGCACCCCTCCCTCCCTCGGGGCAGGCAGGAGTCCCCAGCCCCTGCAGAGCCAGCAGCTCCCTGTCTCCTCGCTCAGGGTCGCTTTGCTTTGGTGGACAATTCCTGGGCGCAAGTTTCCGTCCTTCCAGGCTGAGAGCCGGCTGCTGCGGGGGCTGTGCTGGGCCCACCCTGTGGTCTCAGGAGCCTGGGAAGAGTCTGACACCTGCAGGTCCCGAATTGGTGCCCATGGAGTTGAACTAGAACAGTCTAAGGCTTCGTCCTGGGAAACCCATGGAGCAGATTCGGGGGTGGCTGGTCCAGGGAAGGGGGCCCCGGGGTCACCACAGGAGGGGCCTGCAGCCTCTGACTCTCTGTTGGTCACTCAGTTTCTTGTCATGGGCATCCGCCCAGGGCTGAGCTCTGGGGGGCCAGGGCCGGGTTGGGGGCTAGAAGGAGCATGTAGCCCTTCACTCTGTCCAGAGTTTTGGGGACACCCACGGGGGCATGGCCAAAGGAACCCAAGAGGTCCTTGCTGCTGCAAGGGGCAGTGGGCAGCCTCGGGGAGCGTGGCCTGGGCACTGTGGCTCTGGGCTTTGTGCAGCTGGAGCGGCTCTCCGTGGGTCGCCCGGAGGAGAAGCTGCAGGAGGAGCTGCAGGAGGAGCTGCAGGAGGAGCCGAGGTCCTCGTCAGCGCTCTTCGCCACAGGGTTCGAGTCCTGGCTCCGCGGGACGGGGTGTGATCTGAGTTGCCAGCTCCGGGCACATCTGAGTTCTGCCCGGGCCCCGCCAGCTGGGGACACCATCGGTTCATTCGTCTACACCGCCTGTTCAAGACCCTCACGGGCTCTCTCTTCAACTCGGTGGGCAGCTCTGCGACCCTCCACATCTGGCTGTGTCCCATGTCCCCGCCTCTTAGAGAGCAGGAGGGGAGGTGGGTATGCAGGCCAGCACTGGTCTGGGGGACGGTGACCCACGGCGTTTGTATTCACAGCAGCATGAACACTGCCGTGAGCTCACGCAGAGGCACCTGGGGATTGTGGTTTTTAGAGCACAGGCCTGTGTCCAGCTTAAATGCAGCAAAACTTTATTGTTCAATGAATAATGGAGACTGGACCGTGGGGCAATAGCGGCCTTTGATATGATTGCTCTAAGCAAGTGCCCCGTTCTCCCCAACAGGCCCTGGACAGGCTGCCCGCCTGCCCCCCACGCCCCTGGCTGCAGGGACACCCCCCTTCACCATCCGGAGTCCAGCGGAATGATCTTGGGTGAGTCCTGCTTTTGCCAGGGCTTCCTTTTCCTCCCTGTAAAAGAGGGGGTCTCACCTCCCTGCGCCTCTGACCTGCACCCCAGCTCTTGTGTGCATAATAAATAAAGTTTTTTGGTTTTTTTAAAAAAAGGGGGTTTAGACCAATTGGTCACTGAACTTCCTTCCAGTACTGGTATTTGGCAGTGATTGTGAGCGAGTTATTAACCTGTTTCAATGTCCTTATTGAGAAAATAGAGATAAAAATATTTCTTACCCGTGGAGCTGTGAAATCACTAGGGTGATGGTTGCTGGCATGTAAGAAATAATCGATAAGTGATTCTTGTAATCAAAATAATGTGAGTCTCATTTATCAGTTCCTTAGGAAGAATCTGATGAACTCCATCAAGCGAAGGTTAAGCACTGGGCCGGGCACAAGTTCGATCATAATCACTAACAGCGTCCCTAATCTAACTGTGCCGGCCTCACAGCCCACAGTCAGTCCTTGGTGGCTACCCCTCCTCTAGGAAGCCCTCCTGGTTCAACCCAGGTGTGGCCCAAAGCCCACAGTCAGTCCTTGGTGGCTACCCCTCCTCCAGGAAGCCCTCCTGGTTCAACCCAGGCATGGCCCAAAGCCCACAGTCAGTCCTTGGTGGCTACCCCTCCTCCAGGAAGCCCTCCTGGTTCAACCCAGGCGTGGCCCAAAGCAGCCTCCACATGCCCCTATCCTGGCTCCTGTTATGTTGTGTTTGAGTCTCTTTTTACTTGTCAGTACCCAAGTAGACTGTGAGCTCCAAGAGGCAGGGACTGAGCTCGGTCTCTTCAAGACCCAGCCCAGCGCCTTAAACACTGTGTGTGTGAACGAAATGAGTTCCAGCTCCTGGAACGTGGCGAGTGGGGCAATGGCAGGGAAGGACAGATGGGGTTACAGGACTGGGTTATAAAACGACCATTGCCAGGGCCTCCCTGGTGGCACAGCGGATTGAGCGTCCCGCTGGGAAGCAGCCACAGCACAGCAGCGCGAGTTCGATCCCCGGCCAGGGAGGGGACCCCCATGGCGCAGCAGACCTCTCCTGCCTTGCCCGCTGCTCCCCTCAGCAGTGTGTTTCCCTTGATCTGTATCTGGTGAATCCTCTCCCCCGCTGTACCTCTGGCCTGCACCCCAACTCTTATATGCATAAATAAATATATTTTTTTAAATGACCACTGCCCCTGCCTCTGAAAGCTGCTGCAGGATTCGTGGCGGGTCCCCCTGCCAGACTGGCATGGGCTGGACCCCGCCGTGAGCTGGGCATTCAGCTCACGTGGGAACAGGACAGGCCAGAAAGGCGCAGGCTCCAAGCCCGCTGGGCAGGAGCTGCCCTCCGGAGTCCACAGGCACAGGACTCCGGCTTAGCAGCTAGTGGGCTGGGGGAGTGCAGCTTTTCACTCTCACTGAGCTTTATCTGGGCCATAGAATAGAGAGGGGATGGGGAGCTGCCTCCTGCCCGGTTAGCCCACAGAGAAGCGCTGCCGGGGCGGGTAGGGGCTCCGCTGTCCTCCCTCGGAGGACTGGTCCAGCACGCAGGGCAAGCACACAGGTGGGATCCGCCTCCACCCTCGGCCCTCGGCCACACAGTGTCTTCCGGCTTCTGGCCACCAGTCACAGCTGCAGGGGTGAGTCCCAAGGAGGGCTGTGCGGCCACGTGCCCCTCTGGCCCATCATGGAAGGACACGTCAGCGTGAAACCAGGGGTCGCCGGGCTGCCCGGTGTATTCTCGCGGTCACTCCAGAGATGGCACCGGGGCTCCTTGGGCCCGGGCTCCAGAGAGAGAGGCTTGTCCATACAGCCGACCCTCCCACCCTGAAGAGCAGCCCAAGATCTCTTGGCAAAGCATGCCTGCCCTGAGCCCTGCATGGAGTGGGGTGCTGCGCTACCTGGGGTGTCCTCTGCTCTCACCTGTACCTGTTCTGCGGGACACATTACTAGAAGTAGAAGACCTAGGTCAAAGGGCATCTGTGTTTTTAAGACTCGCGCTACATATTGGCCAGCGGCTTTCCAGAGGGACTGTACCAACGGGAAATCCAGCCACGTGGGAATAGAAGCTACATGGGAAGGTACGTGCTCCACAAAGGCATTATTTCCGTTTCTTTGGCTAACGGTAAAATCGAACTCTTTTCACATTTCTTGTTGTTTTTCAGAAAAATAATGTTGGTGTCTGCCCTCTTTTCTGCTGGAGTATAGTGCTTTTTTTTTTTTTTAACTGATCTTCCAGTATGTCTGTATCTGTTAATTACACTCACACTGGTTTAATTGTTAGTATTAGATGCAATTCCAGTCACCTGGTTGCTGTTAAAACTGAAATCGAGCTCTGCGGCTGAGGCCAATTGTGGAATTATTGGTGCTCCTCAGGTTTCTCTCCTGCATAGCCAGAGTTGAAGAGGCTGGTTTGTTTTAATAGGGTCATTTCACTTGCTAATTTGGCTTATTGATACCTTGAACTATGGAAGTTCAAGTTCACACTTGCAGACCTGTTTGTCTTTTTTTCTCTATGTGGTTTCTTTAGTCTGCCCTTTAAGTTCTTAAGAACTAGAGCGCAAGGGATGATGGTGGCGGCGCACGAGTGAAAGAGGGTAGGAATTTCATGGGGAAAACATACATTGTGCAAATATGAAGGATGATGTACTGCAAACACAGGGGGCTTCCCTCCTTCCCTCCCTTCCGCCCCGCCTGGGGGTGGACCCTGGCCCTTGCCAGGGGCAGTTCAGGCTGGCGGGGAGGGAGAAAGGGAGCTTGAGAAACACAATCCTGGAAGCAAATTCCCGAGAGATGTTGGGCAAGACTTGCACATTCATGTGCTCCGGGATGAGAGAAGCAAGTTAGATGCTGATGCCTGAAGGAAGCCCTGGTCCCCGCCCCACTGCCCTGCTCTGCACCTCCCACCCCCTGCCCACAGCTGGGGAATGGGGAGCAGGTGTCCTCTCTGAGGCCCTGGGGTGGGCAGGGGAGACCAGGAGACGCAGTGGCCTAAGAAGCCACTGCAGTGGGGAGCCAAGACCTGGGGCATGTCTGAGTCCGTCTCAAATTCTAGAACAGAGTCTAGAAATCCAGGAAACTAGAAGTCTCTAATTTGGCAAGGAGGATGTGGGACAGACAGGTTCTCGGGCCCACCCCCAGGTGTCTGCTGCAGCAGGCCTGCTGCGGGCCCAAGACCTGCATTTCTTTTTCTTTCTTAAAGATTTATGTATTTCTGCACACAAGAGCTGGGGCACAGGCCAGGGGTGTGGGGTGAGAGGATTCACCAGAGATGGAGTGGGGAGCAGAACAGGCAGATCCACTGAAACCCACTGCTGAGGGGGCAGCAGGGAGGCAGGAGAGGTCTGCTGCTCCCTGTGGGCCTGTAGGGTAAAGGTTAATCAGGACTTCCCGCCCGCCTACCACTGACGATGGACACCTGTGCACGTGCCTGAGTGGGCATGCGCAAGTGGATGCACCTGGGCTGATGCACCAGGTGTATAAAGCTAGCGTCCCGGAGACGCCGGGGTGGTGGTGTGGAGCGGTGGAGTGTGAGGGATATCGTGACGGCAGCGAAGAAACTGCTTGAACCGACGCTGAACCTCCTATCCAATCTGGGATGGTTGCAAGACAGGGTCCTTCCCTGGCTGGGGATCGAACTTGCACTGCTGTGCCGGGGATGCTTCACAGTGCTGCGCTCAGCCTGCTGCGCCACCAGGGAGACCCCAAGACCTGCATTTCTAACCCGCTCCTGTGAGAGACTGCTACCCTCTCCCTGCGCAAGCCGGGCCAGCTCTCCATTGAGCAAGGCCTCCATGGCCCTGCCCCTTGCTGGCTGGTTTCCATAGCGAGTCTGTCCCCCACCCCACCCTTCCCTCCTGCTGTTCCTCCGGCCTGAAACCACTTGTTTCCTCAGTGCATAGGTGGGGTGCCCAAACAGGGCTGGGACTTTGGGGTTCCTTGCTTAGGGTACAGCTCCTTAAGCTATCACTGCCTCTGTGGGGTGACACCCTTTCGCAGGCTGTGGGTGGGGGCCTCAGGGTCCCCGCAGCCCCAGCACCTGCCCCATCCCTCCACCCACCTCCCTGGCTGGCAGCTTTATCTGTTCGGTTCTGCTGTCCCAGGCCCTTCTCCAGCGCCCTCCACAGACTGGGACTGCCGAAACCTCAGGAACGCCTCGGCCCGGGTGGGGAATTCTTGCCTCCTGGGGCTCCAGCTGCAAAGTACATATGAAGCAATTATTCAACAAAGGGAAAGGCAGTAACAGCGCTCAATCAATATTTGCGGAATAAGGAAGCACAAAAGCGACTTTCCATGATGCACGGTCCAAGTGCCTCTCGTGGAAAAGCACTTCACTCTGGGAGCCCAGCAGGTGTGCGCAGAAAGTCCTTGATGGCCGACCCAAAGTGGGACACAGGAGCCCCGGGAGCCCCGTTGTCTGGGGCAGCGATCCCAGTGAGTCCCTGAGTGAGCGTCCGGGCTGAGCGGCCCCGGGGACGCTCCCTTGCGGGCTCGAAGTGCGTGAGCGCAGTGGGGGCTGGACTTGGGAAGTCCCGCTTTGGCCGGGCGTCCCTGCAGCAGGCCTCCTGCTGATGGTGGAGCCTCCAGGAGAGTGGAAACTCGGGCAGAGCTGGCCACCGGGGACTGCGCCCCTGCGTCCAGATTTCTGGAGTTTGTTGAGACCGGTCAACCCCCTTGCGGGCAAGTCCCGAGTCTCATGAATCCACCCACGGAGCGTGACGGCAGAGCCGTGAGAATCTTCCATGGGGAGAGCCGGGTGGCACCTGGAGGGCTTGGAGCTGCCTGCGCTCAGCATTGAGACACAGGGCAGGGCCCCGGGAATGCGACCCTGAGCTCCGCCCCTGCACTAGACTCCAACTCTCCTCCCCATTGTCCTCTTGTGTCCCCCGCAGCTGCCCCTCTGGGCTGGTCTCTGCTCCGGGCTCGCCACACCCACCATGCCTTCTGCCCTCAGCCCCAGCAGCAGCACCCCTGCCCCGGTCTCCCCACCCCTCATTGCTTCACACCACAAGGCCCTTTGGGGGTGCAGTCCCTTCCTTGCAGAATCATTTTCCTGCCCCTCCCTCTGCTTGTGATTTCCCAATCCTTCCTTTAGTCTCCCCGACCTGGCTGTCTTCTTTGTCCGTGTAAGCCTTTACTCATTGCTGTGATTCTCCTGGTGTCGTGCCACCCCCCCCCCCCCCCCCCCCCCCCCCCCNCCGTGTAAGCCTTTACTCATTGCTGTGATTCTCCTGGTGTCGTGCCACCCCCCCCCCACTTCCCCCACCCCCAGCTGGAGCCTGCTTCCTGCCCAGCCCACCAAGCCCCGCCCGCAGCTGACTTTTGCCCCCTGGGGTACCCCAGCGCCAGGCACCAAGAAGGCTCGGCAGACACTTGTTAGATGGATGGACGGATGAGGCTGGATGAAGGTGGTTTCCACTTTGCGTGTTCCGGCCCCAGTGCTGATGTGGGTGTCCCTGGGCCGCCCCAACCATGAGGCCATAAACGTAGGACCATTCGCTTTGGCCAACCCAACCCTGGCCCTGGGCGGCTGGAAGGGGGGGACAGCATCTCCCAAGGCATCCCCGGCCCCATGTGGCCCTCTGTCTTGGGCTGCTGGCTGCTATAGCAGATGACCACAGGTGGGTGGTCGAAACAATTCTTTTCCTCATAGTTCAGCACACAGGGAAGTCCAAGGTCAAGGTGCTAAGAAGAGCAAGGTCAAGTTTCAGTGCCTGGGGCGCCTCCCTTCCTGGCTTACAGCCAGCTGTCTTCTCGGTGTCCAGTGGTGGGAGGGCTGAGGGATTCTCCAGAATCTCTTTGCTCCTGCAGCTCACAAGAGGCAAGGTGCAGAGACCCAGATACCCAGGAGGGGACCTTTCTCGGGTGGTAGGATCCCAGGTGTGCCGGTGGCATAAGGAAGGAAGGGCGCTCCCACCTGCTCATCTGCCACCAGCTGGGACTCGTCAGGGCTCCATCCCAGAGGGCACCTGGGCGACAGGAGGTGGCCGGTCAGAACCAGGTGTAGGTCAGGCAGAGAGGGCGGAGGCCACGATGTGGGCGGAGGCGCTGGCCGGCACGCCTGGCCTGGCCCGCAGCCGGGAGCGCAGAGAGCAGCGCGGGTGCCAGGAGCTGTCTGGCTGTGCTGAGCTTACTGCTAGAAGATCTCCCTGTGACGTCGCTGGCTGAGACCTGCGTCAGGCGGGAGCACACGGGCAGGAAGGCAAGCCATCCGAGCGGGGGGGTATCACGCTTCTGATTGTTTCCTCCGTGGGGTACTGATGCTCGGCAGGCGTGACGAGCTTCATGCTTCACGCCGATAACTGGCAGTTGCATAGGGCTTTCCGCGTGCCCGAATCTGCGAGGTGCTTTGAAAACCTCCCCCACCTAATCCTCACAACAACCCCGCGTGGGAGGTGCTGTCATGGTTCCTACTTAGAGGAGAAACTGAGGCACGGGGCAGTCAGCGGCAGGGTGAGTAGGAGGCGCGCCCCTAAGCCCTGCTTCACACCCTGGGGTCCCAGGGCCCGAGCAGGGAACCAGGCTGTGCTTGTCCAGCCGTCTGCCCGGCCCTCCCCCGCCCTCCACTTCCACCAGCATTTGGCCGTGGGGACAGGCGGGGGGAGGCCAGGGCTGCTCTGAGCTGGGCTGTCCTGTTGCGCCCCTCCCGCCTCGGACCAGCAGGTGGGCGCTTGCCCCTCTGCACCCCCAGCCGAGTGGGGCTGGGCCCAGGCCAGGCGTTTATTAACCGGTTGGCGCTCCCGGGCCAAGCAGCCACCCGGAGCTGAGTCACCGAGGTTCCTTGGATTAATGATCCTCTGAGTTCGCTGGTACCTGGTTGTGGTGAAGGCAGTTGGCACTTCCAGCCAGCGCTAATCCCAGTGAAATACTTGGTATTTCCAGTCGTTCCAGCTGGAATTGAACTTGAGTCAAGCCCCAGGAAGCACAGCCAGGAGAATGTGGCCGGAGGAGCCAAAGGACCCAGGCGTCTGGCTGCTGGGAGGCTGCTCTCGCTTCTGGGGAGCTGCCCTCCTGCTGCCCGGAAAGGAGGGGAGGCTGAGGCCCCCCGCGGCGCTCCAGCGGCGTCCCTCCGGGGTCCACCTGTCTGGGCAGCGCTGGGAAACTACCCGAGGTCAGCATGAGGCGGAGGCCAGAGGCACGGGGCTGCCCAGGTCTCTCCAAGGGCCCCCCTGTCCCTTTGCCCAGGGTCACACGGTGCAGCCGGGGGCAGGGAGGCGCCTGGGCCGAGGGGCCGGAGCACAGGCCCCGGCTGCGCTTCACCTCACCCGCCACCGCGGCCCTCCGCGCCCTCATGGAAAGCCAAGAAAACAAAGCTGTGGAAGCCGGGAACCCACGGAGCGCTCAGAACCGTGCCAGGCACGTGTGTCAGCTGCCGCGATCCTTCGGCCTCAGTTTCCTCACCTGCAAGATGGGGTGAGGGAAGGATGTGACCACAGGGCCTGTGCTGGTGGGGGTGCAGCAGGGCCCCCCGGAGAGCAGGGCCTAGAGAGCAACGGCCTCCTGGGAGGAGCAGGCAGCTCCACAAGCCCCAGCCCACTGGGTGGTGCGTGCGGGGCGGGTGTGTGTGTCTGTGCTTGTGTGCGCGTGCATGTCTGTGTAGTCCTGTGTCTGCAGGCCAACGTGCACACGACGTGGGTGTGAATGGAAGCGGGTCTCGGCCTAGCAGGGCGTCTGTGTGTTGGTTGTGTTTGTGGTGTGTATGTCTGGGCAGGGCACGTTACCTTTCTCTTAACATCTGCCAAAGGGGCCACAGCTGCCTCCCCATGCCCCTCACCCCACACCTTGGGCCCCACCCTGCCTGCTAAAAAGGCAGCAGGGCCTCCCTGGTGGCGCAGGGGTTAAGCCTCCGAGCTGTCAAGTCATCAGCTGCCCCTGCAGCACGAGTTCAGTCCCCGGCCAGGGAGGGATCTGCATGGCGCTGCAGACCCCTCCCGGCTCCCCGCTGCTCCCCTCAGCAGTGGATTTCAGTGGGTCCTCCTGTTCTGCTCCCCGCTCTGTCTCTGGTGACTCCTCGCCCCCTGCACCTCTGGCCTGCACCCCAGCTCTTGTGTGCATCAATAAAAATAAATCTTTAAAAAAAAACCCCAAACAGATGAAAAGGCAGCAGTCCGTGGGCTCTTGAACACTTGGGGGCGAGGGTGCCGACTCCCACTCTCTGTGTGTAATTTTTGACCGCCTCAAAACTTCATCCTGGTTATCCGGGGGCCTGTGTGGGGCTTGGTCGGTATTCCAGCCATGAAAACCAAAACCTCGAACACCCAAGTCCCTCGTGGCCCGTCCTCTGTATTCCTGGCTGTGCAACCACAAAGTCAACCTCTTACCGTCCCGGCTGGGTGAGTCGCTGAGTGTGGAGCCCGCGGGCATGGAGTGACAACCCCCTCATAGTGCACCCACGACTCGCTGTCTCTGTTGCCGCAGCAGTGAACCCCACCCTGACTTCTTGGGGTCAGGTGACTTTGGGCAGGTCCCTTAAATGCTCAGCCTCAGCAAAACGGGCATCGACAGCGGCCTCGTCGCTCCCTCTGGTAGGGCTGGTAAATGGCTACAAAACCCTTAGACCAGCACCTGGCGCAGAAACAGGGCAAGACTCGTAATTACTGTGACTATCACTCCTGTCTCATAAGGTTGCCAGGGGCACAGAGGAGACTGCTCGGCTCTAGAAAGACTTGGGGCGGAGGCCTAGCATGGGCTGTTGCTGGCAATCATTCATGCCCTCCTTCCCTTGGAAGCTCACCCACATCCACACAGCTTTGGAGTTGACTGTGTAGCGTGATGCAGACTGGGGATGGAGACTGGGTGGGAGACAGCACCCAGCTCCCAGCAGAGACTGTAAAATACATCCCATCACGCTCACTTCCTGGCCTACAAGTGGCTGAGCCAGAGGAGAGGGGTGGCTCCCAGGGCCTGGGAATGAGACACCATGGACAGGCCCTAGGAGCCACGGCTGACGGCCACACGCAGGGGCCGTGAGAGAGGAAGAAACTCCCCTTACTGTAACGTCTTGTTGAGGTACGGGGGTGCTGTGGCCACAGCCAAAATGGCGCTTGGAGAGCATGTTAAGAAGGACCTCCAAGGGGGTGCCTCACGCCCTGCTGGAGAGGAGAGGAGAGGAGCTAGGCGTGAAGCTGAAGCCAGGCAGGGTGGAAGCATCCGCAGGAGAGTGAGCTCCCCCGGGGGTCTCCCTCTCTCACCCCACCTGAGTCTCCTCCCCAGCTTCTGGCCTGCGCCAGGCTCCTGCTTATCGAGAAAGCCCAAGAAGCCTTCGTGCTGGCGTCTGCTTTGTTTGCTTTTCCTTGTGCCATCCTGCCGTGGACAAGAAGGAGGCGTGCCAACGTCAGCCCAGCCGCAGACCAGGGGAAACATCTCCTGGCCTCCAGCTGGATGCGGTTCCCTTCCTGTGGGTCTTCCTTCCAGAGCCAGGGCTGTAAAGTCGGGAGCACTTGGTTTGTCACTGCAGTCTGTCTGGTCTGGAAGAGGTTCTTCCCGGGGGACCGAGGAGAGACTGCAGAGGTCCCTGCTGGGGCCCGACACAGCAGCCCTCAACGCTGGGTGCAGCCGGCCCACCCGCCATCTTACTTTGGAGGAGGGGCTGCCGCTCGAGTCTGACCTCACTGGTTCCGGAATGTTTTTCCATTTGGAGTGTTTTCCATGCAGGAGGCAAAGCAAACATCTGGCCACACAGCTCCTCTCCCCTGCCAGCCGCCCCACTCTGGGATCCAGGCTTTGTTCCATCCATTCTCCATTTTCTTTCCATACCATCCAGCCGAGCTCTGGCTGCTTCGTCCTCCCGCCCTGCGTGGAGCCGGGCACAGCCTCTTTCTTCTTGTGTCTGCTCCTGGCCCTGATGGGAATTGTCCTGTGGTTTTCTGTGGCCTCCAATCCTGTCATTTCCCAGCAGCCCTTGCAGCCCCCCGCACAGACGACCCTGGAAGCGAAGCTCGGCCTGCTGTGGTCGCTCGGGGATGACCACAGCAGGCCTCGAGAAGCTGGTCGGCAGCCCAGCAGTGCCCAGCTGCCCCTGAGCTCGGCCTTGTGTGGGGCGCCCTGGCGGTGAAGACCGGAGGCTCAGCCAGGCAACCTCAGGCCTTGCTGGCGGGCGGCAGAGTGGGCAGAAAGCTCGGGCGGCCTCTGCAGGCCTGGTGGATGTCCTCCTGCTGTGCCCACCTGGCAGGCTGCGGCCACTGCACACGGCAACATCGGTCCTGGCCCCTGGCCTTCATCTCCCGAGCACCTCGGCTTCCCCGGGCCGCTGCGTTCACAGCTGCCAGCATGGCCTCCTCCCCTCACCCCTCCAGCTCCTGCTCAGGCGTCAGGGCTCCGTGGCTCCAGCTGTTGCCTCCCCTCCCGGTCCCCTGGAGAAGACCCCCCTCCGCTGACTGGAGGCTGCTCTCAAAGCTCCCTAAGAGGAGGTGGTTGGGCCATCATTTCTGGGGTCCGATCCTGGCTGGGCCGAGTTCTGGGCCCGGCCACCTGGCCGGTCTCCTCTTGCTCCCCCAGTGACTCTCTCGGGGTCAGGTCCGAGCCCAGGCCCACTGGTCATTTAAAGCCAGGCGCAGGGTCCACAGCACAGCGGCCAGTGCAGAAGGAGCAGCGGCCAACTTCTCAGAGGGGGTGCAGGTGGGTGGGCACGCAGGGGCTCGGCACCACCAAAGGCGCCCCCACTGCGTCGGTCCTGGGCCCGGCTGCAACCCCAGAGCGTTACTATCTGATCCACTGAAGACTTGCCTGGCCTTCCCCAGCTTGCTGCTGGCACACAGCACCTCTGGGGGGCCCTCTCATGGGCGCCCCCCTGACTCCACAGCCCACCCAGCGTCCACCAGCTGCTTGGGCCACGCCTCCCACTGCCTCCTCCCGGGGCCGGTTCCCCCTCCCCGACGGAAGCTTTCCCTGGGCTTTCTCCGCGGTCACCAGCATCTGGCCCTCAGAGGCCTGACCCTGCCCAGGCCACCGCAGCCGCCGCGGCCCGTCCTGCCGGCCTCTCACGGCCCAGCTCTGCAGCTGTGGACAGGGGCAAGATGGAGCCCCCTCCGCTGAGATGCCGGACCGGAGCCCAGGCATGAGGCCACGGCGGCAGCAGTACTGTGAAACCAGCTTCGCTCCTTTTCTTCAAACTCCCCATCTGTGCCGGGAATCGCGGGGCGCTCTCTGGGTGGCCCTGGCGCCCGCATGACCTCGTCTGCGCTGGGCTCCGCCCTTCTCTCGAGATGGCTCTGCAGCCACAGCCTCCTCCTGGCCTTTCAGTTCCTCATCTGTCCCCGCAGCTCTGGTCAAGCCCCATGCGCTGGGGGCCTCCGACCCTGCAGGACTGGACTCGGCTCAGCAGGTGCGGGTGCAGAGACGCCCGAGGGCCGGGGAGCCATCGCGTGCTGACGCCAGCGTGGGGAGGACCAGTCGGCTCCCACGGAGCAGCCGAGGGCGGCATGGAGGCGGAGGGACTGGCAGCAGACCGAGGTCTTGGGTGCGAGGCCTGAAGTCTGGGCCTGACCCAGTGTGGTGCCAGGAGGGCACCGAGCAGCTTCTCCGTGACTCCAGCAGACGGTCAAGGAGGAGGCCTGGGGCCCTCAGTGGCTTTGTCAGCTTGTATTACTCTTTATGTCAGAGGCGACCAGGGACACGGCAGGCAGGGGCCGGGGGGCTGGGGAGCTGGCAGGCCTCCCAGCCCCCAGCACATCTCCACTTTGGGCTGCTGCTGCTGCTGCCTCTCTCTTCTCTCCTGCTGGCATCCTCGTGACGCCGCCCTTATATACGCCCGTGTCTCAGCCCAGGTGCGCCCACCTGCACGCGCCCACCTGCACACGCCCACTCAGGCTACGTGCAGGAACGCAGGTGTCCATCATCACTCCCCTGGCGGGAGGGCGGGAAAGCCTGACACTTTTCTATGTACCCCACGCCCAGTAACCTGCGCCAGGCCCGGATGTCGTGTTGAGGAAGGAACACGGATATCCAGGAGGCCTTCAGAGCAGGACAGATAAAGCCAGAGAAGCTTGGAAGCTGTGCCAGGTGGGGGGTCTGTCCGGTGAACCCCACGGACAGGCAGGGCCCAGACAGTGGACAGGGGTGGAGTCCTGAGGGGGCTGGCGGGACCCGGGGTCTCAGGCGTGTCCGGCGCTGCATCCGCACCTGCGGGAGGACAGAGGCCGCAGCTCAGCCGCCGCTCGAGCACAGGTGGCCTCTCATCGCGCGCTCTGCCTGGATGCGAAGCCTGTGCCACTCCCCACGCGCCCCTCGTTCGCTTGCCACGGGGCCACCTGCCTGTGTCGCTGCACCTCGGGCTCCTTGCCGGCCCCACAGGGTAACAATGTCCTGGTTGTGATGGTCCCCCAAGAGCATGCGGCCCCAGTGTGACCAGCCCCCCCAGCAAATGCCGTCAGCAGGACAGCTCTTTGGTAAGGAGACGTAATCACACATGGGGCTTACCCGGCCTCAGGCCTGGGGAGTTAAGCGCAAGGGTTCAGCAGCCGATGGGTCCCCAGCGGTGCCTGAGCCGGTCCGGGTCACCCTCGCTGTCACTGAGGCCTTGGCCGAGGGGTCCGAGGTGGCTGCAGGCGGAGCGCCTGGGATGGGCTAGCGGCATGCGCCCCTGCGCCCGGCTTCCATCCCTATCTCCTTGCTCCTTGGGGAGGCTGCTGAGGACGTGGATGGCGACGCAGGGAAGGCACGGCCGGCGGGCGGCCTCGGGCACCGGCTGCCCGTCTGCAGGCACAGCCGTTCTGAGCAGCCGAGGGGCCCGTTTTACCAGCTGGAGACCTTTTTTCAGGTCTCCCAGAGGCAACGGTTCTCAGGCTCCAGCTGGGCGTGTCTGTTCCCCCGCATTCCCGTGTGGGACTCACCCTGCCGACTGGGATCCCGGGCGCGCGCATGTGCTCGGCGGTGCTGGGAAGGGCGTTAGCAGCTCCGGCTCAAAGGCCAAGGGAAACTGGGCCGGCTGTGCCCAGCAGCGGTGTCTGGTCTTGTCGTCTCATCGCCCGCGGAGCCCTCGCACAGCTTCAGAGAGCAGAGCTAACGCTTGTCAGGCCCACAGTTTGAAAACTCAGACAGTGTTACAGAAATCCAAGGAAGGGGCCTCCCAGGTGGCGGGGCAGGTTGAACTCTGCACTGTGAAGCTTCAGCAGCTCAGCAGCGCGAGTTCGATCCCCGGCCAGGGAGGGAACCCACAGGGTGCAGCAGACCTCTCCTGCCTCCCCGCTGCTCCCCTCAGCAGTGTGTTTCAGTCCATCTGCCTGTTCTGCTCCCCACTCTGTCTCTGGTGACTCCTCGCACCTCTGGCCTGTACCCCAGCTCTTGTGTGCATAATTAAAAAATGTTTAAAAAACAGGGGGTCAGGAGGCTTTGCTCAAAGGCTGTGTACCCCGTCGGAGCCTGTGCTTGAATCCATGTGACCAGGGGCACCCCAGAAGAGTGGCCAGATGAAGGGGCGAGCTGCCTTCCAGGCTGGGCCTCCCTCGCTGGCTGGCACTGGCCACAGCAGCCCCGGCTGTCAGCAGCGCTCGGGGGGCCACAGCTGCTTGGGGGGGGTCCCCCAGCTGGGCTCCCTTGCAGAACTTCAGAGCAGGGACTGCGCCAGCGTGACGGGGAAAGACACAGGCCCAACAAGTGGGCGCTCGGGGCGCCTGCTTGTGCTCTCGGCGCGCAGGGTCGGGGGGGTTTGGCCGAGGCTCTTGATCCTGGAAGCTGCGTCCTCATTCTGGACTTCCGCCATGACCACGAACTCCTCTGATTGCTCTGGGGAAATTTGTTCAGCGCAAAACAAACAAAATGTATTTTTTTATTTGCTTACTGGCAGCTGGAGTGGGACCTCAATACTCTGTTCAGCTTGAACCAAGACCAAGCAACTTTCCTTGGGAACAACGAGCACCCCTGGCCCTGCCCACAGGCTGGGCTAGAAGGGAAATGGGTGAGGGGAGCCACAGGATGGGAACCCCAAGGCTCAGAAGCAACTTGCCCAAGGTCACACTGATTTGACAGCAGCAAGACTGGAACCCCGTTCTCCAAGCCTCCCCCACCCGGGTCCCCAGCCGGTTGTGAGTGAGAGACCTGATTCTCCAACACGGCCAGAGCTTTATACTTAATGAAGCAGAAGCTGGTTCACCCTGAATTCTAATGATTAGAGTTACCAGTTTGGGAATTCTTACACACAACGATGCTCATTATTAATAATAAGGACAACAGGGGGTTGGAGGATTTTTAAGTATCTTCTAATCCTAGAAGATTAAATCAAGTTTAGTGGCATTTGGGAGTTGCCAGATGCTCGGTGTAAAGGAGCCATCATCAAATATTAGTGTATAAAATCAGCGCAACAGCTAATTAGTGCCATCACTCAGCGAGCCCAGACATCTCGCCACATGGAGTACCCCATTTCTGCAAGGCTGGGTGCCGCTGTTGGACTACGGCTCTGAGGCCAGCAGTCCAAGACGTGCGTGTCAGAGGAGGCTGCATGAGGTGTCTGCTTCCAGGGGCCCGCGGGGCTGTGCAGCAGGTTTGTGGGGTGCTGGGGGCTGTCAGGGTCTTCAAAGAGAAAGAGGGGGTGTGAATGCTGGGTGGGGGGGCTTGTTAGGGTTGATTTGCTCAACAGTAAAAATTATGAATTAACGGCCTGAGCCAGCATTTCTGCAGGACAGCAGAATGAAAGTGCGTTCTGCAGAAAGCTTCACTTGATGGGCATCATCCCACCACTGAGTTTTTGGACTATTACCTAAGCGCCCCCTTCCCATGCATTGCGAGCTGACTCATGTCTTATGTTCTTTCTAATCTGTGATGAAGTGGGTCTATTTCCCAAGTCTTCCAGCAGGAAATCGAGGCAGAGAGAAGACTCCAGAGCTCGCCAAAGCCGCACAGCCGGCAAGTGGCAGAGCCGAGACTTCCTCCCAGGCCAGGCTTCTCCAGGCGTGGCTCCGGATCACCTGGGTCAGGGTGAGTCTCAGGGGTGTTGCCAAAAGCCAAAGGCCCCTGGGCGAGCCCCGTGAGACGGCAGCGAGCGAAGACTCTGGGCTCATGCTGCCAGACTCGCACAGCCAGAGAGCTGCAGAACAACCGCTCCCCTGGCGGAAGCCCGATTATCCGCACGCAGCAGCAGTGGAAGAGGGGAGGGCTGAGCCTTGCTCAGAGTGGCGGTGGAGCCATGTGGCCTGCAAGGGGGGCCCCTATGGCTGGGATGCGCAACCACACCAGGGCTCCTGAGCCCCGGCACGTCCCGGACCGGGGGTGCACTGTTGAGGGGTGGCAGAGATGGGGACCTGCAGTGAGAACCACTGGCTTGATGCTGAGGCTCATAACACAGAACAGCTTAGCGTGATGAGTCAGAGCACTTGGCTTCTCAGAGAAGAAACCGCTGCTGCGCCCAGGCTGAGTCCCCAAATACCTTTCCCACCCCCACCCCCACCCCCGCTCCCCGAAATGCTTCCCAACAGGAAGTTCTGAGCTGGAACTGAAACTTTGATGCCTATTGCCCATCTTCATTGCCAGCGGTCCCCGACTACTCCAACAGGTGGAGAAAAACAGTCGAGAATCTGAACCCATGAAAACCCATGCAGAACTGAAAATGCAGAGACAGAAGGACAGGGCACGAATGCCAGAGCTAAAGCCCCTGGGAGGGGTCCATGAGGGGAGCTCACCTGGTGGAGGGAGGGAAGTTGAAGAAACAGTGGAGGTCCGAGGGCTCTGAAGGGAACAGACAGAGACCACAGAAATAAGCCACACCCCCCTGAGCGCCTCATCTGTGACCCGCCACGGCCACATCTGTGAGCATGAAGTGGGAGGAACAGGCTCTTTAGTAAATGGTGCCGAGAAAATTAGACAGCCACGCAGGGAAGAATAAAGCCAGACCCCTCGCTAACTCCATCCACAAAATTAAATTCCAAATGGATTTAAGATTTAGATATAAGACCTGCAATGATAGGGACCTCCCTGGTGGTGCAAGGGGTTTGGTCTCAATATGTAAATCTATTTATATTTATATATACAAATTTATATATAAATCTATATTATATTTATATAAAATATGTATTATATAATATATATTTATATAAAATATATATTTATATAATAAATTATCTGCAGCCACTGCAGCACCAGTTCGATCCCCAGCCAGGGAGTGGACCACATGGCGCAGCAGACCTCTCCTGTCTCCCTGCTGCTCCCCTTAGCAGTGTGTGTCAGTAGATCCACCTGTTCTGTTCCCCACTCTGTCTCTGGTAATCCTTTCCCCCTCACACACACCTCTAGCCTATACCCCAGTTTTGTGTATATATATATATAAATCTATATAATATATATTTTATATATTTATATATTATATATTTATATATTATATATTTATATATTTATATAAAATATTTATATAAAATAAAATATATCTATATTTTATATAAATATATTATATAATATATATTTATATAACATATATTTATATAAAATATATATTTATATAATATATAAAATAATATATATTTATATAAATATATATTTATATAAAATATATATAAAATATTTATATAAATATATATTATATAATATATAAATATAAAATATATAAATATATATTTATATAAAATATATAATATATATTTATATAAAATATATAATATATATTTATATAAAATACATAGAAGAAAACACTGGTGATACATTCCACAATAGCAACGATAAAAGTTATTTTTAGTGGTTCAACCCTATGACTAGGAAATTAAACACAAACAGTTGAGATAATCTCAAGTTAAAAAGCTTCTCTATGACAAAAAAAGAAAGAAAATACAAGATGATTAAGTAGACACTTTACTGAATGGGAGAGAATGCTGGCATCCTATGTAACTGCTAAAGAATTAACACCCAAGACATAGAAAAAATGAGCACAATTCGACAATCAAAACTGGCGATCTAGCTGACAAGTGGAGGACAGACGTGCACTCACCGTGAGGGCGTCCAGAAGGCCAAAGGCATGGACACACGTGCGTCACTTTTTTTTTAAAGATTTTTTAAATTTATGAATACGAGAGCTGGGGTACAGGCAGGAGGTGCGGGGGCTGGGGGCGGTGAGAGGCGCCGGGCGCATCACTCCCTGTCGCCAGCAGAGCTGCCCGTGGCAGGACCTGTGGAAAGTTACGTGGACGCGGCTCTGACGTGGCTCCTGGAGGAAAGTCCCTTCTGGCCGCAGTCCAGGGCCAGTGAAATGGGCTTGTTTTTATTCTCTAGAACGCAGGACTTGCGAGTTTCCTTCCAGGGCGGGTCTGTGAAGTTCATGGACATATTTGTAGCCCACTCACTGGGTTTGTCGAGCAGGCTTTAGAACTTTGGTGCGTTTATTTTTTGAGTAGGTAATTCCACCGCAGGCCCAAAGATCAAACGTGCAGCGGTTAGAGGGTGAAAGGCGCCTTCCTCCCACGGGTTCTCTTCCCCAGCGGAGTCCCTGTTATCAGCTCCTCTGGGAGGCTGCCGAGATGTTTTATGCATTTATTTGGCTTGTTTTTTTATTTTTCCCGCCACCATCCCTCCTCCTACGCCTTCGCCCGTAGCCTCAGCATGTCACTGTACTTTACAACCCATCAACTTTCTCCGTCTTCATTATAGAGGCCAAGGAGAGCGGACTCAGTCATAGAGTCAGGTGCAGGTCCCCACGGTGGCTGGCAGCCTCGGCTCCGAAAGAGGAAGGAAATAAGCCTTAATGAGGCGCGTGACACAAAGTGACAGGTACTCTCCAGTGTCACATGTGCTTTTCGATGCAATCCTCGGGGTGCCTCTGGGAGACGGGGAGGTGATGTTTATTTACAGATGAGCCACCCGAGGCCCCAAGAATGACACAGCCTCTTAGAGTCCCGACCTTTGCTCCTTGCCCTCCGCCGGCTCTCCCTGCGTGCGCCGTCAGTGCAGACGGGCCTTTTGCCTTGCTGCTGCACTGTCCACACTGAGACACAAAAACGAAAACCCAACAGACACAGATGCCCTCCCAGAGAGCCCTGCAGGGGGTTCTCAGGCTGGTGGTCAGTCCCGCAGAGGGTTCTCAGGCCAGGCCTTGGGGAGGACACTGAGTCCTGGGGAGGGGAAGTCTCGGCTGTCTCTCGCTGACTGTCAAGGAACAGTTTCTCTTTGTCAGACACTCGAGCGTGCGTAAACAAGCTCCTTGCATCCTCATGACATCCGGATGAAAAAGGCCCTCTTGTTATCACTATCCACTATCTGGAGATAAGGAGGCTGGGCCTTGCATGGGCAAATGGCTCTCCCTGAAGGACGGGCAGGGCTGGGGCTTAGACCTGGCAAGCCTGGTCCAGGCCTGTGCTGCTAAGCAATGTACAGTCCCACCCCACCCTGCACCCTTCGTCCCGCCCAGAGAACTGGTGTCCAGTTGGTGCAGATGATCGTGGTGAGGGGTCTGTGTCCCTTAATATCTGAGGGACTTAGAGAGTTGAGGCTAAAGGTTACAACACTTGGTCACTACACAAGTGGAGCGTTTTCTTTAGGAAGGAAACAAAACTGGGAGCAAAGTTCTTTGGTGTCTTCAAGAACTTTCGAAATTACAAAGAAGTTCTGAGACCCAAAAGGGTTTTGTGTGTGTGGCTCACAGTGATATAAGAAATCAAAACAGAAGTTTCCAAAACATTTGCCTATCAAATCATTGAAGAGCGACAGTGAGTCCAGTTTCATACTGTGAATGCTTTTGTGAAAAATAACTGTATGTTGAGAACAAAAGAAGAATTAGCGAGAAGAAAGGGAATGTTTTGCATTTTGTAAATCTCTGTGATGACTGATTTGGAAAAGGACAGGCTGGTTCTCTTAATTTGCTTCTGTCTTCAATCTGTTGAGACATGCTGTTTGGATTGAAGTATATGAATAATATCCAGCTGCATGAAATACAAACAAACAAGAAGAGGCTCTGTCTGTGAGAGGAGCTGTAAGAGGGGTCTTTGGGACAGAGAAGTCCTGGTTTGGGAGGCAGCTTGAGAGAGGGCGACGTAAAATCAGGATTTTCTTTAGTTTGTTGGAATTCACACACTTGTCAGTCGTACATTTCTCTGGGAGTCTTTGAGTTGGAAAAGAGTAATTTAATTATATCAAATTATCTTGGCTGCTAAGTATCAGAAAATACATTTAAATTAGCTCAAACGCAGGCAGCCTGGAGCTCCTGGAAGAGAAACGGCGTCCCAGCTATCTGTCCTGGAGTCTTTGTCCCCGTCCCTGCTGGCGTGTGGATTTCATTTCCATCACACGTTGTCCTTCCTACGGCAGCAAAGCCCCAGCGACCATTCCAGAACTGCAGGAGTGGATAGCCCTGTCCAGCAGACGTCAGCTCGCACTGCCTCCCTTGCTCCAGCCGCCGAATGTGGGTGTGGGTAGCTTCTCACCCTGAAAGACCCCAGGGCAAGTGGGGAAATGACTCTGACAGCCTAGGCCCCTGACCACCCACTCTGGGACTGAGGTGTGTACCTCCATTCTAGCCAGGTGGCCTGGCAGTGCCCCAATCAGAAAATGGGCCGATGGCCTCGCCGGCTTCCTTCTGGCTTTGCAGTTTTCTAGTGTAGCATCTTCCTTCTGGCCTCCTCTGACTTGGACAGGAAACTAGTGATAATAAACCCACAATTTGACAGGCTCTCCTCCGCTGAACCACAGGGGAGAGTAGCGCAGTGGTTAATCCATATCCGTTACTGTTAGTTTTTCCCCAAAAACAGTCTTATTAGCATGGGCCTGTGTTTTCCTCAAGGGGCTTGGCCCTCCTGGTGTGTGTGTATGGACCCCGTTCCCCATGGAGCCCCAGCCTTCCCCGAGCCCCCTTCAAGGTCAACACGTGTCTACACCAAGGAGAAGGCCCCTCGAGCCAACTGCAAAGCTGGTTCAGCCCCAAATGAGCAAGTAAAGCTGGCTGCCAGCAGGGAGGCCCGTGGGGGCTGGGGTGGGGGAGGCCCTCACTGCTGCCATGTAACTGAGACAGGTCTTCATAGGGGTTAAGGGCATGATGCCGGCGATAGACATCCACAAGCCAGGCAGAGGGGCACGGAGGTCTCTGCCAGTGATGGTGATTTACTGATAAAACCTAAATCTTTAGGCCAATAGTAATGGATGTTCATCGGCGACAGATCTGTGTTGGTGCTATGCTAAGTGCTTTCTAGGTATTTACATTACTTTATCTCCCAACAATCCCCTTTTTATAGGTGAAGAAACTGAGGTCCTGAATTTTCTAGATCTGGAAGACCTTGATCTCGATCTAGAAATTTAAAACCGGTGCCTGCACTCATCAATGCACGTAGGAAAGTGGGTGGCTCCATGTATCCACTGGGCCCTCTCTTCACTCTCCAGCTCCTCACTCTGTGTCAGGGGGTGGGGGTGGGGCATACACTCCGGACTCACCTGTCTTCTGGCGTCTCTCCGGGTTCTAGTGACACCCTCTCCTCGTGGCTTCAGGCCCTGAAGCTCCCCACGTGTTGGAAATCCTTTGGGCTGTAGCATGCCCTGCTAAGGGTCCCCTGTCTGGGTAAGCCACCCATTACTCTGGGGCCCAACTGAGGCAGGAAAAGAACGTGTGTGTCCGATCACATACACACGGACACAAGGCCACGTGGGGGTATCACCAACTTCGTAGTTCCAGAATTATGGCTGTGAGTTCTGCTTCTGGGCATTTTCTGATTTTTATACCAAGCAACATACATTATCTATGTCGAAAGTCATTTAAGAGATAAAGTAAAAGTTTGCAGATTTTTTTAAATCCAGTTGCTTCTGTCTAGGAGAGGGGGCTCAGAGGAGAGCAGAAGCCCAGCGGCCCAAATCCTTCGGCACCAGATCTGGGCCCAGGTCCACTTTGATGGACAGAAACGAAAGCTACTGGCCATTGCCTCCTAGATCAGACATCATGAGGATGAATGAGATAAACATTTCTGCAGCTTGGAATTCTTAGCGTGATTAAAAAGAAAATAAGAAGCCCATTACCATTCCTCGGCTCTGGAAGGGCCTTCCACCTCGGCTTCTCCGAACCTTGCTGGCTGCTCTGTAAGTGAGCCAGGGACAGCGGGCCAGGAGACAGGAGGATGGCTCAGCCTGCGCTCCCGGGCGCCGCACCCAGCGAGTCCCCAGACCACAGCGTAGAGCAGCTGTCCGGCCAGGGGTCCTGGACAGGGGCTCCCGACCCGGGGGCCAGGAGTCTGTATGTTAGTGCAGCTGCCCTCCTCCCCCTACTCTGCACACATCGCATGTTGCTTCTGCCGCTGCGCTGAGGGGCAAGTCCTCCCTCCTCTGGACGCTAATCCCCTCGACTCGGAGCAGGAAGGAGCGAAGCGCAAGGAGGAACAGAGCCTTGGGGCGGACATGGGCGGTCGGGGTAGGCCCAAACCAACCTGGCCTCCCCAGGAGGAAACCCGCAAGCGGGGCACCCAATCGCCTGGTGATTAGTGCTCGGGAAACCACAGGGGCCGGCTGGAGGCTGCGGCGGATGCCGTGTTCTTTTCCATGTCTTCTCTGATTACATTGATCCTGCACTTCTGCTGACGTTGTGACAGTCTAATTATAGAGCTCTCAGCTGCTGAGCAAACAGTCCCCCTTCTCCGTAAATCCGCCCGTTACACAAGCGCCCGCTGGGGGACGCTGCTGGGGTAGCAGGACAGTAGCCTGGCCCAGCTGCCCCTCTTCACGCCCCCTTGGAGACAGGGGTGCCTGGGCGAGCCAGGCCGGGACCTTTACATTGTTTTCAAAAAGATGGAGAAACTGAGGCCCAGGTCAGTGAAGTGCTTGGGGTCACACAGAACCAGGATCCGAGGCTGGGAGCTACAGACCAGGACGGGGACTGCGACTCAGGGCATTTTCTTTCTTTCTTTCGTTCGTTCTTCTTCCAAACACCTCAGTGCCTATTCTAAGAACTTGGAAGAGGAAAAGTGTCACCAGGAAAAGTGTCCGAGAGTGTTGGCAGGACTGGCCCAGCTGGACGGCCTCCATCCTCAAGGCTTCTCAAGAACCCATTTTCCTGGTTTCTCGACTTGCAGCCCCAGAAGCTTCTCCGCAGCTGAGTCCCAGTGCGGAAGGTTCTGGGTGATGGGGAGTCAGTCAACGGAGCCAAACTCGCAGAAGAGGATGCAAAGACTGGAAAGCAGAGGACTGGTTCTGACCGCCCTGCACCTCAGCCTCGTCCGGTTGGAGACCCCCACTTGAAGAGGTAGAGTGCGTGCCTCACGGTTAAGCTGCAGTCAGGTAGCCTGCTTCCGGGTCTTCTCCGCCAGCGGGACTTGGGCGCTTGCTCTGGGCCCTCTGACCAGATGCGCCCACTCAGAGTGACGGGCAGCAGCAGGGAGACCCGGCTCTGATTATCGGGGTGGCATGCCAGGGCTTCTCTTCCACAGGCAGCAAGAGCCTCACGCTGCCTGTGTCTGTGCGACACCACAGCAGCACCCGGACCAGTTTCGGCAGTGTGGTATTTTTTTAAAAGATATTATTTATTGATGCACACAAGAGCTGGGGCACAGGCTGATGCGGGCCCAAGACCTGCATTTCTTTCTTTCTTTCGTAAAGATATTATTTATTGATGCACACAAGAGCTGGGGCACAGGCCAGAGTCATGGCAGGTGAGAGGATCCACCAGAGACAGAGTGGGGAGCAGAACAGGCAGGTCCACTGAAATCCACTGCTGAGGGAGCAGCGGGGGAAGGCAGGAGAGGCTGGCCAATTCTGCAGTAGGATTTTTAAGCTTAATTCCTGGTGGCAGAGCCCATGGGGCCAGTGTCTCCACTTTTCTTTCTGCATCACCACAGAACCCTGTGGGTTCTGTGAGCCCCCCAATATCCTTTACATCAATTCCAGCATACGTTTTGATTGCTTGCAACTAGAAACCCCGACAGTTATAAGGACTGAGAGGTGAACGCTTGAACAGAGAGCCCCCACCTGAGAGGTGGGTCGGCTCTTCCTGCAGGTGGGTGTCCTCTTCCCCAGTGGGCGGGGCTCTGGGGTAGGGCGTTTCAGGCCCTGTGACTGTGGGTGAGAAAGATACCTGGGTGCGAATGTGAGGGTATAAGCTGAGGCAACTCAGGGTGAACTTGGTGACTGGTCGTACAATATGAGATGATCGTTCACAAGTTACGCTTCCCTGGAACTCGTTTCCCCTGCAGGGAGACTTGAAAACATTATCCTCAGATGAGGAGCCAGGGGCCCCGGAAGTAAAGAGATCCACAGCAAGGTGCTGACAACTCACCTGCCTCTGCTCTCACCTGACTTGTTCCAAGCTGTCCTGGCAGGGAAGCGAGAAAAGGGGCCACGGTGAGCAGAAGGGAAATGTCGTGAACAGGCACCTGCTCGCACAGGCCTTCCCTCCCTCATCTGCTTCACCCCCTCATGAAGCGGGGCGCAGGTGGTCATTGCCCTTGGAGATTAGGAAGCTAAGACTCAGAGGGATGCTGAGCCTGCTTACATCCCGTGCCACCGTCAGGGAGGTGGCAGGGTGTCGGGACACACCTGGCTCAGAGGGATGAATCAGCACTGCTCGTCATGACATCGCGTCTCTCTAGAGGTGCCACCATCACCCTCCCCCTCTCTGGGCCCTTCTTTACCCCTTTCACGGCCATGGCCCCCCAGCGCCTACATCGTGGCATATGCTTCAGCCTCCTGCCCAGAGATCAATTGCTCCCTCCTCCCTGCCCCTCGAAATCTGACCAGCCCTAGTCCATGCCCCTAACAAAACTTATGCCTTCTTACTCCAGACCCACTTTTCTTTCTGCATCACCCAAGAAGAGGACTGGCCTGAAGAAGCCAGGGAGAGATGGGGTGCATATCGTGGCGAGGGTGACAGGTGGGAAGAGGAGAGTCAGGTCATGCCTTGGTCCCCAGAGGGTCGCTGCGATGAAGACATCGCCCCCCCAAGGCTTTGAACAGACCCACAAGGTCAGTGCGCTCCTGTGTGTCTCGGCATTTGCCACTCAGGTTTGTGCCGCTTGTGAAAATTCACTGAGCCGGGTGGGCCCTTAGGATCTGCCCACTTCCCTGTTTATCAGTAGGTAGCAATAAAACTTTATTGAAAAATCATGTTAAGGTCTGATGAGCTACTTAAAAGCTACTTAAAGGTATATCCTGGTGATCATTCTGAGATAAGGTAGTATGATTCAGGACTTCAGGAATAGATAAATCAGGAAAACCACCCGCTGTGCAAAGGTTTTGCTTATCTTACAGAAAGGATAAAATGTATTTGCCTCCCTGGAGTACTGAAAGTAAGATTCTCCTGAGATAGAACTTTCTTAGGGCCATTGCCACAAGGGGGACACAGCTGCATTTTAAAGACTGTTTCTTCCCCTGCTTTCCTTTCCTCAGTTTCCCCATTTAGGCTCAGTGAAGCACCTGAAATGCAGAGGTCTTGAAGCTGTTTTGATTGGTTGTGATCCAGCTGAAGGTAGAATCTGATAAGAAGGAAGCACCAACAATCTTGGAAGGAGAGTTTCAATGTCCAGTGGGCAGGGTCCAGTGATTTCCAGAGACTTCCAGCCCCAGATGCCTCCATTTTATGAGGCAGGAAAAAAAAGTATGAAACAGAACAGAACCATACTGTCTCCCACAAACACAAAACAAATTACAGGTGAGTCAAAGAATGCCTCAGAATAAAAAAGCACCTAGGGTGTTCTCTTTGCTCCTCCCAGGTACCATCTACCTGGGAGTCTTTATTCTTTACCTTTTTTTGCCTCAATAAACTTTTCTTTCCAAGACAAAAAAAAAAAAAAGCACCTGGGGAAAAATAGATATATGCATATATGAAAAGTGAATTTTTATCTGGCTGTTGGTTCTCCTGGTCTCTGTCACAGAATTACCTAATGGTCAGGAAGCTGAATGGAATCTTATCTACGCAAAGGCGGAGCCAAATCATGCCAGATGAAATTCTAGTTAAGAATTTCTGACAAGTGTCCTATTCTGAGGTTCCTTGGGTTAATGATATTCATGAGGTACTAAATATTCATGAGGAATGGTCCAAGGGCCACGGTTATGTCATGATTTGCATTAATTTTATTATGATCATGTTTCCTGAATTTTTTGAGGACAAACTGAATTTTAAGTAACCACTTTGTTTTCAACCTGAACTTTTCATTCAGCAAAAATTCATCCATTCCACACACGTGCCAGTGGTGCTGAACTAACTGGACATCCATATAGGAAAAATAATAATTCTGAACCCAAATTGTATACAAGGTTATTTTGAGGTGGATTATAGCTCTAAATGGGCAAATTGAAACAATCAAGTTCCTAAAAGAAAATAAAGGAAATGAACTTTATGGCGTGAGGCTTTTTTTTTTTTTTTGCACACAAAATCTGGGGTATAGATAGGTTAGAGGTGAGGGAGGGGGAGGATTCACCAGAGACAAGAGTGGGGAGCAGAACAGGCAGATTTACTGAAATACACTGAGAAGGGGAATGAATAGTGGGGGAGACAGGAGAAGTCTGCAGCGCCATGTGGGTTAACTCCCTGGCCAGGGCTAGAACTCAGGCGATAGCCCTGAGACTTAACCCCTAGACCACCAGGGAGGCCAATATCTTACATATGGCATTAAAAGCCCTAGTCATAAAAAGATAAAATTAATAAGCTTCTTAAAAATTAAAAATTTAGGTTCATCAAAAGATAACATTAAAAGAATGAAAAGTGAGGCACAGACTGGAAGATAGTTATACCACACTTCTTAGACAAAAAAAAAAAAAAAAAAAAACCACCCAGACGAAGCAGAAAACTCTTAGAGCTCATTAAGGCAGACAACTCCCTACACCTGTGTCCCTTCACGAACAAGGCATCGAAATAGTCAAAATGCATATGAAAAGTTGCTGACTATCCCTGGCTATCAGAACCTGTCGATTTAAATAGCAATGAAATATACTCTTCGCAAATTAAAAAGACCGGCAGAGATGTGGCGCAAATGACCGAGAGAACATTGCATCTGAGAAGTTATTTCCCCAGCGCCCAGTGCGAGCCAGATAAATGTTGATAAATAACAGCCACTAGCTGACAGAGCGTTTACCGCACACTGTACATCCGGCACTGCTCTAACAGCTTTCCACTCTCTTAATACTTAGAAAATCCTACAAAGCTGCCTTTTAGTCCCATCGCACGGGGTTGGAAATGGAGATTTATGTAGGGTTGAGTTACATGCCCAAGACCTTACAGAGAGTTAAGTGGGGAACGGAGCTCCCGATGTAGGATAATCTGAGTTTGGAGCCCGGACTCGAAATCCCTTGTAATGGAAGGAGTGGACGGCGTCCAAGTCCAGCCCGCATGTTATATAACCCGAGCCCCGCTTCCCAGCAGGGCCTCCGCGACGGCCGCAGGGGCTGGAGACCATCCCTCAGGGCCTTCCTCCCACTAACTGCACACAGGTGGTCACTGCGGCCTCAGAACGGCCGCCTGAGCCGGTCCCCTTCTCACTGACCACCCCTCCGCCTCCGGGCAATTCGCTTGGGGAATCGGGAGGCTTCCTCCCCCACCTCCACCCCCGAACCCCTAAGTTTTTTCTGCTTCAAAAGGCACGTCGGAGGTGGGCATGAGGTGTGCGTTTCACGCCCCCGCTCCTGGACGGAGGACCCGGGCGAAAACCCTCCGAGAAGCCCAGCAAGCCTGTGAAGGAGCAGGTCAGGGATGGGGGAAGCTCGGCGGGGGCCGGGGCGCAGTGCGGTGCCGAAGGCAGAGACGAGAGCCGCAGGAGGGAGAGGGAAAGTGAGTCCCAGCTGCTCCGAAGTTCTGGGATGTTGACACAGCTCCGCTCTATTGCGCCTGCGCGCTCGCTCCTTCGGCCCCCACCCCTTCCCGCCTCGAAGATTTACTCGTCGCTCGGCAACCATTGACAAGAGGAGCCAATCAGCGCGCGCCTCCCCGCCCGGCCCTCGGCGTCAGCGTCCAGGCGGAAGGATCCCGCGGCGCTGGCTCCGCCCCTGCCCGCCCCTCGACGGGAGGCACGGCCCAGGGGCGGGAGCGGGGCTGCTGCGGGCGGGGGCGTGGTCGGGCCGTTTAAGAACTGAGGGGGCGGCGGCTGGACGGCTCACTCCGTACAGCTGCCTGGGGGCCGCAGTGACCGCGCCGCTCCTGCTGGCGGCTGCCCACGCCAAGCACCTGCTCTGTCGTCTCTTCTTCCGCCACCCAGGTTAGTCCGCGGCCCGCACCTCCGAAGGGGCGAGGATGCGGCGCCCCTAGGGACCCGAGCTCTGGCTTGGGGGTCCGCCCTCGCTGCTGCCCTTGCTCAGGTCTTTGCCGAGCCGGGTGGGGGCGCAGGCGCCGCAGGGGAGAGGCGGACAGGCACGGGGACCTGGCGCCCCTTCCCCTACGGTTCCCGCAGCGGCACCCCGCGGGCGCACCCCGCTCCCGAGAGCCGGGAGAGAAGCGCCGACGGGGGCTGTGACTTCCCAGAGAGTTCAGCCCGGCCTCGGCGCATTCCAGAAAGTTCCCGCACCGCGCGTCCCGCGAGCCGCACGGTGGCTGGGCGGCCAGAGAGTGGGCGCGGGTCCCCGGCGGGGCGCCCGGCCGGACGCGCCCTCCAGGTGGCCGGCCTCGGGCGGGGTGCACCCACCCGCACGCACGCCTCCGCGGCGGGCGCAGCGCACTTTCGAACGCGGCGGTTTCGCCGGCAGCAGTTGGAGACCGGACGCAGCGGTCGGGGGCCGGTGTGGGCCCGGGAGTGGAGGGGCGCTCCCCGGCTCCAGCCCGGCCATGGCTTTCAGGATAGGGCCGAGATCCCTCACTTTTCTTGGACCATGGACACCGAGAGCAGCAAAGTGATCCAAGCGAGTAACTGGGTGCTGCGCGTCTCTCGGAGGAAATTTCTCCGCACTAAGGGGTTTGTGACCCGACGCCTCCCTTTTTAGGAATAAAACTTGCTTGCTCTGTGGGCCAGAACCTTGACAGACAGTTGGCCGCACTGGCAGTGGCTCAGAAACGCAGCCGCCTGGGTCGCCAGAGGTGGGAGGGAAGAGGGAGGAGAATGAAGAACCTGGAGAGTAAGAGCTGGCAGCCGAATGCCTAACCCGGAAAGGGGCGGGCTGAAGGCAGAAGGGTGCTACCTGGGAGCTGGGGAGAACCTGCCAGGCCTGTGAGTTTCTTTGGAAAACAAATAGACCCACCCGGGCTGGAACCGAGTATTTAGAAGTGGACCCCCGGGAGGGACCCCGCACCACCTCCTGGGTTTATCTGGGAAGGCTTCTTCAGGTCCTGTCTCCATAGGGGGCTGCTTTTAACCTGTCGTTTTCTGGGGCTTTAACATGCAAAGGAAGTGCTTAAAGTGCACTTACTTAAGGTTGATGAAGACCATGACACCCTCTGTGTTATGGAGTTAGCGTTTTAGGATGTTAGGTGGGGGTGGGGTGCTGTGTTAGATTAGGAGGTGGGGCCAGGAGCCACAGCCGCCCCAGGAAATAAAGTTAAGATGATTAAATCCTGCTAAAGGAGACTCCTGGCTCGGAGCACTTGCGCCTGGGTGAGGGTGGCCACCTCGGCTAACTGACCATCCGGTGACCAGCGTGGTGAGGAAGCCAGCCAGGCAGCCTCTCGGAGGGGGGCAGGGCACTGACGCTGCTGGGTCCCCAGAGGTGCCCCCAGGGAGCCACCTGGGCGCGAGGCAGCCGCAGTGGCAGGGGCGGGGGACCGGGAGAGAATGCTGACTTCTCTCTTCGCTTTCAGGGAAGCAGTCTGAGCGTCACCAGCAGTGGGTCTGTCCTTTGGCATTCTTGTTTGTGAAGATGGAAAACTTACTGTCTCTGGAGCCAAGCTTTTACTTGAGATAACTGAAACCTTGTGTCCTAAGGTATTCCCGTATCTTTAGAGTACGTTTACTCTCAATAAGGAGTTTTTACAAAGCAGTTCTGGTAGATGGTGTGGCAGTGCTTGAGTGGCTGTGGCGAGAGACCCTTAAACACCAAACTTAAAAAGATTTTATTCTTCCAGGAGGCCTCAAAACTTGCCAAAAACAAAGGTCCCTCATTTCCTAACTGACAGCTGGGAGTTGCAGGAGCTGACAACAGTTTATGTTGCTCTTTTCCCCAGCAGCTACCTTGTATGAAGTTAAGTCTGGGGTACTTCGCAGGGACAGGATTTGGCCTTGGCCAGGGTGTCAGAGCCTCTCAGTTTCCCTAGCTCCCCCCAACCTGAGCTGTGGGAGCTCCTCCACCTCCCAGCAGCCCACACTTAGCCTCGATCCCCCGTGTTCAAGGCCAGGGAAGCTGCCCATGAGAACAGAGAAGTCTCCATCCTTCTGAAAGCCCAGGGAACACGGGGCAATAGAGATAACTCACAGCGGGCCATGGCGCCCTTGTTTCAGGAGCAGGGCTAGGCTAGCAGACGTTTTGTTTTGGGGAAAGGCTAGCAGACGTTTGCTTCTCCAGCTGCTCGAGGGCGTAGTACCTTGCTGCAGCACCCCTCCCCTGAGGGGCTGCGTGTGTGGGGTGGTCCTGTGTGCATACTGCCTCTCCCAGAGCGCTGGGTGTTCAGCCCTCAGTGTGGAGAAGAAAAGCTGAAGTTCAAGTCTGGTTTCATGAGCCGAACTAAACAAGTGTTGGGTTTGGGCTGGCTGAACTCTGGGCCATTTCTTCAGGTGTTTGGGGAGCTGGGCAGAGCCTGAGGCTCCAGAGGAGAAAGCCTGCTTTTTGTGTTGCGGGAGGTCAAGGAGGGTGTACAGAAAAGTATCTGCCAGGCTGGCGCTGCGGCTGTGCTGTTCCACCCTCACGTGTAGAACAGCACCTTGGCAGGAGCTGAGTTATGATGAAGCAGCCCCTCTGCGTTTGAAGAAGTGTTCACAGTTCACCACCAACCCGGCTGGGTTCAGTGGTGATCTCGGGATGCCTTGTGGGCTTCTGGTCTCAAACTATTTTATTTTTTACCCTTTCGCTAACTCTATAAGGAAACTTATATTTGGAATTTAAGTGGGCTCTGGAGAGCATCTTTGTCTACACCCAACTCTGTAAGGAAACCTCGTCAACTTTTAGAACAAGGAGATTTTGTCCAGCTGGGCCCTGTAGCCTGTTCTAGAACTGTCTGCAGAACTTCTTGGAATAACAGGAAAAAAAATGAATATGAAGAAATAATTGCTGCTGTTAAGCAATTCTTGTGTGGGGTGTTTTCAGGCCCAGGGCCCTTGGGAGTCTTGGTCACTACACTGGGCAGTGTTTGTTTCTTGGCCAGCAGCGATCAGTCAGTAAGCAGTTAAGTGCTTCCTAGCCAGGCGCTGGTGCCAGGTGCCGTGGGGGCTGGGTATGGTGTGAAAGGCCGGAGAGCTCTGGAGCCCCCGGTGTGGTCAGGGCTTCCCTGTCACCAGTCTTCGCAGGGCGTGGGAGCCCCAGGCATCAGAGGTTCCTGCTCAGCCTAGAGCAGGGCAGGCGTATGGGAAAGCCCTCTCTGTGGGGAGGCAGAACCGGCTGGCAGGGCCCTGGCCTGCTGCTCCTCTCCAGGGAGGCCCGCATTACACAGGTGTTGTTTGCTAGGCCCAAGTGCTGTAGCTTTTGGATCAGAGAGTTTGTAGGATGGAGATGGGTGGAGCGCTGCCTCCTGCCCAGCTCCCGGGGCTCTGTCCTGTTAACTCTTACCTCCCAAGCAGTCAGAATCACTCTCCCCAGCCTTAAAGCCAGGGCAGTTTCTGGGTCCTTTTTCAATGGAAGCCTCAGGAGTGTAGGTTTGGGAGAGGCACTAATTAGCCTGCAGCTGAAACTGCTTACACTGAGCTGGCGACCGGGCCTCCCTCCTCCCCACGCCACGGCTATCCCGCTATCCCGGCCCACTTGGTTGCTAGTTTTGCTGATTCTTTCCTTCCTTCTCTCCCTCACTCCCCTGCTTTCTGGCCCAATGCACGCAACTCCCTGAGAGGTCGCTGAGTTGGTCTGGTAGCCTCTAGTCAGTTCTGTGTCCCCTGCCCTGCGGAGGCCACCTCGGGAACTCCCCAGGGCCCCCTCCCTCTAGCAGCTGAGCTCCTGCTGACCTGCTCGCATTCAGCCCTGCCAGATGAGCCTCGCCGCTCTACCTTGGGGGGGGGGGGGGACACACACACACACACACACACACACACACTCAGATGTTTGGAAGGGATGTTGCTCTTCGCCAACTCTTCAGTCCANGCCGCTCTCCCTTGGGGGGGGGGGGGGACACACACACACACACACACACACACACACTCAGATGTTTGGAAGGGATGTTGCTCTTCGCCAACTCTTCAGTCCAGCTTTGGGCTCTTTCTGGAGCTCCAGAACCCCTCTGAGGATGGGCTCCTCCTAATCTCTGCTCCTCAATACTGCTTTATAGTCCTGCTGGCACCATGCTTTCTAGTTTTGAAAATCTTATCTTTGGGTGAGCACATGAAATCCCAAATCCATCTCCAGATTAGCTTCCTGTCAACTCTTTTGAGAAGAAAGTTCTCCATGTTTCTGCAGCCCCTTTGCCCCCTTGCCATGCTTTTGCTCAGCCCCCATGAAGGCAGGAGGGGTAGCCGTCCTCCTTACCTGCCTGTTGGCCCCTTACTCCCAAACACACCCTCTTTGTCCCTGGCCTGTGCTGCTGACAGTGGGGAGGGGACTGGGGCCAGAGGCGGCAGCTGACTAAGATCCTGACCGGTTCTGCCAGCCCGGGGAGGGACTGTGAGTGGCGACAATAGCAAGAGAATGATCCAGAACAGAGCTGAGTTCCAGTCCTGGCAGAGCCTGTACCTCTTCAGGCTGCAGTTTCTTGTAATGAGGACAATAGGCCAACCCTGTCCAGTAGAACTCTAATGAGGAACACCATCGGTAGCGACGCTGAAAAGCCAAACCAAGCAAGTGGAACTGGCTTTCCTACGTCAGCCCATCCTGTTAAAATACTATCTTTTCAATTTGTAACTGACATAGAACCATGAAAGTTATTTTACTCAGAGTCCTGGAAGTCCAGTGTGGATTTGATCTTTACCACCCACCCAAGAGCTGACAAGCCACAGGAGGCTCACAGCTGTGGTTTGGGGCCCTGGAGGCCCAGCCCATCTGCAAGCCGTCTGGCTTCTGATTGGGCTTGTTGGGAGCAGGGGTTCACAGCACAAAGCTAGGGAGGAAGGGTGTGGGGGGGTGGGGAGAGTGGGGGGGTGGAACGGGTGGACCGACAGCACAGGAGAGCGATGAGCTTCTCCCCTCCCAGGGCAGTGGAAGGAAGTGCGGCTGCCGAGGTGATGGACTTCCTGACAGCCACTGGCCCTGGCAGTGGGAGCTGGCGCTGCAGCGGCTTCCCAGCTCAGAGTCCTTTTGTTCTCCTGCAGCTTCTCAGAGGCTAAGCATAAGGTACCAGAGTTTCGAAGAACTGCAGATAAAAATCTTCTGAGGCTGAAACAGGGTGTAGATGATGCCACCAGCTTATGGGTGAATGGCATTACTGATTAAAATTTGAATGAAAATGCAACAGGAAAAAACTTTCAGGTAAAAGGTGCCTGAGATACTTAAGCTCACCATTCCCTGGGAGGTGTTTCAATTAGCAAATCACTGATCAGCCTAAAGAGCTGTATTTGGGGCTCGCATCCTCATTCTTCACAGGTCCACCAAAGACAAGGTGGTCGGGCCAGACCCCTGAGCTGCAGTTGGTGCAGGAAGAGGTCCCGTTCACTCCTGGTCTCCTTCATTTATCCCACCCCTCCACCCCCACTCTGTCCGCTGCAAAACTTCCAGTCCTTTGTGGCGTTTATTCTGCTGTCAGGGAGCCTGCTGCTGCTTCTGTCAGCCCGCTGCCCTGCTCGGTACTGGCGGTCAGGTGCTGCCACGTGAATGTTAACTCCACAGGGGAGAATCTGTGGGTGTAGGCAGAACCCTCCTGTGTTGGAGGCCAGCTGTATATGAGTGGGGTGTGCGCTCCGTCCGGAGTGTTAGCAGAGCTGCACCCCAGCTTTGGGGAGTTCTTGTCTCCTTCCCACTGAGGCCCACGATACTGCTGGTTTCTAGACAGGAACTTTTAGTGGATTGAGTTTCTCACCTTGGACAACTGACAACTGTCCGAAGCCCTGATCTGCAGTCAGAGCAGATGCAGCTTGGAGCGCTCAGCTGTAAGCCCGTGGATTTTATGTGAACTTGGCCATCTGTACAGCAAAGCATCTCCTGTCCCGTTTGTCTTGGCCTTGTTAGTCTCCAAAACTAGAGCCTTGGAGGTCATTTTAAATGAGTTCAGACTGGCAAAATCCCCGATGTAGAAAGAGATGTTCGGTGACGGGGCCTCCCGGGTGGCCTCGGGGTTAAGTCTCAGTGTTATCGAGCTGTCACCACCTGTGGCATGAGTTTGAACCCCGGCCAGGAAGGGGACCCACATGGCGCAGCAGACCTGCCTCACCCACTGCTGCCCTCAGCAGTGTATTTCAGTGGATCTGTCTGTTCTGATGAATCCTCTCGCCCCCTGCACCTCTGGCCTGTACCTCAGTTCTTCTACACAGGAAAAAAAAAACCCAACAAATCATTTAAAAATAAATAAATGCACTGTGGCACTGTGGACAAACCAGGGCTTGCTGCGTGGCCTGCAGCTGGAGCTGCCTGCGCTCCGACCTCGGCCGGTGCCACTGCTCCCAGCACACTTGGGGCGCTCCCTGTGCTATTGCGCCCTGCTGTGCCTGCTCCGATATCCGGCCAGTGTTTGCTTTCTGCTGGGTGATATTTTGCAGCCAAAGCTTTAGTCCACCCAGAGGGTGTTATCTCTGCAGCCACACTTGCTGAGCCATTCTATTTGGAAACACGGGGCACTCTTGGGTTGGGTGTCTCAGGATGGGTGTCTGCAGAAGATGCTTCCTCCCCGCGAGCCATGGAAACCCCGAGCCGGCCTCAGTGAGAAGGGGGCACCTGCGAGGGTCCTTCAACCTCCAAAGGCCTGGCAGAAGCCAGGTGGCCTCGTGGTGCAGCCTGTCCTGCTTTGTCTGGTCCAGGCCCTCTCCCTGCGGCTCAGCCGGTGGCCCAGTTTCGTGGGAATCCAACCAAAGTTCTCGACTGTTGTAAACATGGGTGCTGAATGGCTAGGAGGGTGCTGATAACCCTGAGAAAATAGACTGAGACGTCTGGCTGAAGGTGCTCCAGTGGACAGTGAGAAAAGACCATGTGCAGGGGACTGTGTCCCGGGCTGACAAGTGTTTGCTCCCGGCCACGGCCTGGTGGCCCGGGGCAGTTACTTCTTTGAACTGTGGTAGGATGTATGTGTGTGGGTGTTTGTTTGGGTGACTGTAAAGCAAACTTCTTAGAACAAGTTAGCATAGGGTATATTTTATTGTCCTCTGTAAACAGAAGGCATTTTATCAGGGCCTGGTGCTGTGGCTTGTCCACTCATCGAAAGACTCATTCAGTGTACATTTAAACCGAGGTGTGGGCCTCGGTTATCTGTAACTGCTGCGTGTGTTTGGGGTTCTGTCACCTCCGCCCTGGGGTGGGCTGGGGCTCTGGGGGTGAGGGGGCTGCAAGGCAGCAGACAAAAGCCTTCCTCAGGCTGGCCCCGGGTCCCAGATAACTTCTGGCCTTCACTGCCCATAGGAATCATAGGAATCCGGGGACCTCCCTGGTGGCGCAGTGGGGTAAGCACCGCACTATGAAGCAAACCGCAGCCACTGCAGCATGAGTTCAATCCCTGCTGCTGGCCAGGAAGGGGATCCACAGGGTGCAGCAGCCCTCTCCTGCTGTGCCCGCTGCTCCCCTCAGCAGTGTGTTTCAGTCAGTCTGCCTGTTCTGCTCCCTGCTCTGTCTCTGGTGGATCCTCTCACCTCCCTGGACTCTAGCCTGTACCCCAGCTCTTATATGCATAAATAAAATAAATCTTAAAAAAAAAAAAAAGAATCATAGGAATCCAAGCAGGAAGGGGGCCTCCCTTCAGAAGGCCAGATCCGCTCTGACCCTGGCTTTCCTCCTTTCTGCCCACTGATCAGGCGCTGCGTCTATCAGGCCCACGGTCATCTGTGGTGCTGGCTCTTCTCGAAAATGAAAGCATCTCAGAGGTCAAGCTGGAGGCAGGTGGGGAGAGTGGCAGGTGTCCAGTGCATGCTTTGGTCGGTCTATTCCAGGCGGTTTCTGTTTTCAGTTCTGTTTCAGGGCGCTGCCTGGGCTGGCTCTGAGGGTCCTGGCCACTTCTTACACGTTTTACCTGCCTTCTCCTCGCCTCTCTGGTCAGGTCGCCTGTCTCTGGGGTCTGTTCAAGTTGTCCTCTTGTCCACCGGGAGTGTCCTGTCCCTGCGTCATCGCAGACGGGCGCTCTGAGCTGACCAGCAGCGGGGGCTGGGGCCTCTGCTCTGAGCCGTGGGCAGAGCGCGGTGCTCACGCCCTGCTCGGGGCCAGCAGCGGCAGTCAGCGCCCGCTCGTGGCGTGGCCTTCCCTCGAGTGCTTCTCTTTGCCCCTCCTACCACTGCCTGGCGCCCTGGCCAGCCTCCGGGAGGGCCCTCAGAAGCTGGACTCCAGGCCTTCACCTCTTCACCTCTTCGCTGTTGCTTCTTTTAAAAGCAAACAGCTGCACCATCAGCGTCTCCATACTTCGTTGCATCCAATTCTGGTGACTCCAGCCAGGCTGAATGCACCCCTGAAATCCACGGGGACTGGGCGTCTGGTGCTGACATGTGCTGTGTGTGTTGGTTCAGCCGTGCTAACCGCTGTGCTTTCGGCACTGGCCTCAGCTCGCACCTCTAACTGGCTGCTTTCCCACCGTTCTATAAAAATCCTACTCTTGGGGGCCTCCGTGGGGGCGCAGCAGGTTGGGCGTTGTACTGTGAAGCATCCACGGCACAGCAGCGTGAGTTTCATCCCCGGCCAGGGAGGGGACCCACAGGGCACAGCAGACCTCTCCTGCCTCCCCGCTGCTCCCCTCAGCAGTGAGTTTCAGTAGATCCACCTGTTCTGCTCCCCACTCTGTCTCTGGTGACTCCTCTCACCCCCTCATCTCTGACCTGTACCCCAGCTCTTGTGTGCATAAGTAAATAAAAAAGCTTTTTTAAACAAAGCCCTTTCTACTCTTCTCCCCTTTCCTTTTATTGCCCTCTGCTTCTCACAGCCCCCCTCACTCCTGAGTGGCACTTGCCTGCAAAGCCTCACTGCCAGCCTCACACGGGCCAAAGCTCCCACCTCTCGGGGGGGCATCTCCTACCCCATGTCTGCCACTCGGCAGTGGTGCAGCCTGGGCCCTCACACCCGGGCGCTGTCCCTTCCTTTCCCAGGTGAAACGGACGGGCTTGGAAGCGTTTCTCAGCCACCGGGCTGGGGGGCCGAGGCTAGGGCAGCTGTCCCCATCCACGGTCACGCCTCCTTCAATTCGCCAGGCTTTTGTGTGCCGTGAAAGCTGCTGCTTTTCCTGGTGTCTTCGGTTGCACTTGTGGGGAGAAGAGTTTGTGCGGAAGAGGCCTGTCACGGGCGCGGGTCTGCCCGGCCAGGAGCCGCGGCCGCTCCCCTCGGAGTCTGTCACCAGGCCTGGTCTGTGGGGTGTTGCTGGGAAGAGCCACCCTCTGGGGTAGCACCCAGAACGAGAGAAAGGGGTCTCTGTCTCCACGGGATGCTGGCCCGTGTGGGGTTTGTGTTCTCACACACAGGGCGTCAGAGGAAGAGGTCAGGCCAGTTGTGCTGGGTACACGGAGGACCGCCACAGCTGAGAGCGGGCCGCCACCGCAGCGTTTTCGTGACACCGCGGCACAGCAGCGTGAGGGCTTTCGTGTCCACAGCTCGGACTAGACTTAAATATCTGTCATCTTGGGCTTCGTGGCTGTGCGTCTCCACGGGCGCCAGGAACTCCTGGGCCACATCCTCCATTCAGTGCCTGGCCCGACCGTAACCCTAGAAGTCATGTAATGCTCTTAGCACTTCATCTCCAGCCCGTCTCCCAGCCTCCGTCCCCTTCCTTTCTGGCATCTACACAGGCTACGAAGAAGCACTCGAAATTGCCTTTTGCCCTTTTGGTTGGGGCTCAGCTTAGGTGTTTCAGACCCAATTGTCCGTGGCCGTGGGACGCAGCGGCCGGCTGGCTGTGGTGTGTTCTCGTGGGGCGTGGTTTAATCTTGCGGCCTCGTTTTTCCTTTCTTGTCCCTTCTGCTGTCATAGGTACAAACCTGCCAGCTTTTAATGTGTGTATTCTACCCACGGCACGTTCTCGTGGAGCGTGCTTTTCTCTCGTGGCCTGGTTTCTTACCCCGTCCCTCCTGCCGTCATGGGTACACGTGTGTGTTCTCACCACGGCTGCAGCCCGGTGACAGCAGGACGGGTGACTGAGAGCATTGCTCATCATGAGTCAGGCTTTTTAGAAGATTAAGTTGCTCGAACTGGGTAGGCGACTAATGGGGCTTCTTCACTCATAAAAAGATGTGTGAATTTTCGAGCCAGTGAGGAAATGATGGCTCCTACCTTCCCAGGTCCCACTGTGCAAAATGCAGTGAATCTGCTGCTCAGACAGGAAAAAGAAAAGCAGATGTTTTAGTTTGAATTCATGTGGCTTCAAGTTAATTATTTTCTAGTCACTATTTTGTTAAATCTGTTCGTTCTGCTAATTAATGAGGATCTGCCCCTTCACCAGGGTGTTCACGACTTGGGAATGTGCATTTCACATGACTGTTCTGTGGGGGTCATATCAATGTGAACCCAAGTGGTTAATTAAAACCGAAACTGTTGCACTAAGTTCTGATGTGTTATCAAAGCACTGGGGGCCTGTGACTTGGATTTATTCTACTAATGCTGATGTTTGTCTAAATGACTCAAAATGGTACTTCTGGTGTTTGAAACTGTTTGGCTAGGTGAGGGAAGACAAAGAACTTCTTTGTAGTAGGCACCGACAACTTAATTTGGGCTCCTCTTGTGAGCGTAGCCCTGAATTTCAGCCTTCAGTAGCTGAAGCTCCTTTAGTCATGATACGTTGGGAGAATCAGAAACCTCCATCATGGGCTCTGTGTTTGCCACCCCCTACACTGCCTTTCTGTAGACAGCCTCGTCAGTCAGTTATCTGTGTGAATCTGAAGAAACTGACACAGAAGATGAGAAACACAGGCATCTTGGTCCATTAAAAAAGTGTTTATTGCATTTATTAGGTGCTTGCAGCTATAGTGATCAATTAACTGTAGTATATGAGGTACCTATGATATGTCTGAAATGAAGAATACCCATTTCTTAAAACTGCAAAAAAAGCATTTTTGGGTAACAAATTTCGGATGGGATGAGACGGCTTAGCCATTATCTGAAAGTTTGGGTGCTCTTATAGCTAAAGTATGGACATCTTCTTTTAAGTAGTATGTGAGTAGACAAAAGGGTTATTCTAGAGGAACAGTTCCTCCTCTCCCTTCCCCCTCCTGGGGTCAACCTTTAGGACTGAAGAGGAAGCTCCCAAATGTATTTGATATTAGCACATGGGCGTGGATTTGGAGATGGTGGGGCAGGGTAGAGCATGAATTAAATGAGGCGGCTCTCCAGGGTAAAGAGTTTAGCTATGACTATAAAAGCTTAACTTTTTCAACTAGTACACGTGTAGGCTCCAAATTCAACAGACGGGAAGTAAAATAAGTTTTCTTATACCCCCAGAGGTGGTGTTTGGTGTAGTCTACTTGCGAATCTTCCCACAGATTTTGAGATTGTGGAATCATAGACTTGTGCTTTCCCACACGTAGTTCTGCACTTTCCTGCTAACAAATCCTGATGAGATGCCACGTTCGTACATAGCGAGCTGGCGCTGTTCTTTTGGACAACCATGTGTATGGAGTTGAATGTGTGCACCAAGTCGTGTCAGTGTCCCTACCGCTGAACACACACAGCTTCGTCTTCAGCCATTTCAGCCAGTAACTTCGTGCACACCTGCAAGTGTGTGCACAGGGCAGGGTTCGGGGAGACATCCTGGAATTAGTTGCTTTGTCGAAGGGCCCATCCACTTAAAATGAAGAGTCCACGCTGTCCTCCAGGGAGAACCTGAGTGGTTACCCTTCCCAACGTGCCAGGCTTTTGATGCTTATCGGTCTCACTGACACCTGTCAGGGATAGGTAAAAATGACAACTTGGGACTTCCCTGGTGGTGCAAAGGGTTGAGCGCCGCACTATGGGGCTTCCACCGCCATTGTAGCATGAGTTCGATCCCTGACCAGGGGGCTGACCTACATGGCACAGCCCACCTCTCCTGCCTCCCCACTGCTCCCCTCTGCAGTGTGTTTCAGTCCATCTGGCTGTTCTGCTCCCCACTCTGTCTCTGGTGAGTCCTCAACCCCCACACCTCTGGCCTGCACCCCAGCTCTTGTGTGCATAAACAAATACAATCTTTTTTTAAAAAAAGACACACTGAAGTTTTAACTTGCACATCCCTAAGATAAAGTTGACCGTGTTATGCATCTGAGTCTTTATTCGTGTCCTTCGTCCCTTTGGGGTTCTAGCATTTCTGATTTGTAGGAACTTTTCATTAAGGAAATGAGTACTTTGCCTAATAGTACACATATTTTCCTAGTTTTGCCTTTTGAATTCTTTATGGATTGCACTCTGTAGATACTTGTGGTCCTACAGGAACAGATACCATATTCTGGTGACTTCAGTGCCGCGCGATACAGAAAGGACTAACTAGTCTCTGTAAGGAGCTGCATATTCCATTTTTTCCCTGATACGCTGGGGAGTTTCTTCTTTTATATTTAAGTCTTTGATTTCCCCATCTAGGTCTTAGTTTGGAACAATGAAGCACCTTTATTTTAAAAATCTTGATATCTAGATATCTGTTTCAGGATTTTTATTCTCCTTCAATTCTGTTGATATACTAAATCCCATTATATATTTGATTTCAAGCCTTAACAATTCTGTTCCATCAATTTGTCCTTTTTTTTTTTTTTTCATCATTGCCATGTTGTTTCAATCATTGTGGCTTCTGACATCTCCATGAGATAGTGTACATCTCTCCCTTTTTCCCATAACTCTTCTGTTATTCCTGCTCTTCCTCCCATATTAACCTTACAAATTCTCAGTCTAAAACAGACTCACTTTGAAGACTGCCATAAGCTCAGACTTCAAAAATATATAGGAACATTCTGAGCATGTGACTTTTCCTTCCCCGGGAGAAGGGATTATGGCTTCATCAGAGGCTCACTGGCCTTCAGGTCCTCCATCGGTGTCAGAGCTGCTAGGCTTCGTTTTCAACTTCTTTTAAGGAGTTGTATACAACCCCTTAAAAAAATAAGGCATGAGTCCCAGGCCATTCTTACTCCAGACCTTAGCGTGACTAAGGTTCTCCTGGCAAGGAAATAAAAATACTGTCCCCTCCATCCCAAGTATCGATTGCATCGCTGTGACTTCTCCTACCTGCATCACAAAAATGAACCTTGTAGGCGCAATGACAGGTGAGACATGGGGTAAAGCAAGTAGTGTTCTGTGGGCTGAGCAGCACCTGGCAGAGGCCTGCATTGCCAGGTCACAGGTAGGCTAGCAGCCGCTCGAAGCTCGTAGACCCGTCACTTCGGGGCTGTTTGAAAACTCCTTGTGCGGCGCCCTGTGTAACCGGCACAAGTGGACACGTGTGAGCCATAAAAGGGGCCCCGAGAGCTGTGTGTGCATGGAGCTCATCAGGGAGGGACAGCACTGTCCCTCATCCGACCAGAAGCCGCACACCACCACCGCAAGCGTTAGCATTCCATCGCAGAGTCTACTTGCCATCCTTGACCTCAAGGGCTCTGGTAGGATGATCAGGGCATCCTGGGGACTTTTTTTTTTAAAGATTAATTTATTTATGCATACAAGCACTGGTGTACAGGCCAGAGTTGCAGGGGGTGAGAGAGTCCACCAGACAGAGCAGGAGGCAGAACAAGCAGGTAGACTGAAACACACTGCTGAGGGGAGCAGTGGGCGAGGCAGGCGAGGTCTGCTGTGCCACGTGCATCACCTCCCTGGCCGGCGGCAGGGATCGAACTCGTGCTGCAGTGGCTGCGGTTTGCTTTATAGTGCGCTGCTTAACCCACTGCGCCACCAGGGAGGGCCCCATCCTGGGAGACTTTTAATGCTGCCCAAGCAGTCTGAGGGAAATGGTTTTCTCTCCCCCTTGACAAGTATTCTTCTATAGCCGTTCAGAGGTGGATTCATCCCCAGCTTGGTCCTCTGGAGCCTGTCTTGCCCCGTGAGCTGCCTTCTCACTGCCAGCCAAGCACATGCAGCCCCTTAACATACATCCTCAAAGGACCGTGTGACCTGGCCTCAGGCGAGGTGCGTAATACTGGACCGGCCAGCGTGCCGGGCCTCGGGTGCGTGCTGCCTTCTTTGGCCACAGCAAAGCTGCTGTTGTCCTTTTCATGGCCTGAGTCCCACAGGAGTGGATGCTTCTGCGGCTTTCCCAGCCACCCCAGCCAAGAGGAACTACCCTCGTCTGCCTGCCTTCTGCCGCGCAGACCCTGTCTTGCCGGCACGTGTTCTCATCCCCCTTTGTCCCGCCCAGCTCGCGGAAAGCCCATTGCGGCGTGCCCAGCGGTGCCTGGCGGTGCCCACGGGCTGACGGCCAAGCATCCTGTTAGTGTCTGCTGCTCAGGTCAGACCGGGGCCCTGCAGCACAAGGCCAGCCGGCTTGGATGCACCCAGGGGAACACACCTTGGCTAGCGAAGAGTGGAGCTGCAGGAGCTGGTGGTGGCAGATTTGCTGTGTCTAGCAAGTCTGCAAGCTGGAGGGTGGGGGCAGGGAGCCTGTGCTCCCGTGAGCGTAGGCCGGCCCCCTGGCCTCTCGTACTGGCGTCTGCATCCGTCGGCTAATATTTGACACGCTAGGTCCACAGGCGCCTCGGCTTTCTCACAGGGCAGCGTGTGTTTTTCTGTCAGTAGGATTTCCAGCGGCCTGTTGGGCTTCTGAGAAGCACACCTTTGCTCTGGTCGCTGGGCAGTTCGGGCAGGTGGAATGTGAGACGTGACCTTTCTCTCATGGTTCTGTCTCTACCTTGATGCTCCTCTGGTGACTTCAAGGTGTCCTTTTCAGAGTACCACTGCCAGCGCGGCCTGAGGGCCACGTCCCGTGCAGGCACGGCCTGGCTGGCCTGACCCTTTGTGACCGTAACGCTTGTGCTCAGACTGTGTTGTCTCGCTCGGGATGGCAGGAGCTGGATGCGGGGCAGGCTGCTCCTTTGGTACCGGGCACGCGGCTCCTGCTCTGGGGAGCCAGCCTCCGCGCTCCTGGCTGGGGGCGCCCTCCCTTGTCTCGGTGCAGTTGCGGCCAGAGCTGGGATGCCTCTGCTGGTGGGGAGGCCGTCTGCGTGGGCGTCAGCCCTCCTTTTAAGATCTACTTGGAGCCCAAGACTGTAGAGGTAGCTTCTGCAGTAAGGAGAACGAGCGAGTCATTGAGGCCTTTTCATGCACGTCAGCTGCTCGGTTTCATGGGTGTCCACATCCCTTCTTACCAGCACGCCCCGCCCCTACCCTCATGCAGACAAACGCAAACATCAAAAAAATGACCAAGCAAGCAAAAGCCACATGAAAGAAACCCAGGAGAGATCAGATCTGGTGCAGAGGTGGTTGACTGGGTTTTGTCCTCCCTCCGTGCAGCCACTGTTCCTGGGCCCGGCTCCTTCAGGCCTCAGGCAGCGCTGAGCAGTGCATTGCCTTTTCTCAGTGGGGGGCCTGTACAGAGATAAGCGAGCCCCTCCCAGGCCCCCGAGCTGTCTTGCCGTGCCCACGTGAATCCTAACTCTGTTTCTCACCCCACGCCTTGCAGCTTCCCTGGAAGAACACCCCGAGATGGCAGAGGAGAACAGCGGCACCAGGGACTGTGTGGCCTTCAGCGTGCTGAGCTGGGACCAGGTGAGCCGGCTGCACGAGGTCCTGACCGAGGTCGTCCCCATCCACGGACGCGGCAACTTCCCGACCCTGGAGATCACGCTGAAGGACATCGTGCAGACGGTGCGCGGCCAGCTGGAGGGGGCCGGCATCAAGGTGCGGGACGTGCGGCTCAACGGCTCCGCGGCGGGCCACGTCCTGGTCAAAGACAACGGCCTGGGCTGCAAAGACCTGGACCTGATCTTCCACGTGGCTCTTCCCAGCGAGGCGGAGTTCCAGCTGGTCCGCGATGTGGTGCTGTGCTCCCTCTTGAACTTTCTGCCCGAGGGCGTGAGCACGCTCAAAATCAGCCCGGTCACCCTGAAGGAGGCGTACGTGCAGAAGCTGGTCAAGGTCTGCACGGACACCGACCGCTGGAGCCTCATCTCCCTGTCCAACAAGAACGGGAAGAACGTGGAGCTCAAGTTCGTCGACTCCATCCGGCGGCAGTTTGAGTTCAGCGTGGACTCCTTCCAGATCATCCTGGACTCTCTGCTCTTCTTCTACGACCGCGCCGGCGGCCCGCTCTCCGAGCAACTGCACCCCACGGTGGTCGGGGAGAGCGTGTACGGGGACTTTGAGGAAGCCTTTGACCACCTGCAGAACAGGCTGATCGCCACCAAGAACCCCGAGGAGATCCGGGGCGGGGGGCTGCTCAAGTACAGCAACCTGCTGGTGCGGGACTTCAGGCCCACCGACCAGGAGGAGATCAAGACCCTGGAGCGGTACATGTGCTCCAGGTTTTTCATCGACTTCCCGGACATATTCGAGCAGCAGAGGAAGCTGGAGACCTACCTGCAGAACCACTTTGCCGAGGAAGAGAAGAGCAAGTACGACTACCTCATGATCCTGCGCAGGGTCGTGAACGAGAGCACCGTGTGCCTCATGGGCCACGAGCGCAGGCAGACCCTGAACCTCATCTCCCTGCTGGCCCTGCGCGTGCTGGCCGAGCAGAACGTCATCCCCAACGCCACCAACGTCACCTGTTACTACCAGCCGGCCCCTTACATCAGCGACGGCAACTTCAGCAACTACTACGTTGCCCACCCTCCAGTGACCTACAGCCAGCCGTACCCCACCTGGCTGCCCTGTAACTAGCCTCGAGACCTGCGGGTTCCCACCGTTGGTACCCCGATAGGGCAGGCGCTCTCGGGTAGGGGAGCCTCCGTCTAGATGTAGGTGTTTGGCTTTTAAAGGGGAACTCAGCTCTGATCCAGCTTTTCTTTTGTGCGTGTGCCCATTGGACAGGGTCTCCGTGTCTCGTGAGCCAACCCTAAAGGGGCCCGTTCTCCAGTGCCACTTTGGAAATGTCATAGGAAGTGCCACCCGTCTACGTCCTTCCAAGATAGACACTAACACGCCGCATCCCACACCCAGCACGGGCGGCTGAGCTGCGTGCAGCCACGGAGGTGGGGCAGCGCCGGGGCACCCGAGAAGGCTGCACCTGTCTTCTCGCCTGAGCCTGCCACGAGGCCGTGTCGGCCCTGCCCTGGGTTCCCAGCGATTTCATGGACGTGGTGATGCCGGTCTATTTTCTTGTATCAGTTTTAGGCAGAAAATGGCAACTCTGAGGGTGTGCTCGTGACTTCGTTTTTGTTCAAGGGACTGAATTGCTTATGTTTGTTCCCCGTCAGCAGAGCTGAGGCCTTCTTCATCAATAAACCAAAGCCAGTAGCTGGAGAACTGAGATCTGGTGGGAAGCGTTTTGCGGTTTTGATGCTGTGCTATCGAGAGGAATCGTGAAAGATTGCTGAGGGAAAAAAAAAAAAAACAGAAAAAAAGACCTTTTCTTGAAATGTAACTTGAAAACAAAATAAAATATGAGACATAATGTTAAAGTAGCATTTTGGTGGTGGGGGGGGTGATTGTAAATAGGAAGCATGAATGTTCAGTTTTGCTTTAAGGAATTCTTAGGACTCTCCTTCCCCTCATTAGCTCATCGCTTGTGTTTCGTGCTCCCTAAGACGAAGGAGTGTGCGAGTCTAGAACCTCTGCTGAGTGGCATCAGGGTCTTCCCATGTTTTAATTGGAAACCCTTTTTTGATCGCATTCCAAGTGTAGCAGGCTGTTTTTCTGGAGTATGTTGGCTGGGTTTTTGTTTCTGTTTTGTGAGTGCTTTTGTTTTCCAAAATAGCGATTTCCTGCTCCAGGTTTTTTTGGACAGCAAACGAATTCAGGGATTTCAGTAGAACTGGGTGACCCGTGGAGAGGCCCACTGTGTGAGCAAAGTTCTCTGGCTCAAAACTGCTGGGCCCAGGCTGCACGCGGGCTCGGGCCTGGCTCCCAGCCGGCCTGGCGTGCCCTTCGCGATGGTTGATTCTGGTGATTTGAGTGACTGAAGAATGATCTTCCTTATTCTGCCAGGTTTGACCTTGTTTATATTCTGCACTTTAGAAGGAAAACAGTGTTAATCTCTAGTCCGAAGCAAGCTTAGTAGATGGGAGCGTGCTCGGCTCCCGATGGCTTCCCAGTAGATTTAGATAAGGGATTTGGGGGTTTGAAACTTTTTCTAGAATCTCTTAGAAAGCAGCACTCTTGGACGTCAAGGGCAAAGAAGCTCAAATTTGCCAAGCAGTGTGGTTTCTGCAGTGCTTTGTCGGCCCCGAGGTCCTGATGTTCACGTTCTCCTGTGGCCATGAGAACCCTCAGCCCCCGGGGATTGCCCTCTCCGTGCTCTTCGCAAAGAAGTTACCTTAACGTAGAGCAAGTGGCGCATGAGTGGGTTATCGTTTGCTAAAGAGATAACCAGGTTTTTTTTTCCAGAATGTGAGGTCTTAGTCCTTTCAAGCACGTTTGGAATGTAACTGAAATCCAGAACTGAGCTGGTACCCACGTTGTGCGGCCTTAGAAGAATGGGAGGCCCTACCTGGGGTGACCAGCTCCTGTTCCCCTTGAGCTGTGGTTGTGTTTGAATTAACTGACTCTGCGTCAAGGACAGTTGTACACTGAGGGGCCCTGGGATGCTTTCATGCTAAAAGCGTGGCAATGAAGAGTGAATCCCGACCTTAAAAACTGGTGATCCATGACCTTAAAAAGAACTGCCATGGAGGTCAAATGGCGACCTGTTTGCACAAAAGTGACAGATCTGTTTAACCTGAGCTTTGGAATGTGCCGCCAGAAGTCAGTATTGCATCTCCCGGAAGGCGTGGAGCTCGGGGCCATGCGCTCAGACGCTGGCACCATCAGAACCACATCAGACAATTAAACTTGCAGTTTGTCCTTGGAGTTCTTTCTACTTATGTAGTTTTTTGGTTTTTTTTTTTTTTTTCTCCTATCCGGTACCAGTCCTCCTTTGAGGAAGAAGGGAGGCACGGAAGTTGCTAGAAGTTCCCAGCCTGCCCATTCTGTACCACCATATGCACAATGACCTTGTGGGTCAGGTCTCTTCCGCCGCGTTCTCAGCCCAGCCGTTTTGGAGCTTGAGCGCAGATGTGTGTTCTAGAACCATCAGCAGGCAGCTGCAGCAGAGCACCGCTGCGCTGTCAGAACCCAGTCCCGGCCCATCGGTGTCTCCACCTGCTCTGTGAGCCTGCGCCCCAGCTTCCCAGTTGGCGAGGTAACCTTGAATTTCAGGTATCTGGAGATTCCAGCCGAAACCTGCCTCTCGCGCCGCGCCACCAGCGGCAGGCCCTCTGAACCTGGGCTGGCTTCAGTGGCTCCTCTTCTCTGTGCGTTGAGTAACATGAAACTTGGCAGTGGCCGTAGGCACGAAAGTGCAGAGGCGAGTTGGGGGGTAAAGTGAGCGGTCTTCTTTGCTTCAGAACCCCCCCCCCCACACCCCGGGTCTTCTGGTACTTTCTGCAGGCCTGGCGTCCCAACCTGCTGCTCGAGATTCATTTGAGCCACAGTGAGATTTAAAAAGAACTTTTGCTCCGTGCTAGGAACAGGGTGGCGCACACCAAATTCCTGGCCGTGAACTTCAGTTTCACCCTTCAGCCTTACCTTGGCACTAAGACACCGTTCCTCACTCAATAACTTTGGCTCTCGTTCGCTGACACCCACAAATCCAAGTTCCTGCTGGCTGTTTCTGGGAGGCGGCCTGGCCCACACCTGGGGGACCTGGCAAAGGGGCAGAGTCAGGTGGGAGACATTCTGGGCTTCTGGCGTATGGTAACAGATGGGAGCAGATGTGGTTCGACATTTCAAGTATTTTTTTTTTTGGCCTCCAGTTTGATTTTTTTCCTGGGGATTTGCGTCACAGGGAGCTGCGTGTGAGCCTGTTTTGTTGTGACGCATCGTCATCAAGTGCTGAAGCCTTAAATCTGCTCCTGCTCCCGCAGCCCCTGGCACTAGCCCCTCCCCTCCGGGGTGGAGAGGGCGGTCACCAGGGCAGCTTTGTCCACCTTGGAACTGGCGACATCTCAACAACTGCCTCCTTTAAGCTACAGTGCCTTTCTAGCGAACTCTGGTGCCTTGTTTCAGAGTGCAGCTAACTTCTGAGCTCAGATGGCCTCTTCCGAGAATAAACGATGCTCACGCAGCTGTGAGAGGTGCTCCCAGCTCCCCAGGACCCTGCCTTGGGCCTCCTGGCTGAGGCTCTAAGTAGGGAGACCCTGGAGGGTGGACTCTGTGAGGTGTGAGAACTTGCAGTTGCCAAGACGCAAAACATGTCCTTAATCTGGCAGACACCAGAACATCACAGCTGACTTTGGAACCTACTCCCGTTCAGGCCATTAAGTGCAGAAGGAAGACCAAGGGAGGTGGGTAGGATGGATTTAAAAAGACCTGGCAACTCCTCAGGATTATTTGTGGAGCCTTCCAAGGTGAGAGTCAGAAAAGAAAATGCAGTTTGTGTGAGTTCAAGTTCTAAATCTTGTTTACCTATCACTTAAAAAAAAAAGTGTAAGCAAAGGAAAATGCTTGGGAGTGTTGCCTGGGTTTGTGAAAGTTGATGCAAATTGTTGCGTGTTTACGTAGGAAGGTGAGAAGATCGTCCACCCAAGGGGAAGTTGTTAACCACTCTGGACCTCTGGGCATTTAAAATTTCAAGCCATCTGTGTGGCTTTTTTTTTTTTTTTAATGGATAAAAGCATAGCTTCTCTAGGATGATTGAGGGTTTTTATCCATTAATTTCCAAATTGATCTCGCTAAAATGTAAAGCTACTCATTAGACTAAATCGGGAGCTTTTGGGGGGTTTTGTTTGCACAGCCTTTGAAAAATGAGTTTCTTAGGGGTGCCTAGCCCAGTGAGGTTTCCTCTTCGGTGTGATGGTCACTGACCTTACGTCTGCAGGTGAAATCACTTGTCAATGCAAAATGTGTTAGAACCTGATGAAATAAAGCTTTGAGTTTGAGAAATAAAGATGCATTTAAAGAAAGCAAACCTTGCGTGTGACACTCATTCTTTCGTGTCTCCTCAGCCTGTGTTTGGTTTCAGGAGACCGTCACATGGGGGTGGCTGCTTGCCGTCCTCGTCGGCCTGGGCAGCTCCGGGCAAGGTGCTCACTGGTGGGGGGCGGCGTGCGGTTCGGGGGGGGGTCAGAGTCACCTCACGGTTTGGGGCTCTCTCCCAAGGATCTGGAGCCTGTAACTGCACATCCTCCCAGCGTCTGCGTTAGGGCAGTCTGGAAGTCTGCCTTCCCTGGCGCCTCGTGAAGTGGGGTACTGACCACTCAATTTCTCTGGCGCGCCCCAGCCCAGTTTAATAAGAACCAGAATAACTTCAACTGTGCCGCATGAGCTGCCAGCGTGCGTTCCGTGTTTTCAAAAAGCGTAGGCGCAGACACGTGCTGCTTGGGGAGCTGACTGCTGTTCGGACGGTGCGAAGACGTGCCGTAGACCCAGTAACCGGCTTCCGAGTCCCTTGATCTAGTTCACAGATGCCCTGCACCCCGGCCCGGCCTGCCTCTCCTGGGGCTTGAGTCTGCTGAACTTTCTGAACTGCCGTGGGCTTCTCTGTAATCACCTCAAGAACACTGCGCCTGTTCCTGGGGCGGCCGTGCTGAAGGCCTGGAAGAGGAGGTTCTCTTCCGGAGTCCAGCAGGTGTGGGGTCCTTCCAGATCACTTCGCCGGAGTGTTTTATCGGTCGCCCTATCTCCTCTGAGGCCCGCCACACCGGCCCACCCCACCCCTGTTGCATCCTCAGCCCTGCTTCCTCCCTGTCCCCCAGCGCCCATGTCGGGGCCTGGAGCCCATTCCAGCTGTCAGAACCCAGACCTGCTCATGAAGGTTGGATCAGCTTCCCCTCTCCCCCTCCACCATCACAGAACAGCCATGGATCAAAGAGCAAATTTATATTTAAAGATTTATTTATGCACACAAGAGCTGGGGGACAGGCCAGAGGCATGGGAGGTGAGAGGACTCACCAGAGACAGAGCGGGGAGCAGAACAGACAGATCCACTGAAGCACCCTGCTGAGCGGAGCAGCGGGCGAGGCAGGAGAGGTCTGCTGCGCCCTGTGGGTCCCCTCCCCAACCGGCGGCAGGGATCGAACTCGTGCTGCAGTGGCTGCGGTTTGCTTCATAGCGCGTTGCTTAACCCACTGTGCCACCAGGGAGGCCCCAAAAGCAAATTTATGGTCCTGTTATGTTTGCCTTTGAGCTGACTCCAGGATCTCCCCCCCTCATTCGCACAGTGTGTTCCTTCTGAAATGTTCCTTGACTCGCTGCCTTTCCGTTGTGGCCTTTGGGTTGCCTGGGCTATTTCGGGAGTCTAGTCGCTGTCTCCCTCCATCTCTCCTGGCTCACGCGATGTTCTTGCTAAACCAGATGGGGCTGCGCTCGCCCCAAACATCGGGAATTGCTGGAGACCACAGTGCGAGGGTAGCTGTCAGACCCCCAAATATGGTGTTTGGCGTCCTCTCCAGCCAGCCCAGCCCTTTCCCGGCACCAATTCCAGAGCGCGCGGTCACTTCCGTGCGCTGCCGTGGGCAGCTGAGACGCATTCCCGACCTCCCAGGCTCCTGCGCCCAGCGCCGTTCGTCCGTGAACTACCGGTCTCCATCGGTGCTTCACCTGCATTGCCCACGCCAGTGTTTCGTTCCCCCGGTCTGCCGCCCACACAGCTGGCATCGATTTGGTGCTTAACATGTTGAACTTGATGTTTCCATCCTGGAGAACTTGGACTTGGGCCACTAGCAATGCGGAGGCTGAATCCTGGATGTGAACCGGGGTGTGTTGTAAGGCCTCCTGCGGGTGCCAGAAAACATTCCAGTCCAGGTGCTGTCCGGACCGATGTTTACGTGCAGAGTGAGCTGCTTGGTGGGAAGCGGGCCTTGCCGTCCCGGACCAGCAGGCATGTGCTGGCCACGGCGACACCATCGGTCACGGCTCCTGGCACCCCGAGCCAGGCCACTGCTTGGGCTCCATCTTCAACCCTGCCGTGCTCTTCCTAACTCCCCACCCGCCCAGCTCCCCCACCTCTCCGGTCTTGTCCCCCACCTCTCTGGTCTTCTAGTAGAACTGCGCTCCTGTCCGCACCCCCCCAATGTGGCTATCAGTTCCCATCGCCCCACTGGCAGCCAGTATCTAAAATACACGAACAGTGTTTGTCCTTTTCTCCTCCGCTGCCCAAGTAGTGACTTGTGTTGGGCTAGTAACACACGCACCTGCAACTTGGGGTTCGTATTTGCTGGAAGAGCTGAGAAAGCGCTGTTGCTGAGAGGTTTCCCCTCTGGGAGCGGCAAGGCTGAAACTTCCCTGCAGGGCTCCCCTACCACCAACGTGGGGGGACGTCACCTCCACGGAGGCCTTCAGCATCTTGTACACCTGTGGCAGGTGGAGCTGAGAGGCAAATCAAGGGCAACATCCAGGACACAGAAAGAGCTGGACAGCGCTCTTCCAGGTGGGTGTCTGGTCCAGCCCCCACCTCCACCCAGGAGCTGAGGAGGAACGGATGAGTTCGAGGAGTCTCACCCCAAGGGAGAGCAGCACATGGCCAGATGCCTGCCGCCTGGCCCCGCCCACTTCTTCTCCTGTACCCCAGGGCTGTGTCCGTCTGCTGGGGTCAACATTAGCTGAAAGGATGTGCTGGTTCAGGAGACCAGCCGTGCGCCCCTCGGCCACTTTACAGCCTCCCCGTGGGAGCAGGTTTCTGTGAGGGTCGCCGGGAAGCTGGGCCGGAGGAGCTGGATTTTACCCTGTTCCTCACCTGGCTGGAAGCCATCAGCTCACCTGCCCTACCCGTGACTGGAGCCAGGGGATCAGATTTGGTCTTTTTCATGTAAGCAAGTCACTACTTGGGTTGCTTCTTTCTGTTGAAGGGGCTAAAATTGGAACCTCAGAGAAGACATGAGAAGCTGGAGTCACCCTCCTGTCAGGTTCTTACCGGGAAGACGGCGCCTGAGGGTGTGTGTGTGTGTGTGTGTGTGTGTGTGTGTGAGAGAGAGAGAGAGAGAGAGAGAGAGAAAGGTTGGGTGGGGGAGAGGGAGAAGGCACAGCAGCAACTGTGGCCAGACTCTCCTGGACAACTTTAGTCCGCTCACCACGAGCCTGTGCTCGGGGAGTCTGTTGGATACTGAGGTCACAAGGAAGCCACGAGAAAATGGACTGTTAATAATTCACAGCCAGCTAAGACCTCCTTCTGGCCACATCCGGCACGTGTCCCATGCATGTCATCCAGGAACCCCAGAAGCGGGCGGACTAGGGCCGGTGCCGCACGCACCCCCGGGCTGGCCAAGGTGATCATCTCCTGAGGACAGAGCCTGCAAACGGCCTGGTCAAGGTCGCTAGAAGAATGTGCTGACCCAGCAGACAGGCCACCGGTCCTCAGCCACTGGCCCGGCACCCCTCTTGGGAGCAGACTGTGAGCAGCTGGCCACGCTGCTCTCCTCAGGGGCCTGAGCCTGGAGGCGGCTGGAACCTCCATCCTGTGCACCACCCCGTGCACACACTGGCCGTTCAGCAACCCCTCCTGGGGGCTGGGGGGAGCCTGAAGGTGTCGCACTGCCTGGTGGTAGAGTCCCTTCCACTGGCGCAGGGAAGCAGTTCCTTGGACAGAGCAGCAGCTTTTCTTGGACAGCCCTGCCTTTGTGAACCTGGGGGTGGCGGGAGGCAGGGGCCACGCCAGCTCACAGGTACCTGAGGATGGCCCGAGAGCCAGGTCCTGTAGGGGAGCGAGCTGGAGTCGCCCCATCACCCTGCCGGGATGGTCACATTTACAGAGGAGCCCAAACCCCACACAGCTGGCAGAGCCAGGGCCAGGCAATGGCGTGTCTCACTTGGGGGGTTCCAACTTTTCCGGGGCGCACATGGAAGAGGCGCCGCCTCCAGCCTTGGAACCTTGGAAGAGGAATGCGCCTGTCCCTCAGGTCGATGGTGACTGAACAGTGAGCAAAGGAAATGGCCACAGGGATGAGTAAAAAATGAGCTAGGCCAGCTGACAATGAAAATGGGGGGCCTACCTGGCGCCCTGGCATGGTGGTGCATGGCATTTTACATCAGAATTGAAATTAAAACGGCTTCCTTTTTTCTTGAAAGAAGAAGTTACATAACAGAGGGGGATTTAAGCCGTCAGAAAGCTGGAGAAGAGAAGGGGGTGCGGAAGTGGAAGTCGGGGAGCCAGCTGACCCACACCCAGGGAACAATGAAACCGAGGGGGGTGTTCCAAAGACCAGCCTCGAAACCTGGACTCACACACCTGCAGATTTTCATGCACTAAATATAGTGCAATGTGGGCCATCTTATCCTTAAGTAAACACTACGGCTAAGCAAAGACTCGTCTGAAAGGAGAATCTTTACATTGGCTCACGGAGCTGGAGGCGGGAGCAGCATTTGGGCGGCCAGCAACAGCCTCCGAGCTGCCTCTGGCCTCGCAGATTCCGGGGGAAACATCTGCCTGATCCTCCCCTTCTCGAAGGTGACTCCCTGTACCCGCTTGTGCCCCTTGTCCCTTCCCCTGTTTCCTTGACCTGCACATGATCAGCTCCGAGGAGACCAGAAGGGAACCCCCTCCCCACCTCTGGCCAGAGGCAGCTTTGCCGCAGGCTTCTCCCCACGCTCCTGCAGATACCACTAAAGGAAAGCGAGTCTTTCTCTGACGGCACTGCTGCTGAATCGGCACAGCCTTTACTTCAGGAACTATCCGACCACAGGCCGTGGCCACAGTTCTCAGCTCTGAACCCCAAGGGTGAGGCCTCTAGCTTCCTGCTTGGGTGCCAGGCCGGGTCGGGGAGACGCGCTGCCGAGAGACAGAAGAGCAGGAGCTCTGGGCTCAGAGGTCCTCACCCAGCCCCTGCCCAGGCTCTCAAGACCAAGCCAAGCCCAGCCGCCCCGGCGGGTCCCTCCACTAGCCTTGGACTTGCTGAGAATTGGAGACACAGCGAACTGATGAGAGCGCTCAGCACAGGCCAGAGGACACCCCAAGTTTGGCTCTCAGGAGCTGATTCGCTCGTGAGTGGAGGGAACCGAAGTGCAGTGCGTTTCAAGCCCTGGGGTGCGGCTCAGACACCTTGGCATCAGCAAAGAGATACAAGCACTGGCTCCCCTCGCTGAAGCCTCCAGGCTGCTGAGGGATGCAGGAGACAGCCCTGCCCCTGCCCCACCCCCACTCAGCAGGGGAGGAGCAAGGTGCAGCAAGGTCAAGTACACACAGCCCACGCAGCTGCGAGGGCATAGCAGGCAGCACCTGCGGCCAGGCGTGTGGACCCTGCCCGCTGCCAGGCTGGGAGCCGGGTGCAGGCAGCACCCCGTCTTGGCAGCCGCCCCCCACGCCCCCGCGCTCTGGCCCGTGCTGCGGTGTCATCGTCATTCCCACTAGACAGCCGCTGCCCCCCCCCCCCCCCCCCCCCCCCCCCCCGCAGTGCGGCCAACTCACACAATGCCCAGAACCTCAAACGTACTTCCCCCGCCCCCGAGCGGGTAAGCAGAGAAGGGCAGCGCCTGTTCTGGAGGACTCAGCCGGCTCCTCTACCATGACGTTTTTCTGCCCTTTCACCCAGCGACTTCCCAGTCCGGGGAGTGAGACCCTGAGCCCAGACAGCCCAGAGCCCCTGCTCAGCACCCCGGCCCTTGGGAGCCTGTGGACCCCGCTGGGCTTGCCCGGGGTGTGCACTTTTCTGATAATGTGCCGGTAAACAAAGAGGACTCTGCAGGGAAGGGGCGTTTCCGCTCCCAAAGCTGCTGCTTCAGAGGGTCCTCTAGCCCTGAGCCCCAGAACCAGCCCCCAGCCCCCTGGGGCTGCTTGCCAGAGCCAGCCCCGGAAATGGGCTGGAGAGCTTGGACTGCCCCACCTGGGGGTTCATCCCTTAAAATGCCCTTGTGTCTGGGTGGGGAGCCAGTGCCCCCCCCCCAGGAGCCTCTGGGACTCCCGGCACCTGCAGGGAGCTGGCAGAGGCTGTACCCACAGGCTCGCGGGCAGAGCCAGCATCCACGCATTGGCGAGTCTGTTCTGGCCACCGTGGAAGGAGGCCACTCGATAATGACTCGCTGGGGACAGTCAAGGGCTTCTCGAGCTCGAGCTCAGGCACCTGTTCCTTCGCCTTTGCGGGCCGAGCCGTCCCTGGCGTGCGACTCCGCTGCCCCCAGCCCACAAGCAGCACAGCCCAGCTGTAAGTAAGCAGGACGCCACATGCCCCCCAAACCTTATTGGTGGACACGGAATTTGCATTTCACATACTTTTCAATATCACAAATATTATCTTGACTTCTTCCGAGCATTAAAATGTGAGCCCACCCGGACTTGCTGGCCATACGTTGATGAGCGGGGCCTCTCACTGGCACGGGCTGGCCCGTGGCCCAGGGCCAGGCTGCTGCCTTTCTGTCCTCTGCCCCTTGACCCCGGCTCCGGGCCAGGTGAGGCTGCAGCTGCCAGCATGTGGCCCGTGTCTCCTGCGGGCCCCACTGCCTCCAGCTCTGCCCACCTGCACCAGCCCTCACCCCGCTGGGGCAGCGCACAAGGGCTCAGTTGGGGGCCCAATTCTTCTGTCAGCCAGGAAGCAGTGCATTCCCTCCTCCACCTTCATAGCAGACCCACACCCCAAAACCACCACTCCATGGCAGGCAGGTCCCAGCCCTGCCCACCCTTTAGGAATATGGATTCTTTTTTCTTTTTTAAAGAATTTATTTATGCGCACAAGAGCCAGGGGACAGGCTAGAGGTGTGGGAGGTGAGAGGATTCACCAGCGTCAGAGCAGGGAGCAGAACAGGCAGATGGACAGAAACACCCTGCTGAGGGGAGCAGCGGGCGAGGCAGGAGAGGTTGCGCCATGTGGGTCCCCCCTGGCCGGGCATTGAACTCGTGCTGCAGTGCTGCAGATGCCTCACAGTGCAGCGCTTAACCCGCTGCACCACCAGGGAGGCCGGAATGTGGGAATCTTTACTTCACTGTCAAGCCGTGCCCCGCAGTGTTGAGCCAAATATTCCCGAGACTGACACAGCCCTCTGTACTGCTGCGTGGGGGCCGCTGCCCAGGGGCCTTTACTGCTTCTCTGGGGCATCACTGGAGGTGCAGCTGCTGGCGTATCCCCCAGTGTGTCCCCTGCTCGGAGCTCCCGCTGGGACCTCAGCCCCTGCTGCCACAGTGGGCACACGGGCTGTCGAGCTCAGGAGAAGCAGTGCCAGGCACACCGAATGTTCCAGAAATATGGAGATTCTGAATGTGAGAACTACCGATGTTCTCCTTAATTAGTCTGGAAGGGGAAAAGGGGGCACTAACAACCTCAGAGACCCCATGAGCTGCCCTGGTGTCCAAGGGACAAGAGAACGAGGGGCCATGAGTGATGAGCAATAAACCCTCCTGGGAATAAGTCCAGAAGGCCCGGCAGGGCGAGAAGCATCTGCACATGCCCGAGTGCACTAAGGACTCGGAAGGCCCAGCCCTGCTTGGGCAAGGAGAGTGAGAGGGACCTCCCGCTCTGAAGGGCCCGGGGGCTCCCTTGCTCCCGGCCCGCCTTCCATTCCAGAGGGAACAGGAGAAGCAGAGGGGATGGAGGATTCCGGCAAACTTTGCACTGCTGTTTCCTAACTGTGACCTTTGGTAAGTTATTTAACTTCTCTGTTTCCTTGGCTATAAAAACAGGGATGCTTCCCTCAGTGGGGAGCGTAAGGATTAGAGCCGGCCGAGCTAGCAAAGACTCGAGCGCTCGTAGATGGCTAACAAACGATAGCCAGTGTGCGTGTGCAAACATGGCTGTGTCTGTGTGCACATGTGTGCAAGCATGTGTGCATGCGCGAGCGTGTATGTGTGTGCACGTGTATATACATGTCTGTGTGTATTTTAACCTTCATTTTAGTCAGCCAGTGTATTTTATCTCCTGGAAGATGTTCATGCTTCTTCATTCTCCTCAGTCTTTTCCACCTCACCCAACCCACCCCCCAAAGCACTCTATACTCGTAACTCCACCGCGAGCACAGGCAGCTTCATAGGGAAGCCAAGGAGGGCATCACAGCAGCTCTCAGGTGTGGGTTTGGGACACTGCAGCCTATGGTCTTGGTGGGGACTGCCCAGGCACCACAGGACAGCCTGGTCCTTGGGGAACTGAGGCGGTTGCAGGGTCCCCTCGTAATGACGGCAGTCAGTGCCCTCTGTGCTTCTGCACTCCCCTCAGGCACAAGGCGTGGGTGACGCTTTCATGCCCCATCAGTGTCCTGGGTCCCAGGCAGCAGCTGTGTGTGGGTGGTTTTCTCTAGAACACCAGCCCCCAGAAACCCGCCGCGAGCTTCCTCAGCCCCTCAAATCAGGGTCCACTGAAAGAGAGCGCTGACCCCAGCATGCATGCCCACCTGAGTTGCCCTGAGCCGAGACTCTGGTCTGGCTGACACTCGCAAGGAATGAGCTCTGGGCGGGAGCCATGTTCCTTGAGAACACAGACCTTGGTTCCATTGTCTCTGGCTCTGAGCATCGCTGCTGAGGAGTCTGAGGCCACCCAGCCCCTTGTTCTTCGTCGGGTCTCTCCCATTGCCTGCCACTTCGGGGTCCTGTCTTTACTTTCAGGGTTCCGACGATCTGTGATAAAGTGCCACGGGGTGGGCGGGGGGAAGGGGCTCAGTGTGTGAATTTACATTCACTGGGTGGGACACACCATGCGTTATTTTCTTTAAAAACGTTCCCTCTTTTTCTTTCTGGTTTCTGACTATTCACATATTGGAACGTCTCGGTTAATCCTCTAATCATTATTTCTTGGTTTTCAATCAAAGCCAATCCTTCCCTCTCTCTCTCTCTCATTCGTCTCCCCATCTCTCATTTTTCTTTGACTTTCTGAACTTTCCGTTGAGTTTACAATTTTTGCTATCAAGTTTTTAACTTTCAAGAGTTCTTTTTTTTAATACTTCTTTTTGCTTCCTGAGCCTATTTAAGAGAGGCAATATCTTCTGTCACTCAAAGAAGATTATAAGATTTGCTAACATCTTCTCATGCTCCCCGTCCTTTCTTTTTGTCGAAGTTCCTTTTCTTTCTTACGTGTTTTATTTCATCTTTCTTTTTCGAATCTTGCTTCTGAAGATAGAGGACCTTGAGGGCTTTGGAAAGAGTCACTTACACGCTGGTGACAGGCTGTATACGAGGCTGAGGAGAGACCTCAGCCTTCTTTGTGGAGGGACCCTGGCGGCCATCTTTGTCTGTGTGGCTATTTGTAGGCATTTTCTCTGGACCGGTCGGTTTTCCCAAGAGGACTCTCTCAGTCTTACATATATCTGGAGGTCCAAGCTGGCTCAGTGACATAGGTGGGCTTTTATCTAGCCTCTACTCTCGAAGCAGTACCTTCAGCAGACCCAAATCCAGAGTCTCCCTGAAATCCTTTGTGGTGACTCTTTCCCCGGCTCTGGGTAATTCCCTTCCATGTGTGTGCCTCTCATTACTCCCCTGAGGCCCAAGGAGACCCCCAGGGCCCTCTGGGACCCTCTGCATGCAGCAGTTGGCTCTCTGCCCCGCGGCACCCAGATTCCCGCTCCATCCTTTGTGTGTCTCAGGAACCCGGTGGACGCTCTCTCACGCAAGAGCAGAGGCAACCAGATGCCCGCTGCTCTGTTCCCATCTTTCAGGGACCGCTGCCTCTGGTAGCTGAGGTCCAGAGCCGCTAAGAAATTCCATCTGGTTTTAAGTTATTTCAGGCAAGAGGTAAGAATGGTCCCTTTTATTTCACAGGAACGTCTGAAGGTTTCTTTTTAAATGGAGCCGACTCATGAATAAAAACAAGTCTTCTGCCTGCAGCGTTCAGAAGAGCTCGAGCCCACAGCAGTCGTTGTCTTGCTGGAAGTACAATCTGCCTAGCGCAGGTTCGGCTCTGGGGAGTGACCCAGGAGGCCAGACGCCTACTTCCCCTCCAGGATCGGACCTGCGAGGCCATGATGAGTCAGCAGCGGACACCCTGACTGCTTCTACCCGATGGTCAGAGACCCAGTGTCTGCCTTTAGAGGGGGTGTGGGTAGAAATGGAATCACTGGAGGAAGGGATCATACGAGCAACGCAGTTCTTCTTACTCGGCAGCTTCATCTAGCTGTTGGGGCTCAGCCTCCATGAGCCTGGAGGGAGCAGCACTGCTCATTCGGGGCTCTGTTTTGGCAACTGGAGAAAGATCGAGCTGACTCTCTGGGGCTTCCTTGCTTATCTCGGGGAGCCACGTGGTGCTGTGCCTCTGGGTTATCCCGTGGGGCAGAGGCGGGTGCTGGGGCCCAGCCTGTCTCTCACTTACCCAAAGATTAGCCCTTGAAGACCAGCATTTCAAAATTTTACCTTCTTGAAAGAATTATTTCTAAAATGCCTTGCATACTTTCCTGCTTTGATACGGGTAATAAAAGGACAATACCAAGCACAATAACCCTAGTTTGGCACTGTTCTGAGTGCTCGTGCGTGTTCATTCATTTAATCCTCAGAACAACCCCTTGAGGTCTGGAAGGTGCTACCACCATTTCATGGATGAGACACGTTGGCAGGGAGCTAAGAACTTGTCCACAGCGGCCCTCTCTCTGCCCGTGGTGATTCAGAGATGCCGGGAACATCAAACATTCAGGCCACAGCCACAAGGAAGAAAGGACATTTGAGAATTGACTGGGACCCCCCGAAATTGTGTTCTTTGGGGGCTCATGGAGGGCCCTGTGATGGTATTATTTGTGTTCCTTAGGAGCCTGCAGAGAAATAGCTGTGTGTTTTCTGACCTCCAGAAAATGAAGGTCAGGGAGGTGGATGGGGACAGGGAGAGAGGCACGCGATACTGTTAGGGGCAAGCCGACGGGACCCTGAGGTCCGTGGGTGGCGCTGCCATGGGCCTGCCCCAGCGTGCCACACAGAGCCCCCAGCATGTAGTCAAGGCTTCCGTGCACTGCACAGGCCCAGGGGCACTGGGGAAGCCGGCGCTGGCTGGGTGACCCTGGCAGTTCCCTGACCCACTGTGCGTGCTTCCTGGGTGATGCTGGGAAAACCGTCCCTAGAACTCAGGTAAGACTGACTCGGCTCGACCCAGATATGTGCACAAAGTGCTCAGCAGAACGTCTGGAATGTCATAACAACTCAGTAAATGCTCAGCTGCAATTAGCAGTGGATCTGGCATGAGGCCAAAGGAACAGTTGCCTTTGGTTACATAACCCACCCTGACTTGGAGTTCGCTTGCAATCACAATGGGGTGACTTCCCTGAAGGAGCGAGTTTGGGAGGTGGAGGGCTGGGCCGGGCTGGTGCTGGTTGCCTCACCAGCTGGGGATCCACCTTCCCCTGACTGGGCAGCTCCCGAGACCCAGCCCCTTCCACTCGGGCTTCCTGGGCCTCAGCTCGTTGACGCTGGGCTGCGGCCAGTCACGTGACTGCGCTCCCTGTGCCCCCTAGCAGGGACTGGGCGACCTGCCCAGGGTGGGACTGCTCTGTCAGCAGCTCCAGACGCCAGCGGGGCAGAGAGGAGGGCAGAGAGGTCAGAGAGGAGGGCAGAGGCCCCAAACTGGAGGCTCCCACAGGCCCAGCGGCAGACAAGCCTCTGATGGGACAAGGCCCGGCAGCATATGACTCAGTTCTGCGGAATCCAGACTGGACTGGAGGCAGCTGGTTCCGGCTCCTTTCTCCCCTGGGCCCTGCCCACTCCAGCCAGAGGACGCTGCCTCCTTGGAGCCACACTCCCCCAACACTGACCCTGGTGAGCGGGCACTGCCGGGGCTGACCGTGGGCTCCAAGGAGGCAGCCCCTGCTTCAGTGCCTGGGTGGGAGTGGGCAGTGGCAAGGGTGAGGTGAGGAAATCTGGGGAGCAGAACTGGGGATCCCAAGGGGCAAGGCCTAAAGGAAGCTGGTCTGCTGGAATATAGTGTGGGATGGAAAAAAATTTTTTGTTTTTTTAAAAGCAATTTCAGGGCCTCCCTGGTGGTGCAGAGGGTTAAGCAACGCACTATGAAGCAAACCGCAGCCACTGCAGCATAAGTTCGATCCCTGCTGCTGGCTGGGAAGGGGACCCACATGGCGCATCAGACCTCTCCTGCGTCGCCCGCTGCTCCCCTCAGCAGTGTGTTTCAGTCAGTCTGCCTGTTCTGCTCCCCACTCTGTCTCTGGTGGATCCTCTCACCCTCCCCCCCATTTCTGCCCTGTCCCCCAGCTCTTGTATGCATAAATAAATAAATATTTTTTTTAAAAAAAAAGCAATTTCAGAAGCTTTAAAAGCGCTATGACTTAAAGGAGTAACGGCACCCCAAGGATTTTCTACATCTTTCTTTCAGACTCGAAAGCTATTCTTCCAGCAAAAACGCCTCTGGATGCCAGTGTGGGCAGCTGAAGCAGAGCTGCCCACGGCCACCTCAGCTCACTGCTCCTCAGGAAGTCCTTGACCCCAGGGCCGGCTTGGAAACTCCTCCACCGCCAGAGAAAGACTAGCCGAGGCACCCCAAAAGGGGACCGCACTGGAGGGTCCAAGCACCGCCTCCCACCCTGGGACTTTCAGTCCTGGAAAACGACCCGCCCCACTTCTGAATTCCCCGAGTCTCAACTGGCCGATGCTTTCTAGAAAGTGACTTCTGAATCTATAGGGGGAAGATGCAGCCTCCGCTTCTCCTGATTTGTGGGACAATCACCAGGTTTGCCCCACAAAACCTCCAAGACCCTTGAAAGCCCACAGCGCCCCCATGACGTCATTTCCGTCCCACAGGGGCCTGGGTCCTCACCTCTCGGGTGCTCTTAGTCTCAGTAGTTTTATAACCCGAGTGTGTTCTTTTGAGGGCTTTAGCTTCGCTTTGCACTTAAAAATGTTAACAATGAAGACAAAGCAGCAGGCGCGGGCTCCTTCCAGTGCGCGGGCTGGGCGTGGGTCACGTGACGCGGAGGCTGGGCCTTCGGTGGGGCCGTGGTGTGCTCCGTCGTGCGAAGCCGTGCGCCGGAGACCCACACGGCGTGTGTCAGTGTCGCTCTATGAAACATCAAATTTAAAAAGTGACTTTAGAACTTCCTTCTTTCCTTCAAAACTCTCCTTGTGCTCATTGAAGAAGCCCTTCATCCTCCACTTTCCCTGATTATCAAGGCAGCCATCTCCCCACCTCACCTCTGTACCTGCCCAATTTTAAGAACTTGACTGTTTTCTTGTAGACTCTGCATGAGAAATTCTCTCGGCAGAGGGATGGGTGGTTCCTCTGGCCCCAGTAGAGCTCTGCGAGTGTTCTAAACACACCCTGCTATGCCTGGCCTCCCCTCCCATGAATTCTCAAGATTACCTGTGTAAGTTGGCCCCCAGTCCTCACCCTCTGCCTTTGGAAAGGTCCCGGCCTTTCTAGGATTTCCCCAAGATTACCTTTTGTGGTCAGCTCTGAATTCCACTGAATTCTTTTGGTTTGTGGGTTACCGTGCATCTCTGTGCTGCTCCTGGCTTGTGCCCGAAGCTCCCAGGCCCAATCCAGCCTCTTTCCTGAGTCCACCAAAACCTTCCATCCTCCAAGTCACAGCGCTAATTCTAGACATGACTGAAAGTTTACACGAGGGAGGACTTAGATCCTAGAGGTGTAGATCGAAAACATCGCTAGGTACCTAGTCCAATCTGAATTTCAGAGAAACAATGATATTTTTAAAAGTCTATGTCCCAAAATACATATTTTTTTCTAAATCTGGCACCTCTGACAATAATGCCAGCAACTTCATATTGAAGAGCAGACCTTCTGTCCTTGACCTTCCCCATGATGGGGATTGTTCATGCTCTCTGTCACCATCTGGGTGACTCCCCGCTTCTCTGCTACCCCTTGCCTCCACCCTTATCTCTCCTGCAGGTAAGCTCCCCTTTCCAAAGCATCCTGGTCTATGCACAAAAGGGCCTTTCATTCCAGCCAGCTCTGCTCTTACATAAACCCACGTGACGACACTGTCACTATGGACCATGGCGATGACAGCCAAGCCTTGTCTTCCACTCAGAGGATCACCAGAGCCCTTTGCCGTGGCAATTGCATGGCTGTGCAGGAGCCATGTGTCTGGGACTGGCCATGTAGAGAGCACACGCACTGCGTCCCTGTGGCTCAGCAGGCCCTGGGCATGAAAGACCAACGAGCTGAGCGTTGGGCCCTGGCTGGTGAGTGAGAGAGAGCTGGGTGCATGTGGCCAAGGACACTGTAGCTGACGCAAGCTGGAGAAGCACATCTTGAGCCGTGAAATCCCAGAGCAGGGCTTAATCTCTGAGGGTTTCATGGAGGAGGTGTCTTTTCAGCTCGTCCAGGATGGAGTTAAAGAGCTCACAGACTGAGAAAAGGGGGCAGATATTCTAGGCAGACGAAATACGGGTTCAGGGAATGACAGCTGTGTGGGAGCAGGTGTGCAGAAGAGGCGGTGAGATGGTCTGAGGTTGGGGCTGAATTTGGTGTGTCTGTTTTTTGGATGCCCTGCTGAGAGCAGAAAGTGCTCACCTCTATTTTTTCAAGCACAAGAGGTCGTTTAATAATAAAGCTGAATGAGGACGTGAGTGGGGTAGTGGCCACAGGGAAGGAAAGATGGAACAAACCTAGTGCTATTGGAGGACTTCTGTATCCCAGGGAGAAACATAAGTTTCCAGTGCAAGAAACTGGGTAGAAAGTGGTGTCATCAAACAGCAGAGGAAACCTGGGGAGGCAGTTGAGGACCTGGCTGTGCTGATTTTGAGATGATGCTGATCGTTGCTCACAATTCAAGACTGGGACGGCCGGGAAGGACAGCCGGGAATCAGTGGAGGAGGTGACGCTGGGGCATCGTCTGTGCACTCAGAGCTCCCAGGTGAGCTAGAGTTGACCCAGGACGGACTGCCAAGGAGCATCCACCAGGAGGGAGATGGCAGAGGAGGAGCTGCTGGGAGAGGATGAGAAGAACCAGGGGGGTGCGAGGCCCAGGAGACGAGCCGAAGGGTGAGGGGAACTGGCAGCATCTGAAGGGTGAGTCGGAGAATGGGCATGGTGGGAAGCAGGTGCAGAAGCAGAGGGCAGAGTCCCACTTCAGCGGCTGAAGAGCAGATAGGAGGTGATGGGCACCAGGTCAAAACGCTTTTGTCAAAGAAGGGCGGTCACTTGGCGGACAAAAGTAGGAGCCTTCACAGCCCACCAGCTGAGGCTAGCAACGCTCAGCCGCCCTCATTTAGCCCGACAGCCCCAGAGAGCCAGGGCTAACTGCGGTCGCCTCAGAAGGTCATCGTGAGGTTCCAGTGAGCTGATGCAAGTAACAGTGTGCTGAAAAGCAGCTCAGAGCTTCACTTGGCATCTGCTCCGAACTGCCTTTCCTCTAACATTACCCTTTAAAAACATTTTGCTCCTCAATCAGATGCCCCTTTGCTTGTGGAATAAAATTCTAAATCCCTGCAAGCACTGGCTGCTACTCCACATCCTCACAGGTGTCTCACACCCTGGAACCTGCAATGTTCTTTCAAACCTCAGGGCTGTCCATGCGGAGTCTCCCCCTCCTGGACTCTGCCCGTCCACCCAGCGCCGCCTCTGCGTCCAACGTCAGGGGAGGGACAGCTTAGATGTTGCTGGCTAGAGAAGTCTCCTCTGCTCCCCTGACCTAAGGGAGACTCCTTGGTTATCCCGCCCAGCATCTGGCGCAGTTCTAGGCCCGGCATGGGAGAAGTAAGAAATGGACACCCGTGATGACTGTGACCTCGGCTGGTTACGTCCCCTCTCTGGACGTCCGTTTCCTGTGTACAGCATGGGCTTCCTCTCTCTGAGGGCTCTTTCAGCTCTGGTCATCTCTGACCCTTCAATTCTAAGTGCGGGCTCATGGCACAGCGTCACAGCAGATGTGTGTGGGGACCTCAGGGGAGTAAAGCGGAGGGAGAGGAAGCTGGGGACTCGCAGAGCTGCAGGGCGCTAGAGCCTCTTGTGCTTGGGGGGCGGGAGCTGGGGTGTAGGGAGACAGTCAGAACTGAAGCTACATCTGAGCTCTTTTAGTGCTTGGGCCTCAGCTCGCGGGCAGCAAGCACAGGGCCCAGTGGGAAGCAGCCTCTGCAGGACAGCCGCCGCCTGGGCACAGACCAAGCACCGGCCACCAGCCCCGCAGACCATGCCCAAGAGCCCCCTGGTGCCCCGGAGGGCTGGGCCCAGTCTGAGGATACCCCCGGGTCTTCCCTGCTTTGAGAGCCCCGTGGCTGTGCCCTCAGGCCCTGCAGACTGGGTGTCCTCTCCCTGAGGTCAAGAAGAGGACCCAGGAAGGAAGAGCGACGTCAGCGGCCGTCCAGGTGCGCAGACATTTGCATCTCCGCAGACCGAGGGGCTGAGAAAAACTCAGCTTGGTCTCTACAGACTCGGGGGTGTGCAGGTGCGACTTTCAGGAGCAGTGGAAAATAACGGGGTGTGAGCTGGCACACGGGCGTTTCGTCACTTACAAAACAGGCTCACCTGAGACCGCACTGGGCCTCACAGCTGCCCGCCGCAGGGGTATTTATAGATGGGAACTGAGCCCTGGGCCTCGCGGTGATCCGCAAGGTGTGCGCCTGCTGGCACACAGGGGGCCGGCCCCCCGCCGAGCCCCGGCTTCCGGGGCTAACCCTAACCCTTCCAGCCCCGCCTCGTGCTCCTGGCCTGACCTCTGCCCTGGAGGCTCCAAGTCCACATGGCCGGCGTCCACCTCCCTCCTGCAGCCTGCTGTGCCGAGGGGGCTGGAAGGGTTAGGGTTAGTCTTCTAGAAGCTTGACAAGCGCAGGCCACAAAATGCCTGTCCAAGGGGGAAAGTTGGCCCGTGCCCTCCTGGGGGGCTGGGGTCTCTCGGACGCAGCGTGAGTTAGAACCCAGACGAGCAGGCTGTGTCTGGGCTCCGGCCCCCGGCCATCACGAGGGTCGCGTGGTGACCGATTTTCAGAAGCTGACACCTAAATCTTTCTGGAATGTCATCACTGGCGGGTCACGGGCCTGAGGACAGCCCTCCCTCCCCTGACCCTCTGTCTCTCACGCGTGCGGTGGGGCGTGGAACTTCTCCAGCTGGAGGGAGCTGAGGCCCATCAGCCCAGCGGCCCTCCCCACCATGGTGCTGGGGCTCACGTGGGCGGCTTGTCTGCAGGGTGCACTCGCAGCCCCCGCTGCAGGGCCCCCAGGCCAGACTCCCCAGGGGCAGGGCTGTGGAAGTCAGATGGCCCATGAGCTTCCAGAGTTTTCTCACAGGAATGTCTGGAAGTGATCTAGACCAGCCGAGGCATTCTGGGCGACGCTTTCATTTCATAAGCCCAGTTCCAGCACTTGAGCAAGCCGTACAGGGGGCAGCGGGCCGGGGAGCAGGCGGGCTCCGCAGGGGCACCCTGCACCGGTGCTGGTGCCAAGCAGGGTGGAAGGAGGCCCAGGTACCGAGCCGCCACGGAGGCCTGTGCTCAGCAACATGGCCGAGGCAGCAGAGATAGCCTCCTGGGTGCCGCCGTCTCCCCGGGCGCTCACCGCTGTACCCCAAGCGTGCTTTGCTGAGACTGTCGGCCTCCTCGTGCCAAGGGCGAGGAATGGGAGACGCTCGCAGGGACTGAGCTGTCCAGTCAGCAAGAGACAGAGTCGGGCTTTGAACCTGTGTCCAGGAGACCTCAGCTTGGAGACGGCGCTGCACTGGTCCTCTCACGCAACAGGTTTACCTGATTCTCACAGAAGCCCTGGGGTGTCAGCTGTTTCTCTTTTAAAGAAGAAGGAGTTGAGGACCTCCCTGGTGGCACAAGGGCTTAAGTTGCAGCCACTGCAGCACGAGTTTGATCCCCGGCCAGGCAGGGAACCCACAGGGCGCAGCAGACCTCTCCTGCCTGGCCCGCTGCTCCGCTCAGCAGTGTGTTTCAGTCAGTCTGCCTGTCCTGCTCCCCGCTCTGTCTCTGGTGACTCCTCTCACCCCTGCACCTCTGGCTCACACCTCAGCTCTTGTGTGCATAAATAAATATAATAAATCTTTGAAAACAAGCAAGTACCCGGGCAGGAACTCACCGCCTGTCTGGGACAGCGACAGTAAGAGGGTGGTGGAGGTGGTGGCCCCACAGCCTCATGAAGACGATGCCCCTCATAACACAGAGGCCTGACCTCTCAATGCCCCTGAACATCGAGGGGGATGCCCCCTCCAGGAAGCTTTCCTGACGAGAATAATGGCTGAAAACGCCCCTGGAGCAGCTTGGTGCGGCATCTCCAAGCGCCTCCCGTCCAGCAGTTTCTAGGAAGGTCATTGAAACCAAACCAGAGAGCGTGAGGTGGGCACTGTGGGGCATGGGGGTGTGGGGGGAGGTGCACGGGCTGGTGCGCAGCCCAGGCACCTGGAAAAGGACTCGGCCCTGGTGTGGGCAGGATGAAGGCCTGCTGTGAGGAACCTGCTCGCGGTGGTGGTGGGCGGCGGGCCGGCCGGAGACCTTGGCCCTACGCCCTGGTGTTCTCTGTGGTTTTGCGGGCACGGTTGGGGTTTCCGGCTTCCTGGTGTCCTGAGCCGAACTGCGTCTTGTTCTCAGTGCCATGCAGCAGGCAGCCCACGTCTGCGCGGCAGGAAGGGGCCCCCTGCCCCCAGGTGTCTGTTTCTCCCCAGTTAAGGTTTCCAGAGCTCAGGGGCTGTGTGCCCGAGCTTTACTCCACATGGTCCAGAAGCTCCACCAGCTCTGTCCTCGCGATGGGGTGGCGAACAGGCCCTCCTGAGTGCCGGGTCGGCCCCCGCGGAGCTGCCCTGTGCCGTCTGAGACAGTCTGCAGCCTCCCCCAGGCCTGCGGGGAGAGGCGGTGCCGTGGCCGAGGCTCCCGGGGACTCACAGCCCGTACCAGCGGCTCCCGGTGCGTCTCGCTGCAGGCTCAGCCCCCTCCGGGGTGCAGGAACCCAGCGGCGTGTTGAGTTGAAACTCAGAATCGTCATTGGAGGGAGTTTGAGATGGTTAAACAAATGGCTGGAAGCTCTAGCAAAAGTTACGATTGCCAAGCCCACAGCGCTTTGAAGCGCATCTGGTACATGAGTGCAGGAGCTGGTTCTGTTTCGTGTTCTTTGACGAAATGCATGAATTTCCTCCCGAGTAGCCAATAAAACCCATATGTCCTTTGATGGCCTGACAGGTGAGAAAGGACAATTGCCTTTTGAGTTATCCCAGATATCTGTCGCTGGGCCGCTGGGAAGGGGGGGTCGATGCCTTCGTTCATTCAGCAGCTGCGTGCTGAGTGTGCAGCGTGGACTGAGGAGGCAGGCTGCGTGTGAGGCTGGGGGCAGAGTTGGGGTCCCCCTCCCTGCTTCGAGAGTCTGGTTCTCCAGAGAGTCAGTCACGCCCACCCCGGGGTGAATGGAAGCGAGCAGGTTTTTCTGCCCTCCCGCGTCAGCACCAACGATGGACACCTGCGGCCCTGCACGCAGGCCTACGGCAGCACCTGCAGTGGGGTGTGGGCAGGTGGGTGCACCCGGGCCGAGAGACTGGGCACATAAGGCAGAAGCAGCAGCGGCAGCGGCAGCAGCAGCAGAGAAGCAGAGGCACTGGGTAACGCCGGAGAGCCCAGAGATGGGGAAGATTCGCGGGGGGCCAGGAGGCTGGCCCTGCCTGCCGTGTACCTGGCTGCCTCACTGCTAGTTGTGCAGAAAGAGCAATAAAAGCCTGAAAAGGCCTCCGAGGGCTCCAGGACTCCCGCTTTACCGGTCTGCTGGACCACAGAGAAACCCCCCCCCCACTCCTGGTGCCACACCCGGTCGGGAGCGCTTCCAGGGTGATCAGGTCTTTCCACCCTCCCACCACTGATGATGGACACCTGTGGTGCTGTGAGCATTCCAGGGTGGGCATGCGCAAGTGGGCGCACCTGTGTGGGACACGGGCTTACATGGGCGGCGTCATGAGGATGCCAGAACTGTGAGAACTGTGAGAACTGCGAGCACCAACAGACAGAACTGCGAGAACTGACAGTAGCAGCAGCAAAGAAGCAGCCGAGAGGGTGAGATGCGCTGGGGGCTGTGAGGCCTGCCAGCCTCCCGGCCCCCCAGCACCCCTGCCTGCCATGTACCTGGCCACCTCTACTAAATAAAGCCTACAAGCCACCGAGGGCTCCAAGACTCTCCTTCCTTGACCCGTCTGCCAAAACCATCCCGAACCTGCTTCAGCGCCACCCCCTCCTGCCGCTACACAGGGGCTGCAGGGCTGGGCGAGGGGCCCTCAGCAGAGGTCGCCTGGCCCAGGCCTTAGCAGACATCTGACTCCCCTGCAGCCCACAAGCCTTTCTTACTCTCTCTTCACCCTCAGGGGTGCAGCCAGTTCAGGCACCCTCAGGGGTGCAGCCAGCTTCTACTGGCCCGCAAGCTCTTCTGGCAGGCTGTGTGCACCGGCAGGCACTTTCCAAGATAAGTTACTTGCCCTGGGTCCTGCTTAATTCTGGCAGTTCCAGAAGGAGCAGATAAGAATGCAGAAGGCCCTCAGGGGAGCTGTCCCCCTCTGGTCTCTGCCCGTGCCGGGCCCCTCCCTCAGTCCTCCGGGCAGGTCCGGGCTCCCTGGCCCCAACACGTGCTGTCCTCAGATAAGGGTTTCAGGGAACCTGGTCACTCTGGTTCGCGTAAGTCATGCTGTTTGTTTCCTCGTGCGTGGCTGCTACAGACTGAATCTGCCACTTCATGCACTTTCATGGAGTTAGATAAATGGTTTGAAGCCCCAGAAAATGTCACTGCTGCAAGTCACACCGATCTTTGAAGATAATTTTATAAATAAAAACAGGAGGTTTTTGTTTGTGCTTTGGAAAAAGAAATTAGTTTTGGCCTGAGACCTGCTTGCCTGATCTGTTGTTATGCACGGCTTCCCCGTCTGGGACGCCCTTCCTCCCTGCACATGCTGGTGTGAGTCTGCACCTGAGCAGACACACACACACACATCACGTGTACACACAGGCACACATCATGTGCACACAGAGACACACATCACATGTGCACATACATCATGTGCACACAGACGCACATCATGTGTACAGAGAAACACATCATGTGGGCACACACATCGTGTACACATATGCACACATCATGTGCACACACAGGCACACGTCACGTGCGCACACACAGATCATGCTCAAACATAGGCACATATGATGTGTGTGCAGACACATATTATGTGCACACACAAACGCATCATGTGTGCACATACATCATGTGCACAGAGACACACATCATGTGTGCAGACACATGTGGACACATGCATCATGTGTAGACACATGCATACATCGTGTGTACACACAGACACACATCATGTATGCGCACACATCAGGTGCGCACCTATATCATATGTACACAGACACACATCACATGTAGACAGCACACAATATGTGTACACACATCATGTATGCACATACATCAGGTGTACATAGGCGCACAATATGTGTACACAGACACACATCATGTGTGCAGACACAGATCGTGTGTGCACACATCATGTGTACATAGACACACATCGTGTACACACAGACATGCGCACACACACACATCCTCACCTTCTGTTCTGGTTTCTGATGTGCCAGGTTGGTTTGTAGAGAACTGACTACCCCACAACACGCTTGGAAGTACCAGGTGTTAGCTGCTACTCTCAGCACCTTTTGTCCTCTCTGCCACGTGTTTGTCATGAGTAGACTTGGCTGCAGAGCCGCAGGGGCCTGAAGCTCCTCAGGCGGGCGCCCCATCCCCTGTTCTTCTGGAGGGCAGTGAATGGGCAGGAGGAGCGCGGCACTGAAGGCAGGGGCATCTGGTCCAAGCGATGACCCCCAGACCCTGGGCAGGCTGGACCTCTGGAGTCCAGGTGAGAGGGCGCCAGCGTCACATGTCAGGGCTTAGATGAAGTGAGAGGTCTTGGAGGCGCTGCTGCCCACCTGACCGGGGGCTAGTGAAGGAACCCTCCCGCCGGCAGGCCCCCCGCTGTTGAGCGGGGAGCCATCCTGGACGCCGCGGTCCGTGCCTCCCTGGGTCGTGCTGTCCTCTGGCACCCTGCCCAGTCAGCAGCACGTCCTGGGGCGGCTCACAAGTCCCGGCTAGACTGACCTCCCGGACGGCAGCCTCGGCTCCAGGGGCTAGGGAGGAGCTGCTGCCTCTGAGGAGGGAGACCTTTGGTGGAGAGACTAGCCATGTCCTGGGCGCACAGATGGAGGATGGCCTCTGGGCAGGGTGGTGCTCTCTCTCTCCTAGAGCACCAGCTCCCCTCCCCCACAGGCACCTGCGGCTGTCACCTGCAGCTGTCCTGCTCAGGGGGCGTCATTTGGAGGGAGTCACTCAGTGGGTCCCAGACCTTTTCTCACCTCCAGACGTGCATACACACACTCTTGACTCTCACTTCAACGTTCCTGGGCGTCTCAGACCTAAGGCCTCCAGAGGGAAGCCCGATCTTTGGTGTCATGCCCCAGCCTGCATCTTCTGGAGAGAAGAAAACAGACAGTGACAGAAACAAAAGCAAAAGCAGCAGAGGGGGCTGGGGTGGGTGGGGATGAGGCTGTTTGGGAGAGGGCTGACCCACAGCACCACGGTGGGGACGGTCTCCAGGGCAGGTCTCCGTGCTTCTGGGTGTGCCTGTGGTGCTGGCCAGCACATGGAGGCCTCGGGGTGCCCTCCCGTCTCGCTGGATGATGCTGGCCTGGCTCCACCGTGATGGAAGTCTCAGGCCAGCCTCACTACGTTGCTGCTGGGCCACAATTCAACATCTGCAAATATGAGTTTCAGGCACACGCATTTCTGGAAACCTAGTTTTGGAAACCTCAACTATCAACCCCTCAGATGAGTGGGCACTTAGAGTCTGGGTGGCGGTGACCACTCATGGCTCTGACGACTCAGTGGAAACATGCCCTGGCCGCGTGGGACAAGAAAGTAGAAACGACACTTTGACGTCTCAGAAACAGGGCAGGGGCTTCCCCCACCAGCTTCGTCACGGCGGCGTGGGACGCATGGGAGCTACAAGGCTTGCTGCACATCTTCATCCCTCTTTGAAGGGGCTGTGGGACTTCCGGGAAATCACTTGTCCTCTCTGAGCCCTGCTCCCTCACCCGTGTTCGGAGGGGGTTGCTAGAATACTAAGATTTTTTTTTTCCAGCTCTGACATGGTGTGTTCTTAGTGTAACCACAACACTCACAGACCTTCAACACCCCAGCAACTTCCTCCAGAGCCAGTAGGAGTTTCTGCTACCAGGATTCTCGCCCTGCCAGGGCGTCTTCTCTGGTGCTGGGTCGCTGCCTACAAGAGGGAGCTTCTGAAAACCCCTAGAGGCTGCCCCCCACTCTTTGTTTTCATCTAATTCAATTTTTCCAAGGGAAACTTGTGCTTCCCCTCCTCATGGCAGGTACCCCCCTCTCCTGCTGCTTCATGTGTCTAGCGATTATTTTCCTGTAGGTTAAACTTTTGTGAGTGCTGCGGTACAGAGAGCTTAGATTTTCTGGTCTTCCTTTAGAGGATGGCAAGTTTCATTCCCCAGGCAAGTAGAGACAGTGACCCCACCCTGCACTATGTTGGGCACTGCACCCCAAAAGTGCAGTGAAACCTCCCTGTCTCTCTCAGGCTCCACCCCCCATGCACTTTCTCTCTCCAGGATTCTCCAGGTCTCTGTGCATCTTACAAATTCACCCCACTTTTTGGCGGACGGACTCAGAAACAACAGTGCTTGATATTTATAGCTGATTCAAAACATAATGAATATTTCTGGTGGAAGAAGAGAGAAAAGCCATAATGGCAAAAATTACATTTGGTAAAATAGTCTCTTAACTAAAAAAAGACATCTATTCTTATGACGGCAAATGTTATAATCAGCACAGCTGATATGTGAGTAAAATAAACCAATGAGTGGGGTCGCAGTACAACGCAGAAGGGCAAAAAAACCATAGATGGCAAAAATAATCCTGGTAGCACTTGACCTTTGTACAAGTGGAGAAAGTAGGACACAGTTAACTGCACTGTAGAAAGCTGGTGAAGGGGCAAAAATGGCCCAGTAGAGCTCACCTTGGATCTATTTTCCTTACAAAAATTCACTATGATTATGTAACTCAGTTTTAAATATTTCTGTTTAAAATATTTCCCAGAGTTCAAAGTCCCCACATGCCACTATGGTCTTGTACCTCCCCATATCTTGGGCCAAGGTCATCTTTCTGTCTAGAAGATACCCTTCTGAAGAGGTCACCCGACCACTTCCCGCTCACCCCTTGACCCCCCTCTGCAAGTCCGGGCTGCGGTCGGCCCCTCCTCCTGCATGAACCCGCATCCTCTCTGCAGCCCGGGGTGGGGGGTGAAAGGAGGGTGGAGGCTGTGCTGTAAAACGAGCCTGTGTCTGTGAGCCCTCTGAAGGCTGCACCTGCCTGTGCTCCGCGAGTTAGGGGTGCCTGCACCTCAGCTTCCCCACCGGGGGGGACGGTGGAGGGTTCGAGTTCATCAGGACTCGGTGCTGGGGTCTCGCTGCTGGCACGCTGTACGTGGCGCTCGGGAGGAATCGGGGAAGCCAGTGCTGGGGAAACGCTTGGGGGGCTGCTGAACGCATGACGAGGGCAGCTCAGGGAGCCCCCGGGCAGAAACCACAGCAGAGATGCTTCGCGCCTCCTCTGGAACCAGTGTGGTGGCGCGCTCCTGGCGTCACTCCCCGGAGGTGTCCTTGGAGGAGGCGCGAGGCTCAGGTCCAGCACCACACCGCCTGCGCCCCGCGCTGCAGACCCGGTGCCGCCCCGGCTGGAGTCAGCCTGTGAGGGCGCGGCTTGCTGCCCCTCGGGGCCGTGGCACCAGCAGGGCACGTTCTCCGTGATCCGGCAGACGGTCATGAGGAGGCCTGGAGCCCTCCGCGGCCTTTTCAGCTCTTATTGCCTCATTATATCAGAGGCGATCAGGTCCACGGCAGGCGGGGGCGGGGGAGGAGGGGGAGGAGCGGGGGGAGGGGGAGCGGGGGGCGGGGCGGGGGCCAGGAGGCTGGCCGGTGCCTCTTCACTCTCTGGGCTGCTCCTGCTGCCTTTCTCTTCTCTTTTTGTTCTCTTCTTCTCCACTGGCGTCCTCCTGGCACCGCCCTATAGGCCGTGTCTCAGCCCAGGTGCACCCACGTGCGCCCGCCCACACCCTACTTGAGGGAGGCCCACGTGCAGGGCCGCAGGTGTCCATCATCACACCAATGGCCGGAGGGCGGAAAAGCCTGACCACTTTTCCACTTACCCTACAGGGTCCCTTTAGTGAATCTCTTTTGCTTTATCAGGCCTCTTGTTCCCCTTTAGAAAAGAGAATCAAAGCAGCTGCTTGTACACTTTCTTTATAAAGCAGAGTGGTCTAATGGGCTCACGTTACCCCTGAGAAATTAAAACATTTTGAGTTTCACCTTTAGGCTGACTTTGGACTTGCACGGCCCTTTCTGTCCCTTCCCCCCGTGAAGAGTCGGGGCGCTAGGTCCCCAGGAACAGAGGAGGCCCACGCTGGCGCCCTACCGGCCTCCCTGACATCATACCTCCTCCGCTGCCTTTTGCCTCCCCCGATGAAATGCTCCTCCCAAACGAAGAGTCAGTCGCACAAAGCAAAGCAGAGGAGAGCTGGCTGCACCCTGACCTCTAGTGGACCCCTTCAGGGTTCTCGGGGGCAGTGCACCCCTCTGAATGGACCTGGGCTTTGCTGGGTGATGCTGGCCTGGTCACCCAGCGTCTCTGAGCTTCAGATGAGCCCCCCATCATACAGATAGGGTGGCAGCACATCCCACAAGAAGACGCCGGGATGTACAAAGTGGTTTGTGCCGGGGACCTCCTTCATGAACAGCCACCAGACCTCCCTGGGGTATGAGCCCGGGCGCCTTGAACGTTGATGAGAGATTGGACTTTAAGGTTTGAAGCTCTAATTTCCAACTCTGACCATGCCTTCCATGAGCTGGGCGACCCTGAGTCCCTCTCCCAGTGCCCCCTGACGCAGCTGCAAAGCCAGGACAATGAGGGCCCTGCCCTTCCCACCCCCCTCAAGCTGCTAAGAGAACCAAAGAAGCTGGAGCTCTGTCTACCCAGGATGGCCGCGGTTAGCGTTGTGGCCAAGCTGGGTTTCCCCTCAGCAGCTGCTGTCCTCACAGGAACAGACTTCCTGTGAGAGCCAGTCACAGGGTCCTGCCCCACCAGAAGAGGAAGCTGACGCTCCCTCCCGCCTCTGCCTCCCCTGGCTCCCTCACCCACAGCCTCTGTGCCCTCAGACCACTCTTTGGAAGGGCACCCATGGGCGCCACCACCCTTCTTAGGAAACATGGGGCTGCTGGCTGCCATAGCACCCACATAGGGACCCCTCTTTCCACCTTCCCACACCACACTGCTCCTCCAGGTGAGCTCACATCCCTGGCTTAGGGTTCCTTCCTCCAGGAGTGTTCATCCCGTGGAACCACAGGGGAGGGTCTTTGTTTCCCAGTGGGAAGGCCTTCCCCGCGGCCCCCTAGGGAGGGAAGAACAGGGTCGGGGCTAGGCTTGCTGGGACCTGTCCGGGCTGCTGGGCCCTCCAGGGCCTGCTCTGCTGCTGGAAAGGTGCCCGGTCCCTCCAGGTGGCCAGCGAGGGTGTGGCAACTCCACAATAAGGAAAACCAGGATAAGAAAGAGGCAATGTTTGCCCCTAGGAACCGAGTTGGTGATGGTTTTGTGATAATCCTGATTAGGCTGCTGCAGAACCATGGTTTCATGGCAAGAGCTCCTCTCGTTTTTGTTTCAGAAATCAAAGGCCAAGGCCGTCCACCTTCCCTTTGAAGCAGTGTGTCTGTTTGCTCATCCAGGCAGGCTGAGAACCAGATGACTCTGCTTTTCATGTGAAATTGTCCTCCTGTCAGCCGCAGGTCAGCAAGAAACAAATGTCTGTGGCATATAAAAGTTTACAATGAATGTTGACTAAATAAAAAATGTGTGCTCAAATGTGAAGACCATTGACTGTGTCAGCATAAGCCAGCTGTCAGCATGACCCAAGGCAACGCGTGCTGGGTCCACGCCAGCGGTTCTGGAAATTCCAACACGGGCTTTTCGGGGAGTGGAGTTTTCTTTGCGGTGTCTTCAAAAATATTTAATCTACCAGTAACTGCTAAAATAGAGTGAAGGATTTTTTTTTCTAAATATTTCAAAACTGAGCTTTTGGAGAAAGTCTATAAACACTTCAAAGAATCATGACACGGAATGCAACGGAAGACGGTTGGATTCGTACAGAGAGAGACCCGATGTCCAGGTACCAGCGCCTGACCCAGTCAGGGCAGGGCAGCGGGAGAGGCCGGAATGCCCAGCGCCGGCCAAGTTCTTGTAGATTTGAGCTCTGAGATACCACAGGAGTTTCTCCTTCATTTAGGGCATGAAAAAGGCAGTAAGTTATCAGTTCAAATAACTCTCCATGCTGACGGTATTCCTACAGCTCAGCCCATGGGGAGGGACAGCTCGACCTGTTTTCTCCTTTTTGGCCCTGGGTAACGGGGCAGTGAACATCTGGCAGCCACCTCATAGAAGGTGGTTTTGTCGACAACATCAATAGGGTTTTCTTCTCCTATTTTTCATTCTTAAATTTTGGTTTTATTAAGGGGTTCTAGACTGGGACTCCTTCTTGAGATGCCTCCCCTACCCAAGTCCCTCACCCCCAGTGGAGGACAGCTACTCTCCTGTGCCCGCAGCACCCTCTGGCACCAGCTGTGTGGCCCATGCAGCCATGTTGGCCTGAGAGGGTTGCCTCTGGGGCCCAGGTGTTGTTCATCTCTCTCTCCCTGGAGCCCAGCTGGCAAATGATCTGGCCAGGTGATCCCCGAAGTATGCCCAAACTGCACCATGGAGAGCCCTGGAAGTTAGAGGTGTCTGGGGAGCTTTGGGCTCAACTCCAGATGCCCTCACCCCCCTTTAGCAAGGTCACCTGTGATCATTCCTGCTTAAGCAGGTGTTCTCGGGGATGGCGGGACGTGCAGGTACCTGACAGCAGAGTCGGAAAGTTCACACCTGAATACCTGGCTTGTGAGCGCCCCACAGGTGGAGCCCAGCTCGGCTTCCCTGAGCTCTGTGCCAGCGAGAGACAGCGTGGCAGGGAGGATCCAAAATACCTGGGTTTCGGTTTCCAGCGTCTGCTCTCTAACTGTGTTTCAAGCATGTATTACTCCCTGTGCCTTGGGTTCTTCGACAGTTCCCTGTTCTGATGATCAAGTAAGGTACACAGGTGAGCACATCTATTATCGATAAAGACCTGCTTAAAATGCCCATTACTGCTGGTGTCGATGGCATACCTGCGCCTGAGGGCTGGGCCTTGGTCCCACCCTGGAGAGTCTCCTTGTCTCCCCCAAGGGTACAGAAACCCTGGTCTGATGTTTCCATGCACACTGACCATGCTGGTGGGAGGGGGGCCTCGCAGACACAGGCCAGCTTGGCCTCCTTCCACAAGGGCCTGTCACGGGCTGGTGCTTGCCCGCCTCTGGCTCTGCCAATAGACTCACCGGCCAGCGGCTGATGCCTTCACTGGAGGTGGGCAGTGGGGCCTCCAGCAGCCATATGCCTGGAGTGGGCTGGTGAGGTCTGGAGCCAGTTCCCCACTGGAACACCCTCTGACTTGGAGGAGCATGGGGGTGGGGGGGTGCTGGAAGGCAGGAAGCTCACTGAGCACTCTGAACTTTACATAGAGCCAACATGCCAGGGCCTCCCTGTTGGCGCAAGGGGTTAAGGCGCAGCACACGAAGCTTCTGCAGCCACTGCAGCATGAGTTCGATCCCCTGCCAGGGAGCTGACCCACATGGTGCAGCAGACCTCTCCTGTCTCCCCGCTGCTCCCCTCAGCAGTAGACTTCAGTAGACCCACCTGTTCTGCTCTCCACTCTGTCTTTGGGGAATCCTCTCACCTTCCCACCTCTGGCCTGCCCCATAAATATGCACACATGAACTGTATGCATACATAAATCTTAAAAAAAGAAAAACCAGCATGCCGGGGAAGGGTGGCCCAGAAAAGCAAAGTGGCAGCTACAAAGTGGCCAAAGGAGACTGGAGCCCAGTCCTTCTGATTCCAACTTCAAGCGTCCACTACTTGGACCCCGTCAAAGGAGGAGCCACCAGCCTCCGCATTCCACCTCCCGCACCTGCGTGCTGCGGGCGCCTGCCCACACTTAAACTCCACCGTGCCTGTAATGTCAGCCATAAAAAATGAAAGTTCACAGCCTGCCCGTGTTGACTTTAACTCCTTTTATAACGTTACTCAAACACGTACACACAGAGCGTGGTACAAACTGCTAAATCACACACCCGTAAACTAAAGCAAATGTACAGACTAAATATCATCGGAAGAGCACAGCAAAGTTCAGAGTCTTTGGTGTAACGTGGTGGGGTGGGGGCTGGCTGCCTTGCCTAGGTGGCCGTCGAGGGTGGCCGTCGATTCTCCAAGCAAAGCCTATGCACCCCTGCAAGGTGTCCACCACCAGGGCTGTTGCGTTGGGGGCTCTGAGCTGCAGGTGAGATGGGGGGAGGGGCGTTTGCGCCATACTGCCCCCTGGTGGTGGGCTCCTCCACCACGTCTTCCCTAGCGTCCACCTCCCCCCAAGCCTGTTCCAGAGAGGCCAGCTCGCCAGAGGCCGGCCAGCATACAGCTGGCGGCAGAGTGATGTCAAATGTGGGCTGGGCTGAGGTTGGGAATGAGGCCCGAGTACCCGTGGTGAAGTCTGCGCTCTCTCGGGTGTCGCTTTCTCCTTTGCTCCCACAGCTGCCCCCAAGGGCACCGTTGCAGAAAAGCAACACCACGTCCAGCCTGGAGGAAGCTTCTCAGACTCTGGGAGGGGGTGTGGGTGATTGGGGTGCAATGGACTGTTCTCCAAAGGCAGACGCGGCCAGCGGTGTGAGCCTGCAGGGGCTGGGTAGCCTTCTATTCCTCTGGTCTCCTCCTGGGCGCCCCACCCTGCACCTCCCACCTGTCAGAGGTGCTAGGGAGGGGTGTCTGCTCCAGGAGCAGACCTGGACTAGGAGAGCCCCAGATCCTCCAGCCCCCACCTGTCTGTCCTGTGAGAGCATCGGCTTTTCTGCAATGGTGCCCTTGGGGGCAGCTGTGAGAACAGGCCTGGTGGTGTTGCTGGCTTCCCCGAGGCTTCAGGAGACAACTCTCAAACCCCTTTCCCTGGGTCCCCACAGCCTCTTGCCTCCTGGCGAACTGAGTATTGGTGAGACCCTCCTGGAGGCTCAGAAGCTCCCACGCCAGGCTCTCCAGGCTCGGCACCTCGGCTGTGGCCACACAGGTGGTTGTGACCCCACACGCCGCTCGTCATCCGTTGCTGCCCCTTGGGGTCACTGAAGATGCCATCACTTCCCCAAGCAAGGAAGAGCCGGGGTTTGCATCACGATTTCCCTTTGCTTCCCAAGTTGCTGACATGGCCCCTCCTGGGAACGTGCTGTGCCCCAGCCTGGAATTGTGGTGGAGCCCAGGCTATTCTGAGGTTCTCTTTGGCCTCGCAGCTATTTCAGGCTGAGGCCTAGACGTGGGAGAGAACCGGCGTTCTCTGCCCATGTCTCAGCCACAACTTCCAAGATGGTCCTTTCATGCTCTCACCTCCTTGGATCCAAAATAGCCCCTGCCAGAGGGGTTGGGGAGGCCGGAACAGGCCCTGATGGAGCACACTGTCAGGCTGACAGCCCTTCTGGAAGGGTTAGCCCTGGGGTTGAGACGGAGCTCTAAAAGGGGACCAAGGGACCCCCACCCTACCAGCAAGCAGCCAGTGAGGGCAGGAGGTTCGGGCAGCTCTAGCCCTGAGCACCAGGAGGGATCACTTCTGCCTGTGGGTCCTGGTCTGGATTCCCCTTCGGGGCAGGTCTTCATTCCTGCAGATAGTCCCATATGCCAGGCACTGACCCAGACTCAGGGGCTCAACCATGCACAGAACAGATGTGGAGCCCTACACTCCTGGAGTCCACGTAACAAAAGTCACACCAACCCATCAGCACTGGCTTTCGCGGTTTGCAAAGCGTTTTCCATACCTTGTCTTTTATTTTTTAAATGATAAACCACTTAAGCTTTTATTAAAGATGCATAGAGATAAAGAACACTGATTTTTTTTTACTCAGATTTAAAAAACTGAAACCGAGAGCAGTAAATTTATTTTTTTTAATTAACTTATTTTCTTACCTAGAAAATCTTGTTGAATACTTGGTGTGACACATCCGGGGATGCTTTGAACTCCCAGGTAGTTCCTGAGCCGGGCATGACTCCCTCTAACTGGCCAGCACTTGGAGGGGCCGGTGAATGCGTGAGGTGCACCAGCGGGGAAGCGGCCGAGCAGGACTGTGCACCCGGGCGGGGTCTTAGCAGTTAGACACAAGAGATGGGGGCCCGTCTGGAGATGCAGAGCTCCCCAAGTTACCCCGCGTCAGGCTGGCCCTGCCCATGGAACGTCTGTGCTCTCAATGGCCACAGGAACTTGGGGTCGGCCTGGCTCAGGGTTCCTCACCCACGGAGACATAGAGCCTGTCTTAGGCCCTCGCCGCCCCATAGGGGACCCTCCCCAGGCCTCAGCATGATGCTGGTTCCATAGTCCCTCCCGCCTGCCAGCAACTTCCAGGCCTGTGTGGTGAGCCCCAGGAGCAGGAGCAGGAGAGACAGGGGACGGCCAACGCCTGTCCTACGTCAGCAGCCTGGCTTCATAACATCAGCAACGACTTGCTTTTCCCAGGACAGGCAGATGGAGTGAAACACGCTGCTGAGGGGGCAGCGGGGAGACAGGAGAGGCCTGTTGTGCCCTGTGGGTCCCCTCCCTGGCCAGGGATTGAGCTCAGGCCACAGTGGCTGCGGATGCTTCACAGCCTGAGGTTTGAGCCCCTGCACCACCAGGGCGGCCCAGTAATCGTCAAGTGTCTACTCACTCCAAACCCAGTGAAAGCTTATTTTTGTCTACAGTTCCTACTTGAGGTCAGTCCTCATCTACCCGGTAGTCTCAGCGGTGAATAAGGGCAGCAGATTTATCCTGTTTCACCCAGAACAGCAATGCAACGCAACGCTTTCGGGTGCATTTCCGTTCTACCCACCTGCCGTGGCTGGCTGTGCAGTGTGTCGGGACGGCGCTGTGGTGGGGGCCCGCGCACACGCCCTGGGCTCTGCGTCCCGGGTATTCCCCTAACCAGCTGTGCCACCACGTCTCACAGCTCCAACTCCACCTGCGAAATGGGCGTCCCCGCCACCACCGCGTCACCAGAAAGGGTCGGCATTTGTGAGGCTCGAATGAGCTAACACAGCCAAGTGCCCAGAACCGCATCTGGTCACCACGCAGCGAGCATGACCAGGCCAGCTTCGACGAGAGGCTGGGCGCATCAGAGGGCCAAGCAGACTCATCTCTGCCCTTACGGGCCCTCCAGTGGGGGCGCGAGGAACAGACTACTGACTATGTAGGGAGGAAAACAGGGCTGCGGAGGGGTGGAGAACACTGGGGTATTAAATGAGTGGTCAGCGCAGTCTGTCTGCAGAGTAAGGAAGACCTCAGGCGGTAAAGAGTGAGCCAGGCGGGGCTCTGCAGGAACCTTGTTCAGGAAGCTGGAACAGCAAGACGAAGGCAGCCCATCGCGTATGCTAAATGTCAGCTGTTTTATTACCAACACCTAGGCCGTGCGGCACACGCACATGGTCATCTGCCTGCCCCCGTCCTGATGACGCCCGGGGCAGGTGTTGTTTCCCCCTATGCCAGGGCCAGACAAGCGCTCGTCCCTCCTTCTGCTCTCGAGTCTGCAAATAGCTCACGTCCTCGACCGGAGCTGTTGCCGCCCCCCTTCGGGTGTTTTGGGGTGTTCTACACAAAAGCAGCAGGGTGGGGGGCCTACAGCGTTTGAAGGTGTGACATCGCTGTTAACCAGGACGCTGAACCTGTGGCTGTGGCCTTGACTGGAGAGAGAGCAGGGACCAAGCCGATGGCAGAGTGCCGAGTCCACCTCTAGCCGGAGCGGGCTCCGTGGGGGCAGGACGAGTCCGCAGCTGCCCCGCTGTGAGTGCGCATGCGCATGCTCGCAGGGCATCCGGGCGGCCGAGCCCAGGATGGCGCTGGCCAGGGGCGGAGTCCGAAGGCAGCAAAGCGAGGAAGAGCTGTGCGTTCGGAACCCACGATTCCGGTTGTGGGGGATTCTGGCCAGCGGCTAGTCGCTTCAAAGGGAGTTTTGTTTCCAGGTCTTGGCAATGGCCAGTGGTTTAACTGCCAAGCTGGTTCCTGACTAGATGCACGTCGGAGCAGACTGAAGACGTTTCCGCCGAGGCTGCTATTTTAGCAGCAGCAATCTGTGTGCCCACCAGGAAACCGGGCGTGGTGTGAAAATAGAGCAGCAGTAACTGGCCTTCCACCCTGCTGCTTCTGGGTGGAACACCCCAAAACACCCGAAGGGGAGGGGGTGACAACAGCTCTGGTCGAGGACGTGAGCTATTTGCAGACTCGAGAGCAGAAGGAGGGACGAGCGCTTGTCTGGCCCTAGCGTAGGGGGAAACTAACAACACCTGCCCAGGCGTCATCAGGACGGGGGCAGGCAGATGACCAGCTGTGCGCGTGCGGCACGGCCTAGGTGTTGGTAAGTGTCGGTTTCCTTCTCCCTCCAGGACCCCAGAGGACAGCTCCCTGGCTGACCTGCCTCCCACCCAGGCAGGAGGGAGATGAGGGGCTCCTCCCAGTGAGGGGCTCTGAGGAGCAGGGAGAGGAGCCCAGCAGGGAGCAACCGCGACGTTTGCGCCCCTCGGACAGGCAGCCAGGCGGCTGGCCCCAGCTAGGAGGCGCCCCGGCGCCCCCTGCAGCCGCAGTGGCCCCCAGCCCGCACGCCCCGTCTGCCATCTGCCCCCACCGTGGTGACCCCGGCGCGCGAAGTGTCCCCAACAGACCAGGACCGACGCCGACCCGACGGGCAGGCTGCAGCGCCTGGGTGGCCGCCTCGGCCCGGGGAGCTGGCGCCCTGACCGCTGTGCTCCTCAGCTCACGTGCTGTGTGACTGACGGCAAACGCCAGGAGACCCTCACCTCCCTTAGCAGAAGCAGGAACTTATCCCTCCTGACTCCAAGCAGAAAGCACCACCCGCCAGGCGGCATGGGTGCGGCCGCAGCAGCCAGGGCTCCTGGGGTGTAATTTCTCTGCCCGTTTTCCTCCGCTGTCTCCCGCGCCTGCCAGGGCTTGCTGGAAACATGCGAGGCATTGAGAAGGGCAGAAGCTGTTGGTGCAGCGGCGTCGGGCCCACCCCTGGCCGGTTAGCTCGCCCTGCAGGGACCGTTCTAGGGGCGCGTGTTACTTTTTACAGGTGCAGCCCTCCAGCTCAGGGGGTGGAGGAAGAGCCTGGGGCTTCCTGAGGGAAGGGGGATGGCAACCTCGCAGTGTCACTTAGTCCTGTCCCCCACCCCTGCCCCCGCCCACCCCTGCTGTGTCTGGGGGCTGCTCTTGCAGTGAGCCGAGATGGGGGTTGGATCGGGGTGGGGGTGGCGGGCAGGGGTGGGAGGAGGGAGAGTGAGGGGTGGGTGCACTCACATTTCAGATATTTTGATCGCGGTGCCTCCCCATCTCTCCTCTTCTCCCGCATCGTGGCCCTCTCTGTAGAAAGACCACGGACCCAAGAAAGCCTCTGGTTGTGGCCCTTAGGTTGTGGCATCTCACATGGTCCCAGGAGGTGGCCAGATGTGCAGAAGCAAGCACTTAGGGCTGCACAGAAGGACTTCATGCCCTTGGCCTCCTTGGTGCTGTTCATTTTTTATATAATTAATTAATTAATTTGATTTTCTTGCCCCAGCTCACCTGGGCATCTCTGAGCCCTGTGATGCCCAAGCCCGTGGCGCTCAGTCCCTGTGTGGTTCACTGCTCCAGTTTGCATCGATCACAGGACCCGGGTCAGCCAGCCTGGGATGCAGCTGGAGCAGGCCATTTTCTAACACCCCTCCCCAAAGGTGTTTTTGACAATAATCATAGAACCCAGCTAATAATGATAACAAATCCGGAGAAGAAGCATGCTGAAGTGCATTATTCAACTTTGCATATGCCGTCACAACCATAAAAATAACTACAACTGTAAGGTACAAAATAAAATAAATATCGCAGCGTAACAAATTTAAAAATAATGAAATCGCACATTGATTGCATGAATGCACTTTTTGAAAAAAAATGAAAATGAATGTATCTCATGCATGCATTGGCCTTCGTAGTCATGAGTAGTTCCAATTCATTCTTTCTTTCAAGCTGTCCATTTTGCAAGTTTGCAAGTGATTTGTGAAAATCAGTCTGTCTATTCAAGCTCAGTAGACAATATAGGATTTGTCCACCTATCTTTGTGATCGCCATGCTGTTGTTTGTTTTGAGTCTGCTGACTGCGTGCAGGAGCTTGTCACACAATCCGCGTTAGGCATACGAAGCGAGATGATTCCAAATTGCCAGGAATTTGCTTGAAAGGAATGTGCGTGGCCGAGTCTATGTGCATCAGCTGTGACCGTACAACCGGGAGACTGGGCGTTCTCCACGTTACCTTCTGTGCAGAAAGCTAGTTATAAAGGAGAAGTGATTTAAAAGTGCTAATTTGAGGCTCAAGTACGAATTATTAAAATGTAGCAGTAATGTGGCAAATATTCAGGACTTAGCCTAACAGAAGATTTCTTCAGGAGGGAGTATTTTATCACTGGCATCTGGAGTTGCCAGCACGTGGTGATGATAAAAAGCAAACTGGCCTCTAGTTGGTTTGATTATTGCTTTTAAATGCTCTGAGGACATCCTCATTGCCTGCACCAAGGACAGAGTTCTGCCTTGCCCAGCCCTTCGGAACTGCTGCATCCAGCTGCATCCAGCTGCTGGGAGCTGCTGGTACTGGAGGTTCATGGAGACAGACAAGGATGCCAAGGGCCATCCTGGTTCTCAAGGGCTGTGCTCAGAGAAAGGGCACAGCTGAGACGCGGGCAGCTGCTGCACGTGGCATCTATCGCCTTTCCCTCCTTAGTTGTTTAGCATATCACACGCACACCAACACCCACACCATACGTGCCACACCACGCCACGCACACACCATGTGCTTTATCCCAATGTCCAAGATGTTCGGCCCCACAGGCTCTCACAAGCCCACATGCAGCCACAGATGCACTTTCAGGTGTACTTTCAGGTGTACTTTCAGGTGGCATCGGCCCCTGCATCGTGGAGCCACTATCGTCAGCGTCTCGACGGACAAGTGATCTCTATTCCTCTGCCAGATACATTGCAGTCCCACCTGATATTCACTAGACTGCGGATTGCTTAGCAAATTAAGCCCTTAATACGACCCTCTATCCTCAGATGCTCTACCAACACACTTTCTCCCACCTTAGTGAAGCCCCCTGGCCAGTCCCTGCATGGAACTTCTTTCTCCCTGACCATGGTTCTGCATCTCCCCTCCGGCCTGTCGAGTTTAAGTGCTGACCACTGAGTGGGCAGTTCTGAGCCACAGAGCCCGGCAGGATGGGTGGTTAGTTCCCTCCAGTTGGTGGGGATGGGGGTGTAGTGAGGAATGTCTCAGGGACGTGTGCTCTTAGGGTTCCCAATTTCTCTGACTCCTCCCACAGATCGCTCCATTGCCAGGACCCCTCTTTTCCTGGTAATACTGCACCCACATTTGAAGGTTCCTGAGCTGGGGACCATCGGTAGAGCTATAACTTGATGGTCAGAAATGTCAGTTTCTGAACCTTGGTTTTTGGTGATCTCAGACAGTAGCTGGTGGACCCTATGAGGACCTCAACTTTAAATGGATGCCCCCAGGGCAGACTGTGCCTGCCTGCTGTTCTCTTACATCAAGTCACCCCAGCGCGCTCAGAGGCCACCTCCTGACCCCGTGGTCTTGGTCGTTTTCATCTTTTAAGCTGCTTTGTGGTGGCAGCTGTGGGAACAGCTCACATCAGCTGACGGGGCACGTGACGGCCGCCCCAGAAGCAATCAGGGCCCTGTGGTCTGGAATCCTGAGTCAGCCTCGGTCGACTCCACAGTCAGGGCTGCTCCGGGCTGCACTTGAGCCTGGCCGGGGGCAGAGCTGGTGTCTGACTTGGCCAGGGCCAGGACTGTGCTGCACGGACAAGGCCTGTGGGACTGTGGAGTTGGGGGGGGGGCTATCTTGTGGCTCAGGGCCTGTCCCCAGGGAAGGGGCCGCGCTGGTGGGACCGGCAGCCTCCGCAGTGAGCGTCCACTTCAGTGCCGGGGTGGAGGGTGTATTTTCCACCTCCTTCATTACCCGTGTTCTGCCGCGGTGCCCACTCGCTGTCCACACGAGGGCCCATGAGAGAGTGTTGCTTGTCTGATTGGAAAATCTCAGTAGCTAAAAATAAGAGATTATAGACCTTCAAGACCAAGCTGGCCCCTGGGAGGAAGATAATGGTGATTCAGGAAAGGAGAACGAAAACAAGGCGTCGAGTCTGCGACCCTGAAAGGAGAATTCGGAAGACAAGCATTAATTTGTGTGACTCTGAGCGGCTGAGGTGTCTCCTGGCTTCCTCGGCTCCCAAGGAGCACCTCGCCTCTGAGCTCCAGCCCAGTCGTGTGTAGCACCTACCAAGTCTCTCCTTAGCCCCCTCTGCATTCCTGCACTTAATCCCAAGTCCAAACCATAGTTCAAGCTGCACCGGGCAGGCTGCTTGGCTTGTATCTTCTTGCATCTGCGGAACCCCCACCCACTAACGACGCACTGACTGTATTTTGAGGACATAACGACCAGCAAGTAAGTGGGAGAAAGAACTTATCATTTTTTTCTGTCCATTGATGTCTTTGATTTAAAAAAAATAAAGCATTAAGATAACAGCATACCAATAACTGTGTATACAATTAATATTCCACGTAGAACAAGATTTACATAATTACATAGAGTTTGGTTCCTTTTTCAGTTGTTATTAATAGTTGCAATAAATGTTTGATCAATTGCTGGATTTCTTTCAAGCTCAAGCAGGTAGCCAAGTTCTACTCTTAAAAGAGACAATGTCCATAAAAATATCGAGGACGCTGCTCTGCACACAGCAGGCACTCAATATGTAGTGACCAAAATCTAGTGGTTATAGAGGTAACCTCACCCTGAATAATTTTAGGTTAAATCCTAAAGAGTTAAATCCTGTAAGAGTTCTATTGACACTTTGATTCTCAAAACCCTTGGGGGAATTTGTATTTTTCCTACTGATTCTCAAAGGGCTGAGGCCAGGAATCCAGTGATTGGAACCCCCCTTGGAGGTATTTTTTCTGACCTCTCCGCCTCCTCTTTCCTTCACCCCTTTGAGTATCAACAAGAACCCTTATCCCCATGGAAGAGGGTGTTGCAACCACTTAGCCTCATCTTTGCGTTCCTCTATCTAAAGAAGAAACACTTAAAATCCTAACATTCATCGCCAACACGTATCTTGAATGTCACATGTGTTACATACTATAACCTTACCCTAGAGTAAGGAAGGAAAAGGCGTTTGGAATCTGTTTATTGAAAAATATCTATGTGGAAGTGGGCCCAGGTGGCTCAAACCCATTGTTCAAGGGTCAGCTGAAAGTGTAATGATTTACCTGAGAAAGGGCTTTCTCGTTTCGCCTCTATCGCTGCCAGATAAAAGCAAAACCGGAAGAGGAACATCATGTCATCAGCCAACAGAGGAGGAACAATCTCACAGTCATGTCCCTAATCCAGCTCTAAGTTTCTCTTTCCAGACCTTTTCCTTGAAACTTACTGTTCTTGGAATAGTGCTGGCCAGCTGAGAGGCGTTGACAGCCTGCCTTTTGATAAAGGCAGGCCGGATTCAAGAGGAAGAGTAAGAAAGCTTGTGCGTGAAGTCTTTCTCTTTTTTTAAGATTTATTTATGCACACAAGAACTGGGGTACAGGCCAGAGGTGCCGGAGGTGAGAGGATTCCCCAGAGACAGAGTGGGGAGCAGAACAGGCAGATGGACTGAAATCCACCCCTGAGGGGAGCAGTGAGTGAGGCAGGAGGGGTCTGCTGCACTATGTGGGTCCCTTCTGTAGCAGCAGGATGGGGTGGCACAGGAGCAAGGTTCAGGATGGTTCTGGGTAGACGGGTCAGGGAAGGAGAGTCTTGGAGCCCTCGGTGGCTTTTCATGCTTTATTTAGTAGAGGTGGCCAGGTACATGGCAGGCAGGGGTGCTGGGGGGCCGGGAGGCTGGCAGGCCTCCCAGCCCCTGGCGCATCTCACCCTCTTGGCTGCTTCCTACTGCTGCTGCTGCTCATCAGTACCATCAGTCCTGTTGGTTCTCTCGGTCGGTCGGTCGATCCTCACAGTTCTGTTGGTCCTCGCAGTTCTGGCGTCCTCATGACGCCGCCCATGTAAGCCCATGTCCAACTGAGGTGCGCCCACTTGCGCATGCCCACCCTGGAATGCTCGCAGCACCGCAGGTGTCCATCATCAGTGGTGGGAGGGTGGAAAGACTTGATCATTCTCTGACCCTACACCCTCCCTGGCTGGGGATTGAACTTGTGCTGCTGTGCTGCGGATGCTTCCCAGTGTGGCCCTCAACCCACTGCGCCACTAGGGAGGCCCCTGTGTATGAAATCTTAACCGTGATCTCTATGCCCCAGTTTCTGTCTACAAATGGCAATAGTAACTGGCTCTAGTTTATAGGGTTATTAAAAACTAAAAGAACACTTGGTCATAATAAGTCCTCAATAAATATTACCTCTCATTATTCTTATTGCACCCTTAACTATTGGGAATCATTAGGTGCCAGCTAGCGTGTGTGCATGTGTGTGTGTGTGTGTACGTACCTACAGACACCCGCACACTGTGCAATACTTATTTGCTTGGTGTGAATCTGCTCCAGTCTTCATTAAGGTAGGAACTTAGTCTTATCACTGCTGGTTTTTTGTACCTGGAACAATACCTGGGCACGATTACCCCCCAACAGCACCTGACTTAATGTTTAGGGAAATCCTGAGTCACACACATAGATCTGCAGGCACGCATATATTTATGTATTCACACACTTTACACACACGCACTCATGAACGATTCGGAATACAAAATGTTTTCTTTCCAGGACACATGAAACTAGCCCAGAGGACAACATTAGCAGAACAGTGTGAAAGATTTGCTTAACACAATCCAGTTTCAGGAAATACTTTAGTATACAAATTCTGAGGTTTCCAGAAAACAGGTTGTAGGGTCAGAGAGAAAAGTCTCAGGCTTTTCTGCCCTCCCGCCATTGGTATAAAGATGGACACCTGCGGTGCTGCGCGTGTGCCTGGTGGGCATGCGCAAGTGGGCGCACCTGAGTTTGGACAGGGGCCTGTAGGGTGACGTCATGAGGATGCCAGCGAGAGCAGCAGCAGCAGCGGGAGAATAGGATGCCAGTAGCAGAACAAGAGCAGCAGTAGAAGCAGAGAGAAGCAGCTGAGAGGGTGAGATGCGCTGGGGCTGGGAGGCCTGCCAGCCCCCTGGCCTCCCGGCCCCGCTGCCTGCTGTGTACCCGATGCCACCTCTGTAAATAAAAGCATAAAAGCCACCAAGGGCTCCAAGACTCCTTTCTTTACCTTGTCTGGTAGAATCATCCAGAACCTGCTGTGTGCCCTTCCTGGCTCTACACAGATTAACACTTGGTGAGAATCAGAGGAAGGAGTGGCGTTGCTTTCAAGTGAGGAAATACAGCAGAGGAAGAGAAGGGGGTGTCTCTGGGAGCCCCAGAATTGTACTGTGAGAGCTTGCGTGCTGACTGGCCAAACTGGCCCAGATGCCCCCTCTCCACGGAGGCTGCCTGGGCCTGGAGAGCTTCTGTAGGGTAGGCGGGGTGGTGTGCAGGGTGCCTCTGGGTCACAGGTCCAGCGAAGCAGAATTTGTTCCTCTGTATCAGCCCAAAAGTTGCTTCTTTCCCTGGGCCGGTTTACTCAGCTCCCCAGATTTCTGGGGATTGTTTGAAATGACGACTTCTGGACATCTTAAGTTCTTTGCTGAGTCACTGCTTAAGAACTTTCCTACAAAGGAGTCTGAGACACCCTGACTAAGGGGCGAGGCAGCGGTGTTACTGCTGCAGCAACGGGCTCAGGCTGACAGCAGCCAACTTCAAGGCTCTCAGTGCTTAGCGCTGGGGAGAAACCCCTGATCTCCTTCCTCTTTTAATGCACGTTGTTTTGACTGCAGTGACAGTGGTTTAAATATCATGTGTGATTCACGGTATAGGTTCACACCTCCTGGGTCCCACATTATTACATCCTGCCGACCCCCAAAATGCTGTAATCTTCCACCACAGTCCACGGGTCCCCTCCTATCTTGGTCCCCCCATCCACCTCAAACTACAGAGTTCCAGGGTTTGTTTGGTTTTGTTTCATCTGTTCCTTTGTTTTCTCTGTAGTCTACCTATGAGTGGAATCATCTGGGATTTGTCTATCTCTTTCTTATCACTTCACATATCCCCCTGTAATTCCATCCAGGTTGTCCCAAATGGCGAGAGTTCACCTCGCTTTATAGCAGAGATCCCAGGCACTCTGACCTGAGAGCTGCCCCCTCCTGCTCTGGGGCAGCCTCCCTGCTTGCCCTTTCCTCCTGGGTGGCAAAGCTGCCACAGCCTCCAGACAGAGAGCTGGTCCTGCCAGGACTCTCAAGACAGCACACCCCACTTTCCTGACCACCTGCTCCTCCATCCTGGTGTCTGATGAGTGCTAAAGCCTGCCAGGGCTGTTGGGACCACTTACTATGCTCTTTGCTCTCTGAGAAACAAGAGTAGTGTACAAAAGGCACAGTTCAGCAATCATAGATGAATGACACACCAAGTCATAGATCCTTTCAAATGTTAATGTTCCTCATGGGAATTTCCAAGGCTTAGAGATACTCAGCATAATTCTATTAATTTGGCAAATTGATGATCTAGAACTTTCCACACCCTGACTTTTAGCAGTGCATGTGAATTTCCAACCATTATTGATTGAGTAGGAGGGTAGAGAATCAGATGCTCAGGGTTGGTCAACATTTCCCGGCTCCCTTACATAGTAGATGACTTAGTGGCAAGCTTTCATACAACAAATAACAAATGAATTAAAAATGGCAAGCCATCAAAATGAACTCCTTCATTCAAGTATTCTCTCACCAAAATACAGCGAGAACTTGCTGTATGGGAGGTCGCTGGACAAGTGGGAATTACTGAGATAAACCTGGGGGGAGTAAACCCTGATTTTGCTGCATATGTTGGGTGCTTTACTAATCTTTGCATTTAAGTTTCCCAGCTTTGTGAGGCAGGTGTGGCAAAGACTGGAGTTTGTCTCTCTCATCAACTCTTAGTCACCTTCTTTTAGTAAGAGAACTTTCCACACCCTGACTTTTAGCAGTGCATGTGACTTTCCAACCATTATTGAGTAGGAGGGTGGAGAATCAGATGCTCAGGGTTGGTCAACATTTCCCGGCTCCCTTGCAGCTAGGTGTGGTCATGGGACTAAGCTCTAGTCATAGGAATTTGAGTGCAACTGATTGGGGAAAGTAGGTGAAATCCTTACTAGGGAAGCTATTTTCTTGCTCCAGGTTCCTGGGAGCTGGAAATAAAGGTGACTGTGGGATTGGTGAGGGAACTTTGGTTCATCTGGACAATGTCAGAGCAAGGGGACAAGAAAAACCTGGGTCCCTGACTGGCCTCAGGGAAGTCTCTTACCTGTCCTCTATCCATGCCCACTAGCAGGCCATTCCATGAAAGAATAAAAAAAGTCTATCTTATGTGAGTCTCCCTGCTATATAAACTCAGTTTTTATAGTTCTAAGATAGTAGATAAAAAAACCTACCCTAATAGGGCCTCCCTGGTGGCACAGGGGTTAAGTTGCAGCACTATGAAGCTATGGGCAGTCACTGCGGCCTGAGCTCCATCCCTGGTCAGGGGGCTGACCCACAGGGTGCAGCAGACCTCTCCTGCCTCCCCGCTGCTCCCCCCAGCAGTGTATGTCAGTGGATCTGCCTGTTCTGTTCCCCACCCTGTCTCTAGTGAATTCTCTTACCTCCAACCCTGCACCTCTGGCCTATACCCCAGTTCTTGTAGGCATAAATTAATAAAATAAACCTTTAAAAAAATCTATCCTATTGATGACAAGATGAAGAGATTAAGCCAATTTGCTAAAATTCCCAAGATTCTACTGGCAGAACCAAGTTCCAGGCTTGAGTCTAAATCTTCCTAAAGTAGCAGAGACGCTATTGTGAAATCCCTGAGCTTCTCAAGAAAAGAGATTGTGCTGTGGAGATTTTAGCACTTTATCTTACAAGCGTCTCCTCAAAGACTCTAACAAGCACTGAAGGATACCTCCTCTGTCCCAGTTTCCCTGATGTCCGCCTGACAAAGGATGTGTGGTAGGACACAGATGTTGCTCCCTAAATGTGCATAGTTCAAGAGGGCATATGCTTAAATAGCAGCGAGTTCCCCTGGAGAGGCGTAGCACGCTCCGAGTGAGTGCAGGGGAAGAAGAGGGCATATCTGGTGGCGTGTGACCAGAAATGCTTCAGGGAAAAGGTGGCAGTAGGCTTGGATCATGCAGAATGGGTGGGGTGGGGGGCACAGCAAGCAGAGAGCACCATGGTCGAAGGACAGAAAGCAGGAGGGCACCAGAAGCAGTTCCCAGCGGGACTGGAGTGTAAGCCCACAAGGGTGGCCCTGGCAGGTGGGCTGGGCCACATCACAGAGGTCTGAAGGGACAGGCCTAAGGGTCAGACTTCACGTGCAGGGTCAGGTGATTCCTTAAGGGTTTGGATAACGTGGTGGACGCGTCAGGCATTCAGAGTTGGTGAACATTTGCCAAGCCCCTGCTGGGGCCCAGCTCTGGAAAGAGACGCACGTATCTGTACCTCTTGGACGCTGTGGAGGTGGACAGACAGGAAACCAGCAGGCCAGCGAGGAGGCTAACTCGGGAAGCAGCAGCCAGAGAAGGGGTGGGGCCGGATGTAGGAGGCAGGACTGAACTGCTTGGCAGCCACCGGGAGTGGGAGGTGAGGAAGAGAGAGGAACCCAAGATAACCAGGAGGTTTGTTTTCGTCTAGAAGCTCCAGGGGAAGAAAATAACTTAAATATAGTCTGACCAGCCTTTTCTTAATTAACACAGTGAATGAATGAACCGCAATGAACTAGAAAGAAGTCCCTTTTTGGAGGAACAGTTTACAAAGAGATAAGGAGAAAGGCCTGGCTGCAGCACAATGAGCTTTTCTCATCCAGTCGGTGGAGAACAAAGAGGAAGGAGCCTCCGTGTGCACCTGTAGGAAAACCAGACCTGGAGCTCAGCTTGGACGACACGCCCAAGGGCGTGAGCAGTTCCTGTGTGCGATGCTAGTCAACTTGTTTTTTTTTTTGTTAACTGTCAGGTAACTTTTTTTAAAGCCTTATTTACTTATGCACACAAGAGCTGGGTTTCAGGCCAGAGGTGCAGGGGGTGGGGGTGAGAGGAGTCACCAGAGACAGAGCAGAGAGCAGAACAGGCAGATCCACTGAAATCCATGGCCGAGGGGAGCAGCGGGGAGGCAGGAGAGGTCTGCTGCGCCATGGGGGTCCCCTCCCTGGCCAGGGATCGAACTTGTGCTGCAGTGGCTGCAGATGCTTCATAGTGCTGAGACTTAACCACTTGCCCCAGCAGGGAGGCCCCTGTCAGGTCACCTTTTAATCTGCAAACTTCTCCCAAGTTTGAAAGCACCGTGAGGGCTCAGGAACCTCAGCAGTGAATGGATTCTCTGCATATTCGCGACATCCACAGGTTATCCACGTGGCTCTGCTGCTTCTCAGGGGGTACCGGAAGGATGCGCGTTCTCAGGTCAGCTTCTCTCTCCAGCTTTTCCTCCATTGTCTTCGTCACTGTCTTGCATCACAGGACAGGCAGAAGGGTTGGGGGGTGTTCCACTCTGACCCCAAAATCAGAAATAAAGACAATTGTTGAATCAATCCTGTTAAACTCAAATAGCGCATGAAGAACGTGAGGCTTTTCGAAGGGCCAAATACGCGTTCCTGAGACACGGACCCAGTTTCTCACTGCGCTGCGTCTTCTCACAACGTGCTGGGAGGCCACCAACCAAGCGATACAGCCTTTTCGAGTTGCTTTAGCACTGAAAGATCTGGGTTGGTTCTGAGAAAGAAAACATGATATTTCTATGCACTTTTTAAAAACCCATCTCTGAAGAAGGAGCCAGTGTGTCCCTCTCCTGGGGGGCTCATCCTCCTGAGCCGCGCACTTCACTTCCTGCTCTTTAGCACGCTCCCTGCCGGGACCGTCGACCCATCCAGGCAGCTCCCCCAGCGGTTTTGCACCAGGCTCAGGGTGCTGGTCTGCGTGCCAAGAACGGTCACTCAATCCCTCTGCCCGAAACTCACTGTCCCCTCCCCCGAAGCTGGACAAGTCCAGCCAGGATTCAGTAGCTGGGAGCCTGGTCCACCACAGCACCCCACCATAGAGCCCACGCCTCCTGCTGCACTATCCCGGGGAAGCGTGGCCAGCGTCTTGACCCCCGCATCTAAGTTAAAGCCAGACTAGACCCGTGGCCTTGTCTTTGCTGAGTGAGGACTAGCTCAACTGTCAGCTCCTCTGTCTCCTCCTTCATCCAAAGATCTTTATTTTACATAGACTGATAGGAAAAGTTAAATTCAAGAAGAACTCATCTTCAAAGACCTCTGTGCAGGTGACAGAAATGGGTGGTCACACCCCGTGTGGCAGAATGGCTGTGCACATAGGCCCGGGGGTGTGTGGGGGCAGTGACAAGGGCAGCTGACCCCCACTGGAAAATGGGGAGGCCCAGCCATGTCTTCCTCCAGTTCATATTCAATGATATTTTCAAATCTTCACTCTCCTGACCATATTTAAGACTATGGTATTTCCAATTAGTTCTTTAATTTTAATGACAACATTCAAATGATGGAGTACTGCAAGCATGCATCAAGCTACCGAGAAGAGTGTCTCAGAAGCTCACACCATAGTTTGTGCCACAGGCGAGAGCACGGACTCCAGGGTAGACCTGCCAGGATTCAGTGCCGGCACTACCTCGTCCCAGTTCTACCTCGTCCCAGCACTTCCTCCTGTGGTACATCCAACTATCCTGGAATGGTCTCAGCTGGTTCCCTGTGCCTGGGTTTGAGCTCCACTCCTCACCAGCCTGTAAGCCTGAGGAATTTTTGTCTCCAGGTCTTTCTCAGGCCTCCCTGTTGCACATGGCTGTTACAGGAGCTTAGTGAAGGGCTGTAGGAAAATGCTTTAAAGGTAAGCTTTGCAGTGTAAGGAATTTTTATTATCATTCCTTTCCCCATCATGCAGGTCCAGAAGGCCTGGTAATGCCACAGGGCCTTCCTGAGGAGGCTGCTGGGGAGGAGGGTGGGGGATGGGGGTCTCGAGGGGCATGGGGGGCCACTGTCTGTTGGGGGCGATCAATCTGCCTACCAGGTGGCCACAGCCAAGGCTGATGGACAGTGCGCCTGGCCTCGCGACTCTGGCCACCTCCTCTCCAGCCTGCACCTCCTTCCCTTTGCCTAGGGAAAAACACACTTGGAGTTTGCAGGAACAAAACCTCTCTATAAAAAGCTTTCTGAAGGAGCAAAGCTTCCCGTTCCCTTAGCGAGTGCACACCACAGAGACAGCTTCCCTGAGCCCTCCTCCAAGTAAAACAGAGGGGAGGCGCGAGGCCAGCACGCTGGGCGGACCCGCCTCGTAAAAGCAGGAGCTGCATCCTCTCCTCTAATCTTCCTGGAAACTGGCCTTTTCTCCTGCGGCGCAGGGCTGTTTACTCTGGTCTGCCTCCCGGGGATGGCTCCTGTCCACAGGCCAGGATGGAGGCCATGTGACCATGTAGGCGCGGGCCTGAGCCCGTCGGGGTGCTTCGGGGCTCCCAGGAGCGCTGGGTGGTCCACAGCAGCTCCCCGACCTCAGACAGCGTTTCCAGAGACGGGGGCACCCGAAAGGCACATGGGACACGTGCCAAAAAAGCATTTGTTTATCTGAAATTCAGATTTAACTGGGCGGTCTGCATTTTTATTCTCTTCATCTGGTAACCCCCCGGGGCAGTCGTTTGGGTGGGTGCTTCTTCCTGCGTAGGAAGGCCTGAGCCCTGGATTCTCGCCGGGGTCTTGGGTCCAGACCTGTATCCCTGCCCGGCTGTGGGGGCAGCAGCTTCCGGGTGTTCTCAGGCGGGCCCCGGAAGTAAACTGCTCAAGGTGGATGCGAACAGGTGAGCATGGGAAGGCTGCAGGTGCGACGGCCACATCTTGAAATGGCGAAGGGAGCACAGCAGGCACAGAAAACGAGACTGTGTTTGGCTCGAGTGATGCTTCTGGAAAGATGCGTGGAGGGTGCCCAGAGGCCCGTGCTGAGGGGCGGGGGAGGGTCAGACAGCACCCCTTCTGTGGCGCCCCGTGGGGTCCCGCACGGCTGTGCAGTCTGTGTCTGTGGCTCCACGAGTGTGCAAGGGCCCTGGGGGCAAGGGTTCTGGAGTTGCGATCTCTTTTCCTGGACTTCCAAAGAATGAACACTTGTGTGATGATAGAGGGAGACGAGGCTGAGGTGAGATGGGGGAAGAGCAGGGGCCTCCGCGAGGAAGCGCCTGAAGAGAAGGAGCGGGGAGAAACAGGGCTGAGGAAGGAACGCGTCCATTCTGGACATGGGGGTAGCTGACGGGGTGGGGGGGCCCATCCTCATGCTGGCTCAAGGACAGGCCTTGGCGGGTGGGGGACACTCTGCGTGAACCCCCACAGTGTGTTTGAGAGTTGGACACTTGGGGCCCACTCAGTGCATCCTCGCTGTGGGGTGCCTTCTCTGGCTCCTTAAAGAGCGCGAAGACTGGACAGATTGGCCAAGGTCCACAGGCAGCGCTAGAGACAGCGAGGGGGCTGGGTGGATCCCGAGACCCCCAAACAGGCCGCTGGGTCAGGGGAGGAGGGGGAGGGGAGCGGGTCAGACAGAGGGGCGGGAGGTGGGTTCGGTGGCGTCTGAGTTCCTTCTCTTCCAGCAGGTGGCAGCAGGTGAGCAAAGCGCAGGACTGAGGCAGGAGAGGGCTACAGATGGCTGCGTGCGTGTGTGTGTGTGTGTGTGTAAGCACAGCTTTTGTGCATATGGTTTTGGGGAGGACAGCCTAAGTAACCAAAATTCTCCGCTTTGAGAATTTTGGCAGGTGGGAGCTCTGAGTTATTGTAATTTTGTTATCATAGGAAATGAATTTCATTTTATAGTCAGGGCTTAATGAGAGCAAGACTTTTGAGAGATGTATTTGGGGGAATCTATGCAGTTGGAAACAAGTTGATAGCAGCCTGAACTTTTAAAAATTGTATATATTTTTTTGAGGTAACACTTGTTTTCCACTCTATGTACGATTTGGGGGGTACAGGTTGACGCCTCTTCAGAGTATGTTAGCACCTCACTCCCACACCAAACACTGTGCTTCTTCTGATTAAATGTTTTTTTGAAACCAGAATAAACTTCTTCCAAATGGAAGATCTTGCTCAATTTTGTCACTTCTTGTCTCTCATGAATGTTCAATTCATAAAGAAGTAGGTCGGGGCCTATTTTTAAAAGAATACCCATTTAAAATACCCATTTTCCTACAACCCTTTCCAAGTCTTGGTGAGTGGATGGCAGGCTGGATTTTATAACCCTATTGCCTCTCAGAAGTGCATCTCAGCAGGACCTCACATTTTAAAAAAGAATGTTCTAGAACATAAGTGTCATTGCACTATCATGACACTGTGGAGTCATAAAACTAGCACAAACTTACTCCACCAGGTACTAACCTAATCTCTTGACAGATTCGTGTGGAATCTCTTCATCCTCACAGCAGCCCTTTGGGGTGAGGAAGAGTATGTGTCAAGGTCACAGTAAAGATGGAGCTGAGTTGGTCCTCTTTCCTGCTTGCTGTCCAACTAGACTTGAAAATGTCCACTGTAAACAAGCCAAATGGGTCTGATGAAGGCCAGTACTGACGATGTATAAGAAATTTCAGATCCAGCAAGGAGAAAACAAGAGAAAATGAAGTTAAGGTAGAGTGAAATTGACAACAATTTTTTTTCAAAGAATACAATAGGAGGAGAGTAGTCTTAGTTATTTTCAAAACACCCAGTGTGGATGTCTGTGGAACTAAGATGAAAAGGAATTGTCTTCTGCTGGTATATCAAGAATCTTATACAAGATATCCAAGATCCCACAGCTGTGAGTCAAACTATAAATCCCTATCACATGGCTCTAGAATCCAGTCTCAGTCAACACCCTACACTGCTGCTGCAGGAGCTGGAACTGGTGCTCTCCATAAATGTTTGTTGAATGAATATGTGACCAACCAGTGGAATCAGAATAATATTGGGTTACTGGAAAATTCATGAATTGGAAAATTCATGGGCTTTTCCAACAGCCCAATAATTCAGAAACACCTGGAGAAATGAAGGTACACCTTGATGCTGTGGCATCTTCTTACACAAGAGACATTTGTAAAATGTTCATGTCTCAAGGACTTTCTATATTAGTAATATCCTTGGTTTATTATAATCTTACCTAATAGTAATAATGGTATACCAAACACCAAAACAAACTTCTAAATGCATTCACTCAGAAAAGCAGCACAAATAACTATTGTGTGTGTGTCTTTTTTCAGCAGAACTTTAGAATTGCTTGGAATTAACCTGATATGAATGGAATTTCACTGACTCACGAAAGTTCCACCAAGACACACATACACTCCTTCTGGCCCTTCCTTCTCTCCACAAAACAATACTTAGATGAACAGAAGCCTTGAAATCAGATACTGGGTGGCTCTCACAGATATAAAGAGGGAATATTATGGGACATATAAACTGCTTATGAAGTTCTTCTAGCAATTGGGAAAAAAATTGGAAATATTAACAGCTAAATCCCAGTTCAGTTTACACTTCATCAAATGAAAAATCCTTCAAACATGATAACTGTTCAGAGTGGCTCTTACTCAGCCCAGTTGGGCAGATCAAATTCACAGCCAGTGGGAAGGAAGCAGATGGCCTCGAATCCATAAACATCCCAAGCTCCATAATCAGGCCTGTATTTTCACAAATGGTGTCTAAAATCTATGTAGCACCTCTTAAATGGAATGTCTAAGACTTATTCAAACAGTACGCCTGCCACAGTCTAGCACTACTGTCTACTCTCTCAGACACACCCCCTCCTCAACAGCCCTGGGATTCAGCTAGCAAGTGCAGCGATCCCTTTGTTACCATTAAGAACACGGGCTAGGGAAATAGGAGAACTGGTCAGATTATAGGGCCCTCCTGAGAACACCAAGGAACCAGAATTAAAACCTGGGTCTGGGGCCTCCCTGGTGGTGCAAGGGCTTAAGCACCGCACCGTGAAGCATCCACAACCACTGCAGCGCAAATTCGATCCCTGACCAGGGAGGGACCCACACGGCAGGGCAGACCTTTCCCGTCTCCCTGCTGCTCCCCTCAGCAGGGGATTTCACTCAATCCGCCTGTTCTGCTTTCTACTCTGTCTCTGATGACTCCGCTCACACCCCGCACCGCTGGCCTGTACCCCAGTTCTTGTATGCATAAATAAATAAATCTTTCAAAGAATAAAAATACAGTAAAACCTGGTCTTCCCCATTCATGCACTCTGCTCTCTGACCTCTAACCTCCACTGAAGATATGAACCCCCACTGACGGAAAATTTGGAGAACCATGAAGGCAAAAGGGATACCAGATACCAACTGAGCCCAACTCCATGTCTTCCAACATTCTGCTCTCCCTGCAAGTGAGAGTAAGACAGGTGAGCTCTTCCCTGGTTGCCTCTCCGCAGTCTACACCATCATATATTCACTTCTGGGCCAGGTTTTCCTCCTCATGTCATGACTGAACTCCCTTTGGTTGCTTTGATACATCAGGAGACTGCTCTGCCATCCCAGATGAAGGAGCAAAGGCAGACACAGACCTCCGGCTCCCAAGTGGCCAAACTGTGGTTCCTCACACGCAAACACGGGCTTGCCAAACAAGTTGATCAGGGCAAGACAAAACTCAGGGCTACGACCAGCCGTTCGGTCCATATGAGGGTCCCAGGGACCAACCTCCGTCTATGTGGCTCTCGTCTGTTTGCCCAAAGTGCCCTTTAAGTTGGATGTGCCCACTGGGGAGGGGAGGGAGGTTCAGGGCCCAGCTCTGTCCCGTGGTCCTACGTACTCTGCCTTTCTGCTGCCTTTCGCCCCTTCCTTTGCAAAGTGACATTTGAAGGTCATCGGGTCAACCACTTGCCCTCTTTCCACTCTTCAAGATAAACCCACTGGGCCAGGCCTGGCAGCATCTGGGCTTGTGGTCATGGTCTCTGCTCATCACCATTCTGTCTCCCACCCCTTCACCCAGCAAGGCCAGCACACACCCCATCCGGGACATAACACATGAGCCCTGAACCCCTTTGTCTGTCTACCTCTCCCAGCCACCCCCAGCTGGTCCCTCCAGACCAGAGCAAGTCTGCTACCCTGCAATATGGTAGAGCTGAATTCTTCAGCTTTAATTCCTTGCCCCTGGGCTCATTCCCCCATCAGTAAGGTGGGCCAGTGGCTGCCCAGGCCTGCTCAAGGGGTCCAGCCAGGTGTCCGCACCCAGAAGATAACCAGCAAGGAGTCACCGCCTCTCCCTCACTTGGAGCCCGACTGCCGACGCCTGGGTTTCAGGCCTTCCCCCAAATGCCCGCTGTTGGAGGGAGCAGTGGGGCGGCTGCTCCCTGGGCACCCCTGCACTTACCTGCTTCCCTCGCGGGGCCTGATGACTGTCCAAGGACGGGGGCCTCAGGGGCTTCCTCCCTCTGGCTCCAGCTTCTTTGTCTCTTGTCCCCTCCTGCCTCCAGCTAAATCTGGGAAAGGAACAGAATCTTTGAGCCCCCAATTCCCCATTACTCTATTCAAGTAAGATAATGACATGCTGCTGTGAGATCTATGAAATGGGTACATGTATTCTGCATTTACTGAAAGCAGAGCGTGGAATGCTTGCCATCCTACGCAGTTATATAGATAAAATACATCATACATGTTATAAAATGATGTCACATATACGATGTTCAAAAAACAGTATTACCCTGTAAATATTTGACTTAAAATTAACATATGAACTATAATAGTTTACTGTCTAATAAATGAATTTGATTGGATTATTTACTGTCTTTGTGTATGGGCCAGATTTGGATAGCTCAGGGCTATTTAAAAAGCTATCCAGGGATATTGGCTTATTTTCATTTGATAAAAATTTCCAATCATAACTAGAGCCGTAAAAGTCATCCCATAGCTCAGCGTGTAGTAAGTGCGTTTGGGAAGAGGTGGCGAGAAGGAGGGGAGCATGTGGCGGGCAGCATTTACTGTCACTTTATACTATTGACATGATCTAACCTTGGGTTTGCGTTGCTCTTTACAAAAGTCAGTGGGGATGTAGCAGTGATTTTTTTGCTCCCTTCTTTGAATGTGATGTTTAAAGGCATCATGGTGGGTGTATATATTGTGCTCTTTATGATGTATATTATATACAGTATATATTTTATGTGCATGATTTTAATAGTGGGTTTTATAAAGTACATTACATATGATATTTTATGTGCACAGTTTTAATAGTGTGTGGAAGTATAATAAACAAGATACATTCGATGAATTCGAGTATATGTGCACAACCATGGACGTATCATCACAATGAAGACAGTGACATATCCAGCCCCTTGGTAGCCCCAAGGGCTACCCACTCTGCCAATCCCATCCCAAACAACCACTGGCATGTCTTGTGTCACTGAGGATTATCTTGCATGTCTAGAGTTTTCTATGAATGCAATCATGCAGTGCGTACTTATTCCTGCCTGGCTTCATTCAGGCTACACAGTTCTTTCAATGTTTGCTTATGTTGTTCAAGGTATCAGTAGTTTACTCATTTTTTTATTGCTGAAGAGTTTTTCTTCTTAGGAATAGATCAAATTTGTTTCCAGTTTGGGCTTGTTATAGGCTGTTACACATAAAGCTACTATGAGGGATTCCTGTACCAGTCTTGGACTTTCTTGGGGGTAGTAAGTACCTGGAGCGGAACGGCCAGGTGATATGGCAGAAGTATTTTAAACTACCAAAGCGGCTGTATTGCCCCCACCCCTACCAGCAGTGTATGAGTGTCTGGCTCCTCCCCGTCCTCACCTGTCAGACCTTTTTGCTTAGACAGGTGTGTAGGTGCGATCTTGCGGTAGGACGTAGTAGCATCTTGAAATTTTAATTTGCTTTTCCCTTGTATGAAAGATGTCAAGTACCTTTTCAGGTGCTTAGTTGTCATGCATATGACTTTTCTTGATGAAATATGTCCAAATCTCTTTTCTGCTTCAAATACTTTGTTCACAATTTTAAAAAATTGGATTTTTTGTTCCCTATCATTGAAATTTAGAGTTCCTTACAGATCTGAATTAAGGCCTTTCTCAGATGTGGATTGACAAATATTTTCTCCCTGTCTGTGATTTATGTTTTTGTTCTCTTAATAGTGTCTTCTGGAGAGCAGAAATTCTTCATTTTGACAAAATTGGTTAATCGATGAGTTTGTGTTTCATAACCCTCGGTCCTCTTCTCTGTCACGATCACATGGACACTTCGGTTGTTCTAGCCACCAGCTGTGCAGGGCTTTCTCCAAAGTGAGTTGTTCTATGGGGCACGAGTCGGGCATCCTCCATTTAGCTCAGTTCTGACACTCTAGCTGGAGAGAGCCTCAGGCCCACGGCTGAGGGTTAGGGCTCTGTCCGGGAGGCCCGTCCCCCCACTTCAGAGGCCAATCGCACATGGTCTGCAGTTTACACACAACTTCTGCTCTACTTGGCTACAAATTGCAGGTCCTCACGACCTCCCACTTTGGATTTGATTGACTTGCTATGGAGCGCCTCCCAGGACTCGCGAAGTCCGCGTAGGTCGCCGGTTTATTGGAGGATGTATAAAGGACAGGGCACAGCACGGCACACAGGTGAGATCTGGAAGGGTCCTGGCACAGGTGCTTCTGTCCCCATGTTGCTGGGGTGGCTCCTTCTCTCAGGACGTGCTCGTGACCTGGAAGCTCTCTGAACCCTGTATTGCGGGATTTTTATGGAGGCCACATCGTTAGCATGCTAGCTCACTAACTCCTTGTCTCAAGAGAAAGGGTTGGGACTTCAAATGACAAGCTTCTAATCAAGGGTTGGTCTTTCCGTGACCAGTCCTTACCCAGCAGCCCACCTAGCGCTGGAACAAAAGACACGCCTATCACCCAGGAAACTGCAAGGGTTTCAGGAGCCTTGTCAGGAACCAGGGTCAAAGAGCAAACGCCAGAACAAAAGGTGCTCCTGGAGCTCTTATCACTTAGGAAATTCCATGGGCCTTAGAGGCTCTGTGCCAGAAGCACGAGACCAAGTGTATATTTCGAATTGTCAATCATAACACGACAACTTGCTTTGCTTTGGTGGCGTAGCTAGGGCATCTTGATCTAAACCTAAGTCACAAAGGTTTCATAGTTTTAAATTTAGCCTTAGTGCTTTTTGATTTAGATCATTTAGCTCTGGAGTTAATTTTTAAATTAATTTTTCTTTCTTGGGTGAGGTATGGCTTAGTATTCTTTTTGTTGTTTTTATACATATAGTCAATTGTTTGCACAACATTGTAGAAAAGATATTCACTTTCCACTGAATTATCTTTGCATTTTTATTGAAAGTCAACTGACCACATCCATGAATCTATTTTGGGACTCTGTGACATTCGTTGATGCATTAAACCTTGATGTTATATAATACTGTTTTGATGACTCTGAATTTATAAACTCTTTAAGTCGGGAAGGTAAACCCTCATTATCTTTCCCAGCTTCTCAAAATTGTTTGGTTCATTTAGGTCCTTTCTGTTTGCATATAAATTTTATAATCAACTTGCTAACTTTTAGCAAAAAAGTCTCATGGTGATTGATTGTGATTATGTTAAATTAGAGATCAATTTGAGGAGAATCAACATTTTAGTAATATTGAGTCTTTCAATTTTAGACCCAGTTGATCTCAGAATTATTTAGATCTTTAATTTCTCTTTCCAATAATTTATAGTTAAAATATTACAGGTGATGCGCATATATTTTTAAATATAATCTTCAATATTTCATATTTGTATGCCATTGTAAATTGTATTCTCATTTAATTTCCTTTTTCAATTGCTCATTTCTAATACATAGAAATGTAATAGATTTTCATATATTGACATCACATTCTGCAGCCTTGCTAGACTTGTTTTATTATTTACAGAAGCATTTTGACAGAATACTAAGGGTTTCCAACATAGATGATGATCTTGTCTGTGAATGAATCTGGCTTTATTTCTTCTCTTCTAATCTCTACACTTTACTATTTTTTTTTTTAACTATTGCACTGACTGGCACCTCCAAATACATATTAAATAGAGGTGGTGAGAGTAGACATCTTTGTTTTAATCACCCTCAGGGTAAAAGTATTCAGTCTTTCACCATTAAACATGATATTAACTATAGTTTCTGTTCTAAATGCTTTTAGTAAGGTTAAGTAAGATCCTTCATAGATCTATATTACTGAGAATTTTTATCATCATTGAAGATTGAGTTTAGTCTAATACTTGTTCCAAGTCTGTTAAGATGATCATGTGGTATTTCTCTTTTGATTTGAACAAAAAAGGTCACTTATCTTGATGAGTTTTGAATGTTTAGCTGACACTGCATTCTTGGAACCAATCCCACTTAGTCAGAATGCACTATCTTCTTTATAAACGATTGGATTCAATTTGTTAAACTTTTGCTTAGAATTTTTGTATTTATGTTTATGGAAGACACTGTTCTGTAGTTTTCTTGTTATGTTCACAGGCATGTTTGATATAATCAGTATTTGGCCATTCACCATTTATGGATGAATGCAAAGAGCAAGACTTCGAACCTCAGAGGGGATTGAGTATGTCACTGCACCCATAAAATCTTAGTTCCCAGGATGTTTATCTCAATGTTTTATAACATTTTATTTATAAAAACATTCCAGATGAAGGAAAAATAGGAAGGAAGGAAATACACCAAAATTTCAATAGTACTTTCTCCTGGGTGGAATTAAGGGTCTCTAGACATTTGAGAGAAGCCCTCTAACGGAAAGGAAGACAGGAAAATAAATAAATGAAAAGCAGGTTTTTAGAGAAAATAGTTGGAGGAAAGAACAAACTTTAAAGCTCTAAATAGTCTCACAGTGATTGAAAAATAAATTGCAGCTGAGTAAATTTCAATTGAAGATCAAATGAAAAAGGGAAAACCAGAGAACAAGAACTAAATCATGGAAATTATTATCGATTATATAATGATCCTAATCTTATGAAGTGTATATTGGCCTGCTAGGGCTTCCATAGCAGAAAACCACAGGCTGGGTGGTTTAAACAACAGAAATGTGTTGTGCATAGCTCTAGAGGCTGGGAGGCCAAGGTCAAGATGTCAGGAGGTTTCTTTCTACTGAGAGCTGGTCGTTGACCTTGCAGATGGTCATCTGCTTGTCATGTTCTCACATGATACACACTCTTTGTGTCTCTTCCTAGAAGGACACAAGTGTTACTGGATTATGAACTATCCTTATGGCCTCATTTAGTCTCTAATTACCTCCTTAAAAGTCCCTTCTACAAATATAGTCGCACTGGGTGTTAAAGCTTCAACATATAAATTTGGAGACAATACAATTAGTTTACAACAAATTAGTCTATAAAAGTGGGGGATTAAAAAATTCTGTTGATAGTGAATGGAAAAGAAATAAAGGCATGCGTATTTATTTAAGGAACTTAATACTCGAAGAACTTAAAATGCCACAAAGTCTTCCAGCACCTAGAGAGGCAAAGGTGGAACTAGACTTGACTCTTCATCTCGGAAAGCGGAAGTTGGAAGATCGGATTCTGCATTTATAAATCAAGAAGAAGCAGTAGAAGCATCTTTTGCTGTCAGAATAAACAGCTAGCAGCGTGAAGGTATCTGTGGCTCCCAGAGGCAGCTCCACAGGCTGGGGCGTGCTAAGCACACGGTGTGCCCAGCACTGCCCAGATTGGCCAACAATGACGTCAGGATGGCCAATGGCGATCCCCGAAACCAAAGGGCAAGATGTCTGCCCAAACCTTTCTGCAGAAGGAATAGAAGAGAAACCCAGAGGTCGCTGTCACTTTTCAGGGTTTGCCAGGAAATGCTTGGAGGGGTGGAAGAAAACACCTGAGAAGTCTGCATCTTAGCAAAGGCTGCTAGAGGAGCTTCTGTGTCGGTTAAGGGAGGCAAGGACCCCCATACCTTCAAAATGGCCACCGTTAGATTCTTCCTGTTCTGTTCAGAATGTTGTCCCACGCTCAAACCCACGACCCCGGGGTCTCCCTCTGAGACCTGAAGTCACACTGAGATGTGGAATAACTCAAAGGGCAAAGCAGCCGTCCATCAGTGAGCCTGGAAGCGGAAAGGGGACATAGAAGGGGGGTGCTGAGACTGTAAGTCAAGGGGTGCAAAGTGTCCTCCCACAGTTGCCAGGAAAAAGGTGGAAGAGGAAGAGGAAGATGGCCAGGAGGAAGCAGGGGAAGAAGAGAAACAGGAGGAGGAGAAGGAGGAATAAAAAAACGGCTCCTCTGTCTCCTGGGAACAACGCAGAGCGGAAATGAGCCGACCTCCCATCCGGGCATCTGCAGTCCTCTCCAGGGTCCTCGCGGCTGCTTCCCGCCCACCGCGGTCTCCAAGCAAGCCGGGAATGGAGGGCGTCGTGAAGCGCCACGGGTGTCCCCAGCTCCTTAAACTGTATCAAACGTTTACACTTTACTCACCTTATTAAAACTGAAAATGCGCTGCTCCCCTCTACTCCTGATCTGTGCACTGTGCTGTTGGCATGACAAGGCATTTAAAGTAGTTTTCTGGCATTTTCTTCTTGTAGTTGGTCAAGTGGCATTAACTAGAGGGTCACTGGCTTGGAATCCCGAGTGATCAACTGACGTATTCGTGCTGCCCCCGTGGTGGTGGGGCCGTGGGGGAGGCCCTTGTGCCGGGCCAGAGTGTGGGTCACTGGGGAGACGCAGCCACGGGGCGGGTGTCCACTTGGCTTCGGATTGTCTTGATTTTGCACCTTGAGGCCACATTCTGCACCCTCCCTGGCTGTGAGGACATGGGGACGGCGTCAGCTGGCCTGAGAATGGTTGGATGTTTTAGTTCAGAGCTACAGTTTTAAACTGTTTTTGAACAATCTGCAGAACTCTCATGTCAGCCAAGCAGACACACTGGCCACCAGGGTTCACGGACCTCCTGTACTGCACAACTTGCCACATTCTGTTACTTTTTGGTATGTTTAGAATCCTGAAATGTTTTGGAAGTGACATAAACAGTATTACATTTTTAAAAAGGTAAATAGAAGTGAAAAGTGGTTTTCCATGGCAGGTGGCAGAGAGGTGAGAAACATGTTTTCTGTCTCACTCTGAAACTCTCCTTACAATTTTAGCCACATTCGTGTATTTGGCTTAAAAAAGTAAGCAAAACAAACCAAAAAAGCCCCCCCCTCCAAAAAAAAAAAAAGGCCCACAAAAAACTGTGGCTTCACTACCTGCTCTGTTCATTTTCTTCCATTTTGGCCCTTTTTCAATCTTCCAAACGTAGGGACCATTTTGGAAATCCAGGCTCCAAGTCAGCTCTCCTTCCCAGCTTTCTCTCTGGGCTCTCTGGCTTTATCAATGCACGTGATTATTTCCAGTCAGACTGGAGGTTGTTTTGAAGACTTATCTATGGCTCACCTCCAATCTCTAAAACAATAAGCTGCTACATGTACATGCTGGGGGCTATTTGCTTGATAAATATAGATCGTATTATGCCTCTGAGCAATTGTGCTTAGAATCTCCTATTTGAGTCCTTGAAATCTGCACAACAAGAGTCTTATCAGCATCATTTTAAAACAAAATGCCTATTATATATTTTGATTTCCATTATACATTTACAAAAGTGATACTAGAATGTGCTATTGAAAATGCCAAAAACCCTTCCTCCCATCACTGAAATGGAAGGTTCTCAAGTTTATATGTATCTTCTGTTTTACTCATTCATCTGTTGATTTGTCCTCAGTGGGGTGCAAAGCTCTTCATAAATGCATAATTGTGGAAATCATGTTTGTATGTCAAGAAGATTCTAAACTGCCCTCAAATCTAGGGGCAAGGTTGTTACATTAGTAGAGGATTCTATACGCCGTACAGAATTCTAGACGCTATACAGGTGTCTTTGCCTCAACAAAATGAGAGGTTTGCTGAACACTAAGCCAGAATTTTTTTTTTACTGTTATTAAATAGATCATCTTCCCTCATTGCTCAATGCTAGTTAAGCTCTGTGTTTCTGGTTTATGCTAACTTAACAGCAATTCTGGTTCAAAGTTCCCTGCCAGTTCCAACCTTGTCTTCAAGTGGTTAACAATTTGTGAATAGTGTCACTGTTACTCCTTTCAGGAATGTGAAGCCAGGAGGGTCTCTGGGGGAAGAAGATGGCCATTTTCTATATGGTCTGTTAGGTATTAAAGAGGCACCGAGGCTCCTGGTTTTGGAGCAAGATAACCTGTGACTTCTGTCCCTGGCAGTGTGTCTACGCCTGGCTCCAGACATCTAGAACCTCAGATTCTCAGGATACCCCCGAGTCTCTCAAAGGTCAGATCAGGATGGTGGGAAGTGTAGGCATGAAATATGTTTTACTCAACACCCTCCCCATGGGCTTGTACTAATTCTATTCTGTCATTCAAAAAATATTTGAGAACTCACTCAGGCCTTTAGGAAACTCCATCACTGACCTTCCTTTCAGATTATTTCCTAAGACATGAGCTCTACTGTGAAGTTATAGCTTCATATGGACATATAAACACAGATTTAAATGCATTATGTTCCAAGCAATAATTGAAACCAGGCCCAGGCGAGTGTAAATGGTCAGACATAAATACTTGCCACATAAATGAGTGAATTTATTTTCTCTATTTAGGATATTCTTCCCTCCCCTGTTACCTGGCTAAATTTTACTTATCTTTTAAGTCTACTGTCACTGCAACAAAGTTCTGATGACCTCTCACCTACTCTGCCTTCTTTAGGCAACAGCCCTCACTGTCTGGGTGTAGGGGTGAACAGTCATCCTGAGGGGTGCACAGTAATCTCAGCGGGCCATATCCCCAATACCCCATTCCTCCGTCAACATGAATCCTCCTCACAGACGTTCCTGTCTGGGCATGCCCTTGGGTTGCTCCCTGGCTGTTGTGTCATGTTCTCTGGTGTGTAGAGAAAGTTTGTGTGGAGCAGAAGAGAGAAAGGTCAACCGAGAGAGAGATGGGGAGACAAAACAAAGACAGAGAGTAGACAGTATACTAGTTTCTGGATCTCATCACTTAGTCTTCAGAGCTTCTCCAAGCCCGAACTATCAGCAATTCTTGCTGCTATGAGTTACCCCCATGACTTTTCAATCAATTCCTTCTTTTTTCTTTAAACTAGTTCAAACTGGGTTTCTGTTATTTGTAATTGAAACACTCCTGATGAGAACACACTCCTTGACCTCCCAGTCTAAGTTAGGTCCTCCTATTCTACTCCTTAAAACACCCTATGCTTTTCCTTCATTGCACTTAACAGAATTTATAAGTGTGTGCTCATTTGTATGCTTACTTGTCTTATGTCTATCTCCCCGTGGATGACAAAGAGCATATTTATTTTGTTCATTACTTTTTATCTAGCACACAGTAGAGTGTTTTACAAGCACTACTACTTTTTAATAAGCACTCAATAAATATTTGTAGAATTAATGACTAAATAAATGACTGTGGTTGACTAAATATGAAGAGGGACCAGAAAAGGAGGAGGCTTAGGATGGGTCCATATTTTCTGGCTTCACCAGAGGGGTGGAGGAGAATATCATGGACTTGTATTGAGAACACATGAAGAGGAAGAAATACAGGGGGTTGAAGAACATGAGTTGTGTTTTGGACATGAGTTTGGTACCAAGGGGCTTTCTAGCAAACAGGGGGTCTGTCTCCAGTTTAGAATAGAGGTATGGAGTGGAGGTCTGATTCAGAAGGCCTTAGATAATAGGGCACTCTTAAATTGGGGGGAGAGGTGACATCCTGTAGCAAACATGAAACATGGGGTGATCTGATGACTGAGGAGAGGGCCCTGAGGAACACCCCTTCAAGTGGACCTAGTTCCAGAGCAGCCGCCGCTCCTGAGCATCTGCTAATTCCTGGCAGGGTCGCATGGGCCAAGAGGCGTAGGGTTTTGGGATTCTCTGCAAAGAAAGAGGTGTGAGGCTGAGACCAACGGCCTAGACCTGTCTGGGGGGTGAATGTGCTCTAGAATATGGCGGCGCTGCCCACCTGCACCTGTGTCTCACTTATGGCCAACTGATCAGAATACGTGTCCTCCACTGGGGACTAACAGCATCTGCCATGCGCCAGAACTCTCTTTAATACTTTCCACATGGGATCCTATGGAACATTCAGCCTTCTGAGACAGGAACTCTGCTTCTCATTTTACAGAAGAATCCGAGGCTTGAGAAGGTAAATGATTTGCTGTGGATCCAAGATCAAGACCACGTTCAGGTCACAGAACTCTAGCAACATGACCTTCCCATACTCCGGGGTCTCCATCCTGGAGACCCTAGGGAGAGGGAGAGCAGATCAGCTGCACAGTAGCTGTAGGAACCCAAGGTCCCAGCGGGCAAAGTCAGAAGCCTGGACATTCATTGATGGTGAACTCTTGCCAAGCCCACTTCTCCAAGGTCGGCAGATTCATCCCATGCTGGCCTCTCTCCCTTCGGTGCGGTCCGTTCATCTGGATGATGACTCCTGTGCTGCTCGCTGGCCTGCTGGTGGGAGGCCCTCCCTGTAGCTCTTCCGGTTTCCCCTGACCTTGGCAAAAGCAGCACCTCCAGGGGTCTCCTTGGTTTCCCCCGGAAGGTCATGGCAAAGAGAGGCCTGGCATGCTGAGCTGCGCAGAACTGGAGATTTTTCTAATTCTGGGAGCAGAATCACTCATCTGGGGCAATAAAGTTTCTGGGAATTTAAAAGCAACAGACCAAACTGAAAAAGTTCTCTTAAAAGAAAAGACAACTTTTGGAAGTGTGAGTTGGCTTTCAAGTACTTTTTGAATGTCATTGTTGATCTCAAGCCATTTTATTAGAGTCATGAAATATGTTATAAGCCAGTTTATTTCAGAATTTATTACATCTGGCAATATTTGGAGAAAAGCAGGTCTGGGGGAAAATGTAAAATATATAGAAGAGAGAAGGGGTCCCCATATCTCTCCTTGAGTTTTCTAAGGGGGGACAAAAAAACATTCTCAGAAAAAAAAAAATCCCTCTCAGATTTTTTTCTCTCTAACTCTTACTGCTCACAGAGGCATCTCCCTGGCCATGTATTTCCACATTGGAGGTGATAGCTATTGCTCTCGTTCCTTCCCCCTCAAAACCACAGCCCATCAAACCAAGGGGCCCCACAGCCTGAGTGGCACAACCACACCCAAACTACTGCCTTTTCCAGAAATAAAGAGGGCGGAGTTCTAGACACAAGTGCCAATCTAAATCTCCAGCTAAGGCACACACACAGATTAATCTCCTAGGGCATTCTTATTCCTGTGTTCTAGACTCATAATTCAACCAACTTTTATGTGGTTTCTGCATGCTAGGAAACAAATGAAGGGGTGGGGATACAAGGCTGACCATTCTCTAGTGTTTTCCCTAGAGAATTTCATAGCCCAGTGGGAGACACCAACAAGCAAACCCATGATGACAGACGTGTGCACAGGGAGCTTCTCCGTGCGTGAAAAGAGGAGGGGGTAATCAGGGAAGACTTCCTGGAGAAGGGCTACCCGAACCATGGTCAGATGGACCAAAAGAAACAACCAAGCAGAGTGGGGGTGAGGGGGGGCGGCTTTTCAGGTGGAGGGAGCGGTACATGCAAGAAAGAAATCGAAGGAGGAGCAATTGGCACATTTTCTGGTGACTTGAGTCCTCACAATAAAGAAGGTCAGAACCAAAATGAGATTGAAGAGGGAAGTAGCTAGCCCAGAAGGAAAGGACTGCATTGTGGATTTTTGCAGGAGTCAGCAAACGTTTTCTGTAAAGGGATATGCATTTTAGTTTTCAGTGGGGAATCGTATAATCTCTTTTGCAACCACTAAGATCTGCTACCATAGCATAAAAGTAGCCTAAACAACATGAAAATGAACCAGCAAGGCTATGCTCCAAAAGAACTTTATTTACAAAACAGGTGATTGGCCAGATTGACCTGTGGGTCTGTATCTTCTGACCCCTGCTAGAAATCACAGTCATCCCACAAGGTGCTAACTCACCCCAACATGCCCAGGACGTCCCCAATTTCAGTACTAAAAACTTCATATCCTGGAAAGTCTCCTAAATCCAGGTAAACTTACTTAGGGGGCAAGTTTCAAAATACAGAAAGCTGATCCCACACCTGCCTCCATGAGTGGAGATCACTTGGGGCTCCAGATGATGGGGTGCTTAGGTGGGCAAGGAAGCAGTCAGATCTATAAATCAGAAGGTTCGCACTCAAGGCAGGCATATTTAAGTGCCCAAATCTTCCCACCCTAACGGCTGAGAACTTGGTCGACATGGGCCTTTGAGAGACTAGTTCAGCCCCGCAGCGCCTGGCCTGAGGTTAGACATTAACCTGTTACATAAGTGTTCTTTTCTCTAAGTAATTACCGCCCCCTCGGGACAGAGGAGGGCCCACCAAATGCAGCTGTTGGTGCCCCTGACCAGACGCTGGCAGCGTGGTCCAGAGGAGCCACCTTCCTGCTCCCCTACAGAGCACCCTCCCTAGGCCGAGGGGAGCTTCGTTACTATCCACTGCACACACCCGCTCGACACTCCTGCAAGAAACGAAGAGGGGAGGAAGTGCAGGGCTGGAGTCCCAATCTACGGCCCAGCTGAGGCCCATGTACAGATAAAGAAAATAAGCAAAGGGGAAGATAAACTTTTGAGCCCAGATGTCCATTTTTGGAAACTTCTCATGGTCAACCCTTATCAGCTCTGAAAAACTAGGCCTGAAATTTTCCTTTCTGAAGCAACAGGTGTTTGACTTCTGTTCAGAAATGGCAAGTGTTTAATTTGGGCAAACAAAGAGTTTGCACTAAAAGGACTAATAGTACTCTCTTTACTTTCCTTAATCAGTCTCTTTTTAATTTAGCTTCATAGCCGAGGGAGAACTTTCCACTTCATTACAAATAGTACTTCCTATCTTCTGGACTCCTCCTTTCCAAAACAGGTGGGTCTTAACTCTAAAACCGGCAATCTCTGAAAACCCAAGCCCACAGTGCCTCCCGATAACTTGAATCACATAAAAGATTCTTGACATTTAAAATAGGTGGTTCGGGCCTCCCTGGTGGCGCAGTGGGTTAAGCAGCACACTATGAAGCAGACCGCAGCCACTGCAGCACGAGTTGGATCCCTGCTGCCCGCCAGGGAGGGGACCCACATGGTGCGGCAGACCTCTCCTGCTATGCCCGCTGCTCCCCTCAGCAGTGTGTTTCAGTCAGTCTGCCTGTTCTGCTCCCTGCTCTCTGTGGTGAATCCTCTCACCCCCCGACACCTCTCACCTGTACGGATGTGCTTGTATGCATAAATAAATAAATCTTTAAAATAAAATAGGTGGTCCTGTGTACCTGGCTAGTTCATGAGCAATCAGACCCAAGAACTGCTTGGCCAGCATTCGCTGGTTCTTGCTGAACACAGAGCGTTAAGAAAGGAAGCCAAAATATTGTTTTAAGAAACGGAGACATAAGTAGTCTTGGAGCTCTGAGCAGCAGAGCCTGGTGAGTGCAATGCAGAAGTAAACACTGTTCCTGGAACGGGGATCGCATCAACCAATGTGACGTCCATAAAAAACAAAAGAAATGGCTTTTCAATCAAACTGTCTCCATCCGAAACTGTTTTGCTTCCCGCTGGCTGCGTGACTTTGACCCGATCCCTGATCTACCATGTCTCAGTTTGCTCATCTGTGAACTCGACACGCCAGCAGTAGCCTCTCCCAGCTTGCTGTGGGGCTAGAGCATGGGCCTGCACACAGAGTGCTCAGCACAGCGTCCTGGAACAATGTCAGCCCTGCAGGTGCTCCCAACTGGCCGGCACCCCTATGGCCCATGTCCTCTCATTAGTGAAGTGAGGCAGGGGGCGGGGAGGAGAGCGGACCTCCGCAGCCTTCCAGTCACTCACCGGTTCTCTGCCGCATGTAGAAAAATAAAAAGGAAGGGAGGGCAGGGCTGTCTGGGCACAAACCCTCACCCCCAGGACAGTCCTTTGCAAAATGGCTGCATGCTGAGAGACTGTATCCACGAGATGGGGCATCTATTTCATAATAAATGGCGAGAGAAACAGGAGAGACTTTGTGAGGCTGCAGAACATCCCAGCCAGAAGCGGAACAGCAACCAATCTATTTTATTATTATTTTTTTCATCCTTATTTATTTTTTTTCCTTTCTTTTTTTTTATTAAAATATTTTAAAATTTACATATACTTGCCATTAATTGTAATCCCCATGTATTCCCCATCACCATCTCACCAG